>SJXQ01011186.1:14791-340551 GCA_006408695.1 Aepyceros melampus | reverse complement strand
AGCTGAACTCCAGTACTTTGGCCACCTCGTGGGAAGAGTTGACTGATTGGAAAAGACTTCGATGCTGGGAGGGATTGAGGGCAGGAGGAGAAGGGGACAACAGAGGATCAGATGGCTGGATGGCATCACCAACTCGATGGGCATGAATTTGAGTAAACTCCGGGAGTTGGTGATGAACAGGGAGACCTGGGTGCTGCCATTCATGGGGTCGCAAGGAGTCCAACATGACTGAGCCAGTGAACTGAACTGAATTGAGGTCCCATTTGTTTATTTTTGCTTTTATTTCCATTACTCTGGGAGGCTGGTCACAGTGGATCTTGCTGTGATTTATGTCAATGTTCTGCCTGTATTTTCCTCTAAGAGTTCTATAGTTTCTGATCTTAACATTTAGATCTTTAATCCATTTTGAGTTTATTTTTGTGTATGGTATTAGAAAGTATTCTAGTTTCATTGTTTTACATGTAGTTGACCAGTTTCCCAGCACCACTTGTTAAAGAGATTGTCTTTTCTCCATTGCATATTTTTGCCTCCTTTGTCAAAGGTATTAAAGTGTCCATAGGTGTGTGAATTTATCTCTGGGCTTTCTATTTTGTTCCATTGATCTATATTTCTGTCTTTGTGCTAATAACATACTGTCTTGATGGCTGTAGGTTTGTAGTATAGTCTGAAGTCAGG
The DNA here is from genome assembly GCA_006408695.1 of Aepyceros melampus. NCBI lineage: Eukaryota > Metazoa > Chordata > Mammalia > Artiodactyla > Bovidae > Aepyceros > Aepyceros melampus. Next base: position 339,876 of record SJXQ01011186.1, on the reverse strand, counting down.
AAGTTGATTCTTCTTGTTCCATTCTTCTTTCTCAAGATTGCTTTGTCTATTTGAGTGTTTCCATACAAATTGTGAAATTATTTGTTCTAGATCTGGGAAAAATACCATTGGTAGCTTGGATTGAATTTATAGATTGCTTTGGGTAATAAACTCCTTTTCAGTATATTGATTGTTCCAATTCACAAACATGGCTTATTTCTCCATCTATTTGTGTCATCTGTGATTCTTTCATCAGTGTTTTATAATTTTCTATATTAAGTCTTTTTTTTCTTTAGGTAGATTTATTCCTAAATATTTTATTGTTCTCATTGCAGCGGTAAATGAGATTGTTTTCTTAATATCTCTGTTTTTTTTAAGGTGTGGTACATATACACAATGAAGTATTACTCAGCTATTAAAAAGAATACATTTGAATCAGTTCTAATGAGGTGGATGACGCTGGAGCCGATTGTACAGAGTGAAGTAAGCCAGAAAGAAAAAGACCAATACGGTATACTTACACATATATATGGAATTTAGAACGATGGTAATGATAAACCTGTACGCAAGACAGCAAAAGAGACACAGATGTATAGAACGGCCTTTTGGACTCTGTGGGAGAGGGAGAGGGTTGGATGAGTTGGCAGAGTGGCAGTGTAACATGTATGATATCATAAGTGAAACGAATCGCTAGTCCAGGTTTGATGCAGGATGCAGGATGCTTGGGACTGATGCACGGGGATAATCCAGAGAGAATGTGTGGGGCGGGAGAGGGGAGGTGGGGGTCGAGATTGGGAGTTCATGTATACTCGTGGCTGATTCATGTCAATGTATAGCAAAACGAATACAGTATTGTAAAGCAAAGAAACTAAAAAATAAAAATTAAAAAAAAATTAGTGTTAGAGAGACAGAGATAAAAGTCAATAAAAATCAACTGTGTACCTACTCTGTACCACACTATGTTAAAATAGACTGGTTTGATAAGATTTTTAAATCTTTGAAAATTATCATAAGTGCTTTGATTTATATAAAATAGTACAAAGTACATGGCTGTTTCAAGTGTAGTTCCACATACAGAGGGGGAATGGCTTAGATCAGTGGCTTCATTTTTTTTCTTCTTTGCTTTCTGTTTTACCACTGTGTTCTGTGGATCCCAGGAGTTCCAGAGGGCTCCCCAGGGCCACCTGGGAGTGACAGGGGAGTTTGCAGGTGGGCACTACTCCTGGCACTCTGCCCATTTCAAACAGAGCACTTTATACTTGTTATTCTGTAGCTTATTTGAAACCCTGGGGCTTGGACGACTGTTGGAACATCACCCAGAGGAAAACAGTGTAGATGGGCATGCTTTCTTGGATTTGATTTGATTTTTGAAGACTCAAGAAAAGAACAGAACAATGTTTGATGGACTGAAACAGTATAAACACTCAGCTGTACCCAAGAAGGATCAAAGGACGTGATCTCTCCCTTACTCCCTTTAGCCATCATCGCCCAGAGTAAATGCAGGCAAGTTAGTATTTGTTTCCAAAAAAAAAAAAACAAACAGAAAAGTCACTTCTACTGAAGTTTGGAAAATACAACTTCCGTTCTATTTCTGGATTCACACATTGGACTTCTTTATGAATGAAACATACATTATTTTTTAAAAGATTACAGGCAAATGCATGATCTTGTGTACAAAGGGACAGATAAAAGAGTCAGGGTAGAATGAGCAAGTGTTGCCTGTCTGCCAAGGGAAATGCCACGCAGCCCCTTTGATGTATTATACAATACACTTGCTCCCCTCGGCCTCACCAGATAATGCCGAGTGAGTGCTATGCAAAGTCCTTGAATTTTAAATATTAATCATGCTCTTCTTGGCTAGAAAAGATAAAATTATATATAAAATTATAAAAAAGATAAAACTATGACTTAGAAATTATTAAAACCTATAGGGATTTTTTTTCCTTTTAACTGTCCTTATTTATTTACATAGAAAAATTAATTTTATAATTGGAGAAAATAAATGAGTCAAAGCTAGTTTCACACTATATTTTTCTTTTCAAGATCCAGCCTAGGAGTCCAAAACCCACCTAAGTTCAATTCAAATCCACAGCCATGTGTTGGACATGACTGGACCCCAAAACCTTGTGCTCTGTTAGAGACAGGAAAGGGGATCAAGTCACAATATCCCATCTAGGACCCTGAGTTCTAAAGAGGTGATTACACAGGGTCAAGAACAATTATAATCAGGAGAGAGAAGTGCTGGAAATAGAAGCAGATGCCTGGGAGATCAGGGGGAGTGAGAAAGTTTTGTTAGCGGAATTGATTCAGTTTTATGGAATCAGTGGCATTTGAGGATGACTTTAACTCAGACAGTAAAGATCTACTTGCAGTGCAGAAGACCTGGGTAAGATCCCTGGGTGGGAAGATTCCTCTGGAGAAGGGAATGGCAACCCACTCCAGTATTCTTGCCTGGAGAATCCCATGGACAGAGAAGCCTGGTGGGCTGCAGTCCATGGGGTCTGCTCAGAATAGGACATGACTGAGCGACTACCACTTAAAGGTTTAATCATCTTTGTTCTTTATTTGCCAGTTGCATGCAGCCTTAGGCAAGATAATAAACTCCCAAGACTCAGTTTCCCTATCTGTTAAACGCAAAAGGAGAATGTTAAAATGTCCAACATCTTTTAGGTTCTGATTCAATAATTTCATCATTCTTCCCAAGAGAAGATGAGGACACTGCCAAGCACACTTCTTTTCTATCCCAAAAGGTCACATGCATGTTAAGTCACTTCAGTCATGTCCAACTCTTTGTGACCCTATGGACTGTAGCCCGCCAGGCTCCTCTGCCCATGGGAGTTTCCAGGCAAGAAGGCTGGAGTGGGCTGCCATTTCCTCCTCCAGGAAAAGGTCACATATATACATGATATAGACCACCCAAGCAAATGACAAGAGGAATTAAGCCCAGGATATAAAAAGAAGAGGCAACAAGTCAATAATCACATGCTTATTTAGAAAGTGCCACATACAGTATGGTAATTAAAACCTAAACATCTGGAGAAAATGCAAAGAGTGTTTCATGTTGGCATGTATCAAGAGACCAGCAAGAATGATCAATGTGTTCTGGAGAGCCAGGATCCTATTTATAGGATGAAAGTCTTGGAAGGCTCTCTCAGCAGGAACGATATTAATTAAGTGGTGATAACACAGAAAGGAGAAGGAACTGGGATATGCAGGGGGCACAGGAAACATAAAGAACAAATACTCTCTAGGTCTTTTCTTTGCTGGGAACATATTGTACAGAGAGTACAAGCATATAACAACTAAATGAATTGGCTGTTCTGAGTTTTTTAAAAAAGCAAAACAAAACACTTTTTTTTCTTCTCTCTCCTGATGGATTCCATTAGGATTTTGTATTCTTTAATCCTTGAAGATGTTCTACAACACTGCATGAAGGGAGCATAGCTAAGGTTGGTTGGGAGTGATGGGTAAGGTTTTACAGATAGATGGAGTATAAAGAAGTTTTATACATGGAGTATAAAGAAGTTTTCCTTTTTAAGGCAGAAAACAAATAAACTCAGTGAGAATATAAGAGTAAGACTTAGATTTCAGTATTGATTTTTTTTCTATGATACATTTGTATTACTTTTCCCCATCACCCTCTACATCCCAGATGTCCATTTCAGGTACAGGTTAAATCATCTTTCCTCACAGAAGATTATATATAGGTAGCCAGTAAACTACTTCTGAATCCAGCAAGCCTTGGGATTTATCATGAACTGGGTGGGTGGGGGAGTGCATTCCCTTGGAGGCATGGTGACAGACAGGTAGCCTGCCTCTCCTCTGGCTCCTGTACCCACTCACTCTTATAACTTCTGAGCCTACCTCATATATCTGAGGCCAGGTGCTGAGTTCCTCTGACACAAAGGATGCTTGAGCTAGGATAATACCAGCGAGCCAGATTTCTATGTCTCTCAGTCAGTTCAGATTGCCTAGACTGACCTAAGATGAGATTATAGTTTTTACTGTAACAGACAAATCCAAGGAAAGCTGCTGTAATTTACAGCAGGCTTGCAGAGAAACAGCCAATGAATGATCATCAATTTAAACTGAAAACATGGGCCTGTTTTGTTCTAGAGGCTGATCCCAGTAATGCCCGTAACAAGCTGTCTGGAAAACCAGGGCATGATGCCCACTGCTGGAGACATGTTGATTGAAGAACTGTGCTTGTCCTGACAAGCTGCTAAAAATAGCAAGAACAGGAAGGCAAAACAGGTTCCTGGGAATGTAAGACAGTTACTCCTATGTCATTTTTATTCCAATTGCTCTCACTGATATGAAAAGGAGAGAGAAGTATCTGGTACAAACGATGTTAACTTGCTAGACAGCACCCCAGAGACTTAAAAAAATTAATACAACCCTTTAAGGACAAGCTTTTTCACTGGAGGATGTAGAAGTCTTAGGAGAATCAGAGCAAAGCTGAATGCCTTTGTCCTGCATAATTAATAGAGCCTGGTATTTCTTTTCTTCTGCATTTTTTTAAACATAAACTCTCATTGATTGGGGGAAATATATTCACACTGTAAAACGTTAGGCAGGTACTATCTCTTTGGTTCAAGTATGTCCCTTTGCGGGGGAAAGTCCATATTTCATGGTGATAAATTCACCTCATAAGTAGAAAAACTGAACACAAATATACTGCTATGTCAACTTTATTGATTTTTGCACCATTGTAAAGACCTTCATCGTCCTCCAATATTTCTTAAATCTATCAGCATCTCAGAAAGTGACCCTGAAAGCCTCATTTATCTGTAGAGGAAAAGATCCCTTCTCTTAGGTTCACCCATAAACATTGTGATTTAAACAGCTCAGGCCTGCCTCTCCTTCTGGAAGGGAACCTTCATGGAGAAAGCTGTTCTCAGGGTCATGGGCAACAGTTTCTTTTTCTCTGGAAAAAGGAATAGCTGGGTGTTAATTTCAGCTAAATTCCCACAGCCAAATGTCTTTTTGAAAGTCCTGTGAGTAATTATAGTTCACTATGCACGACATTGATATACTGACATCAATACGTTCGATGGCAGGGCTCCTTTCTGTATTACGTCTAAGCTTTCCTTCTAGTTTTAGGAGCTACATTTGGACTTGCGATCTCATTCTTCAAGTCCTATTCCTGCTAACAATCTTGTAGCTTTCAGGTCACTACCACACACTCTGCTGCTACAGAAAAGCCTATGCTGACATTCAATAGTTGACACGTGACTTTTAAAAACCATATTCCTTTATAATGGCATTAATAAAACAGACTATCCCTAGATCAGAACAATTCTAAGGTCTCTTCTAGATGTAAATTCCTTTATTTTGACTATATCACTTTACAAATGTAAACGACTCACCCAAAGACACCTGCTAGGTGGAAGCAGAGTCAGAGACTTCTTAGTTACAAAAAAAGTATATTGCATTTACTACTAGAATACAGGATCTTTGAAGGCGGAAAGCTGGCTTATTTCTTTCTATATCTTATGGTGCCTACAACTGGTTGATTGTTAAATAAAATTTACTAAAAATGTGAACTAGAGGAAAAATCAATAGAGATTATAAGAATTGATTCAAAGCCAACAAACACAGTTAAATCTCATTATAAAAAATAAGGGATATAAGTTCAGCACCTCAGTTTAGGACTGTATACAACAGATCAAAATTGTTTAGATGTAATTGTTGATGCTGGACCAGTCATCAGCCAGGAAGGGCAAGATAGGAACGTTCAGGGTAAATCTCTAAATTTGTGAGGCTGACATTATTTAACTGTGCTGCCCAATACTGTGACCAACAGCCACACATGGCTATTTACATTCAAATTAACTAAAATGAAATTAAATATAAAATCTGGCTCCACAGGCACACTAGCCATAATTTAAGTAATAGCCCCAAGTGCCTAGCGTCTGTAGCACTGAACAGCTTAGAGGAACATTTCTATCATTGTAGAAACTCTACTAAACACTGATATTTATAGAGGATGGTCACTACTATTATTTCCAGTAATTATTTGATGGAGGAGGAGAAGAAAGATGAGTAAAGGAGAATAAAGCGAAGAGAAAACATGATAAGGCCTTAGCTATTCTGTGCTAAACACTTGAAGTGCCTTAGTTAATGTAGTCCTTAAAACTTTCCTCCTGAGGTAGGTACTATAATTATCCTTATTTTCAATTTGATGACACTGTGCTAGGAGAGATTAAGGAAATCGCCTTAGTTATATACTTGTTAATTGGCTTAGCTGGGTTTTTACTCAAGCCATCTGACTTCAGAGTCTATGCACAATGGGAAATTATGCTGCTCCAATTGAAAAACTTGAAATGTTTAGAGCCAGAAGAAATATTACACCCTATCTGGGCAGTTCTTAAACCCAGAAATATACCAGGAGCACCTGAGGAACTTGCACAAGATACAGTTCCCTGAGCCCTAAGCCAGAGCAACAGGGTAGGGCAGAAGTTTGCACACCCTACAATGCCCATTGCTCTACATCTGCAGCTAGAGTTGAGGATGACTACTAATCTACCTTCCATGCGCCAGATGACAAAATGTAGTACCTACCTACTCAAGGTCAATGATAGTACCTATTGACAGATCTGAGATGAGAACATAGGTATCAGGGCTACCAACATAAGAGAATGTGGCTTGGGACAAGTGAACAACCTTTTAAAATTTCCTGATAGATATTCTTATCTATTCATATAACTTATATAATCCTTAGAAATTATATGTCAGAATCTGATAGTGCAAATTTTTAAAACTAGACAGTGAATGTAACACCACTCTCTTCCTAAACCAAATAGGCTTTTCTCATTTAAAAGCAAATATGATTTTCTTCCTAAGAAAATAACATCCCTCTCTGAAGAATAAATAAACCCTATCTTCATGACGGCTCCCTGGTGCATCAGATGGTAAAGAATCTGCCTGCAAAGCGCGAGACCCTGGGTCGAGAAGATTCCCTGGAGAAGGGAATGGCTACCCATTCCTGTATTCTTGCCTGGAGAATTCCTAGGACAGAGGAGCCTGGACAGAGGAGTGTCCATGAGGTTGCTAAGAGGTGGACATGATTGAACAATAACACTTTGACTTTTCACTGAAGAATAAATAACCTCTCATCATGACAGCAGTATAATGCAGTGGAAACAGGATGATCGCCAAGCAAGAAAGCTGGATTCTTGTCCCAACTGTGCCTATAACTCTGTGATAGAGGCAAGTGATTTCCTTTCTTTGAACTCTAGTTTCCTCACCTGTAAAATTAGTATGTCATATATGATGATCTTCAGGGTTCCTTCCAGCATTGCCTCCAACCTGACATTTGTATGCAATCTAAATAAACTTTAGAAATAAAACTTCCAACCTGCTTAGGACAATGCATTCACTTCAATTCTCATCAATCTATTTATTCCATGTCAAGGGAATAGAGGTGGACATTCCATGAAAATCCTATCGTTTGTTTTGTCACGCTGCTTCTGATTCCTGCCACTAACTGGTCAGAGCTCTTGTAAGAGTCTGGAACATCCACACAACAGGACATTCCCTATAGCTGCCTTTTGGAAATGACAATGATATGCCTGCCTCTCTCTCCCCCACATTCACAGCTGCTGATCCGAAAATTATGATGTGTCGGACATTTTACCACCTTAACATCCATCAGCTCACCTTTATATCTCTTGAAGCTTAACTGTAATGGATTTTTAGGTGGTTTAGAGAGATGAGCCAGCCAAGACAGAAGTCACATCATGAATAAACAGCATGCTGAATACACACTTCTTACCTTACGCTTGTTGGTAGGACACACGTAGAGATAGCTTAAAATCGTTTTCAACCCAACTTTATCATTCAGCTTCTCATAGGTTGTCCCATAATCGGTTGACCTATAATTCAAAAGGAGCATTAATGAGGACAGAAGTATACATCATTTGCCTGCTTGTCAATGTAATGCATGCTTTACATAGTAGAATGGCTCTCCAGAGGTTTCTAAATGATTCATGTAGTATATAATGATGCTTAATTATGTACACAGTAGCATCATGTGAGTGGTTACCATTTGCATTTAAATTGAATTGGTGAAAATTAAAACTCCATCTCTCACTGCTCCTTAAGGTACGTGCACTGCATTGAGAGGGTGTTTAATTTTCAAAGATTAAGAAAGAGGGTATCCCTGGAAACCAGACTAAGAAATAAAGACCTTTTACTTAGATCTGACACTTCCAAACTTCTGCTTTATCTTTGGCACAGTGGAAAAGTAGGTTTTTCCTGATTTATCTACAAATTGTGTTTTCTTTCATGAGTCATAGGATATATGGCGGGCTAGTCCCTCCAAAGGTCATTCAGTCTTTTCTTATTATTTAAGAATAAGAAGATGTCTTAATAGTAAGTGAAATTTCACAGTTCTACTCGGTGGCCTTTTCCAGTGTTAAGCCACCTGGAGCTGGGAGGATATTACTTCTTGGCACTGACTCTGTCATTTTTGGAGATTCTCTCATCTTTCTTGACATTGGTCAATGACTTATTAATTTAGACTGAATAAACAGACCTTAATCACCTTCTCTATATAAGTCTATTATATATTTCAGAATTGTACATCTTATTAGATCATCATTGCAACCAAGTTCAGTAGGAAATATTATCTGTATTTGAAGAAAGTGGTTGAAAGAACATGAATGATCTTTTCAAAGTCAGTTAGAATTTGACTCTAGGTATCCTGACGCTAAGCTCTGTGTTACATTATACCACAGCTTTTTTTTTTTTTAATTTAAAGGGAACAAATATAAAATCTGTTAGCCTCTTTACACAAATAGAAGATTCCCAAAGAAAATGCAATTCATCCATTCACACTTGTAGAGCCTCTAAAATGAACTAGGCTCTGTGCTATGTTCCAGGATACAGCCCATACTTTCAAGAATCCAATAGCTTTGAAAAGCAGAAAAAGAAAGTGGTAATGTGTTATATGTAACAAAAGAGATGAAAATTAACAAGACTCAGAAAATAAAGTTGGTTTAATCAGAAAAATCACAAAAATGCAATTATTTAAACTTATTTATGATATGATAGAAGTTTCATATTTCCATACACCATAAAGATGAAAGAGAAGAGTTGTCTGTTATCAACCTCAATGTCATACATTAAGAGCCTACTCAGGATCAGGCACCAGAGCTGCTGCTGCTGCTAAGTCACTTCAGTCGTGTCCGACTCTGTGTGACCCAATAGACGGCAGCCCACCAGGCTCCCCTGTCCCTGGGATTCTCCAGGCAAGAACACTGGAGTGGGCTGCCATTTCCTTCTCCAGTGCATGAAAGTGGAAAGTGAAAGTGAAGTCGTTCAGCCGTGTCCGACCCTCAGCGACCCCATGGACTGCAGCCCACCAGCCTCCTCCATCCATGGGATTGTCCAGGCAAGAGTACTGGAATGGGTTGCCATTGCCTTCTCCGGGCACCAGAGCTAGAAAGCTATAAAACATATTAGCTAGGAACTAAGGAATTAAGAATTTGCTATGGCTGGAGATACAGGGGCTCTTTACCAAAAACTATTTATATAAGATAGATAAATATTTTAGATGATATTAGACTATAATATATATTATATACATAAATTATAAGTAAGTAAATATAGACAATACTTTATAGAATTTAGATTACACTCCAAATCACTGAAGATTGGGGTATTATGAAAAGTTTCTTAGAAGGACTTTGGATCTTGAAAATGGAAAATGGGTAGGGTTTTAGAAAAGGGATGTAGAGTTGATACTTGAATAATAAAGAGGTTAGGGGTGCCAACAATTTCTGTAGTCAAAAATCAGCATACAACTTATCACTGGCCTCCTAAATACACAGTTTCTCCACATCTGTGCTTCTGCATCCAAGGATTCAACCAAACACACATTGCAGAATCTACAGTATTTACTACTAAAAAAATATGTATAGGTGGATACCCATAGAGTTCAAATCTGTGTTGCTCAGGGGTCAGCTGTAGTCAGAGCATCAAAAAACAGAAGTCACCTTATGTAATCCAAATATATAACTAGATTTCTTCAGGACCAGTCTGGGCTTTAGCCCAATCGAACAAATGCTTGCTTAATAACCAAGAATATTTGAAGAATATTCCTAATCTCTTTGCAGAAGAGCTTATCTATTAACCATGAAAAACTTCTTCAAATTCTCCTTCCATATATTTTTTTCTCATCAGAATCATCTAGACATGAAAATTCCTGCTACTTTCTAAGAAACATCTGAGGCTTCTTTCCTTACTCAGTCTAATCCTGGTGTTTGACCAGTTTTTCCCACTCTCACTGTGGTTATACTGAGTCAACTTTCTCTTCTTGCTGAGACTCCCTTGTCTCCAAAATTTCAATAGTTTTTCTCTAGCTCCTTTTATTGGACAACATTTTCTATTTGTATTCTTAATGACACAAGCTCAAGAACAAAAAACATAGATGCAAAATCTATGGAGGGGTGATGGGAAAAGGATTAAATGTACAAATATTTTCACATTTATAAATTGTGTGGTAGGCAGAAATTGATAGAACTGTGTTGGGATGAGAGAACAGTTTATGTTTTTCTAGTGGGATAAAAGAAAGGAGAAGCAGGGATCAGTTTATAAAAGCATGAAAAATAGTTTCCCATAATTTCTATCAACTCAATCTCTGAGCTACTCAAAGAATATTTTTACATTCAAAATACAAACTACAACTACAAGGGCAAACGTGTGTGTGTGTGTGTGTGTGTGTGCACGTGAGTGCACACTTAACTGAAATCCAAGTGTGAAAGATGATAATGGAGTGACTAATTCAGATTGACATGAATGACTTCTTTTTCAGATAACTTATAATGTTACTGGGAACTTTCCTCTTGTTTTAACATCAGTAGCCCAGAAACCTCAGGTATCTGCCATTACTTTTTGTGCCATTTTTGCCCCTTGATTTTTCAAAGCTCAAAAAGTAAACCAAAATTTGTTAATTCTCAATTCAAGCCAAATTAAATGTTTAAACATTGTGGTATTATAGTAACTAATAGAAAGAGAAAAAAAACTGATGTATTTCCATATACCCCAAATGTCACAGACAAGCAATTGTCTGTGTCTGTCCTGCAGAACCAGAATTACATAGAATGTTGACAAGTTTCATGGGTAAAACCACCAACCAGCTGGGATACACTGGTACAGTGATACAGGAGTGAAGACACTCGATGATTGCGAACCAGTTGGCAAATAGTTTACTGCACCACATTCTCTGAGTAGCTACTTCTACCAGCCTCATCACCAGGGCTTCTCCTTGGAAAATGCCCAGATCTCCTTACAGTCCCAGCAACTGAAAGACTGAGGGCTGAAATAGCAGAGTGTCACTGTGTGACCCAGGACACTTGCTCCAGCACCTGTTCTGAATGCCACTGCCTGTGACAGTCAGCCTGAGCCCCAGCGGAGGAGACAGTGACCTTGGAGGAGGGACTGCACCCTGGAAGGCAATTCCTAGGGTCCATCTGCAAACCCAAACTCCCCTTCACAGCCAGCAGATGCTTCCAGTCATGCCTGCATGGTGAAATGTGGGAAATTCAGTCTCCAGGGATGTGGGCTCAGAAAGAACAGAGAAGAGACAGACAGTTGAGCAGCAGGCTGGCTGTTGAGCCAGTGCACTAGCTGTTAAATATTTTAAGTGTCATCTCTAAATACAGGGGAAAGGAGTATCATCCGAGATCAAAAAAATGTTAGGAAACACTTGATTAGGCAAAATTTAACGTTTCTTAACTTCAGAACTTAGAATTTTTATTATTCTTACATACATACATAAATTTTATTATTCTAATATACACTGTGAACCTCTTACATGCATATTTCATGAAGCATATTCAAAACATATTTGATTATAGGATCCATTCGTGAGAGATATCTGATGAGATTAGTCTTCTGAACAATATACTTTGGGAAACAGTATGAAAGACCGAAAAAAAAAAAAAAAAGCCAAACAAAGATTATGGCTCTTGGTTTCATAAGAAAAGGAAAACAATAAAAATATTTAAAATAAATCAAATTTGACAATAGAAATGCCAGTTATGCTAACTATAAAGTGACTGTTGCTGTGAAGGCAAAAAAGAGGCAATCTTAAAAATAGGTACCATACACAGACATATTTAAGATGCAACATAAGCAGCCTTGAATCCTCCAATTGTACCATTTACTAAAACATTCCAAAGCAAGCATTTTTTCAGGTTGTGTTTATAAGTTGGTTTATTACAGATTAAAAACATAGCTTCTGTCAACACTTATACTGTGCTAGAAGATACAGAAAGCTTAAAAAATAAGTGTCTCTGGAAAATAATAGCAAATGATTAAATCAAGGACTGCAGGCTCTTGTGTTTGACCCTTAATCTTTATTCTTTTCGACAAACACATCTTAGTGACTTTTAGAACATTTGAAAGCATGTCTTTATTTAAGTATTTACTATATGCATAGACCTGAGAAGAGCTTCTCTGAGGGATGGAGAAACCACATTCAAGGCATGGCCCCTGCTTTCCAAGAACTTATCTTTTTGAGATGACAGAGTCTCCAAGGGATGAACACCAGGCGCAGCTAGTTTCCACAAGGGTGGCAGAAATAAAATGTGTGATTGGATTTCCTCTCCTATAATCTTATATCATCAAATGGGATAATAAATAAGCGCAGAATCATCTGTAAACTAAATTAACCCATAAAAAGTGCTGAGCACAATGGTTGGTATGTAATAAACCATCTACAAATTATAGCTTTTGTTACTCATTTTATCACTCATTCTTTTTCTTGATGATTTTTAGTATTCTTTGGCCAACATTCACTAAAACCTATCATGTGAATCCTCAAGGAAAATCTCAATCACTGAAAATGAGTTAGAGTTAGTTTGCTTAGAAGATAAGACTATCTCATGAAGCTATTACAATTTTAAAACATAATCACATTTAGCCTATCATATTTTGAGGGATAAATGTTAGTAGTTTTGTGTGGAACTTGGATCAGAGAGGTAAGGTGAGAACTTGATAAAAGATTCTATACTCTGCTTCTATAACAACTGTGTCAGGATTCTACTCCTAAATAGACTATTACATTTAAGAATCCTAACAGATAATATAAATGTACATTTATTGGGTGCTTACAATGTGATCTAAGCTCTTCAGCTCCTTCAGAATCCCTTGAGAGGCAGACTGGTATTTGTCATATGCTATAGGTAAGGAAGGCCCACATGTATAACCAACCTACTTAACTAAGGCCACAGAACTTGGAGGTGGAGCACTCACTAAGGGCTGTATCTTTAACCTCATGCTACATTTCCTCTCTCAAAAGCTACAAGAGGAAAAAGGAAATGTATTTATAAAGCCTAGTTTTACAAAAGGAATATGAATAGAAATTATTAGAAGTTCCCCATGGGGTAGGCCCAAACCTAGATCTCTTCATATTTAGTAAACATCCAGAGGACCTGCCAGAAGCCATATTAAGAAAAGTCTAAGCAGAAACTCTCACAATGATGCACAAAGTGTGCCTTGATGTGGCCCACTTAGGCTCCTGGGGAGGCTAGAAATATGGACAAGGTGAATGGGTCAACCTGTTAATGACGTGATGATGGCTCATGAAGATTACAAGACATCACAGCTGAAAGGAAGAGCAACGACTTGAAGTCAAATAGAACGGGACTTACGAGCTCACAAGCTGGGTAACCAGTCAGTGTCCTAGTTTCCATACAAACTCCAGACTTGCTATAGACAAATAATATTGACTTCTGTACCTAATAGAACTGCAATATAATCCTGAGATTCCCATTCCTAGCATCTCTCCTTTCCCCTCTCCCCCTGATTCCTGCCCACTCCTGTCTCGTTATTCTTGTACTTGGAGAGCTCTTTATCTAGATACCCTGACAGATGGCGCCTCACTTCTTTCAGCGACCCCCTTCTCCTAATACACTGCTCCTCTTCAGCCTCTTTTATTTTCTCTTCATAGTCTTTACCGACATCTGAAAGATTTTTACTTATTTTTTATTGTAAAAAAACAAAATTCACCCACCAGAATACAAGCTCCATGAGGGTAGGAAAGATGTCTTGTGGACTGCGGTCTTCCAAGCTCTCAGAAGAGTGCCCCAGACACTTGTGGAACCTAATTGTTTTGGCTGAGTGACTGACTTCACAGATGCTTGCTCTTTTCGTGTGGCCCACTGGATTTCCATGAAGTCAAAATTAAGAAGCTCAGCTATTCAGGCAAGAATCACTGAAGTCCTTGTTATGAGCAGATACAATGGGCTCTGCAGGCTGAAGTGGGACTACGGTGGTCAGCATGCTCTATGCCCCTCTATTGTTTAATGGAGCAACCTCTGCCTGGCATTTATAACCTGGCCACTGTAAGCACCATTGGAAAGCACACATCTCTGTTCATTTCCAAGTCTCCGGTCCTCAGGACAATGCTGGTACATAGCAGGTGCCTTCTACAGACAGAGGGTGAATGGATGCATGAAGCCTGATGGACACCCTTTTTGAATTGATGAACTGAGGATAAGCTAGGCTACTTCTTCAAAAAGGCTTTTAGAAAATATCCACATAACTTGACACCTTCCTTCTCCACTTCCAGGCCCCAGAGAGGGAATATACTCTCTCCCAGACACACCATGCCAAATGCCAAGGTCACAAAAACAAGACTCAAGCTATAGAGAGAAGTCCAGGGACAAGAAATATCAAGGCATCACTCAGATCAGCTCAAATGAGATGTCCTGAAAGAGGAACAGTGTTTAACTCTAAATCAAGTGTCTGTGGCTTCTGTGTTTTGTTTCTTTCCTAAAATCATTAAGAGCAGCCACCTCCACTGTCCCTGGTGCATTTGGTGGCATAAAAATAGCTTCCAGAGGCAAAGGCGCATTGGCTACATCACAGACTCTATTCCTGCAGAACTCAGGAGGCATGAGGTTACAGCAGTGAGAATAATTTAGGGTTTGGAAAATGTTTGCGAGTGAGTCGACATTTAAATAACTTCATTATCATTCATTGACAGGTTTTTTTAACCTGTCAGTGCAATTGATATTTCTATTACCATGTTATAACAAACCCCTGCACATTTTAAATACAGTCACCAGATTCCATTAGTCTACCCACTGTCAAGAAAATATCTCCCAATCCATTTTTCATAATACCTCGAGAATATAATAGGCGATCTACATCAAACGATGACGTGGAGCTGAAGGAAATTGTCTCCTGCTTTCTGAGGATTCTGTCCTGAAATACATCTGCCTGTCAGCCTAAACATATAATTTAAAAGTGCTGCTGAGACATTATAGTGCATCCAGAGCTGAACAAGCTTCCCTCTCTTTTCTTGGATTCTGTGAGCTTTTCAGATTAACCTGCAGAATCAGAGGAAAGGGGGTTAAACAGCAGGATTGGGGGAGGCATGTCAGTTTACTATACAGATATTTTCCACTTTGCCATGTGACACAGTACTTGGAATGTCATTTAATTTGTAATAGAAAAGTGTTTTTTTTTTTTTTTTAATGGAAGGGACAGTACTTATATCTTGTTAAATAATAAGCTGTGAAAGTCCTCTCTCATCTTCCTGGTTCCTTGTATCATCACACTGCACTCTTTTATTTTATTGAAGTATAGTCGATTTACAATGTTATGTTAATTTCTGCTGTATTAAAAAAATGATTCAATTACACACACACACATTCTTTTCCATTATGGTTTATCTTAGGATATGGAATATAGTTCCCTGCATTGCACTGTATTCTTAATGTTTCTAGTCACACAGAATAGCTAAGAAACTGGAATGTATCTGACTATAACTGCATGCATATTGCTCTGTGGGAAAGTGTGGATATAGAATAGAAGACATTGCCACCCACATACATTTCTGCAGTAAGTAAAGATCTATTATACTTAACATTAAAGAAAGGAGTTACCCTTACCTCTGAAATAGCTCCCAGTTCATTTTGAGTGAGTATAAAAATAACCCAAACTGGTACTAATACCCAGAGTATTTTGCTTAGAAAAGGGAGTGCAAATTAACTTAGTCAGATGTTTTCTGTTCAGCTTTTTGGGCCATAGGTACAGGGAAGAATAATTTTCTTAATAAGGTAATGTCCATGAGTTCCTTCTGACACACACACAGAGAATTGTCTATCCTCATTGTCTCTTATCTGTACCCTCCACTTCAGCTCTCCTTCCATCTCTGGGGCAGAACATTGCCATCTTTGCACTGGTTAGACCTTGTTGCAATAGTCCAGGAGACACTACTACTCACTCCTTTTCATAGAGGCAGCCTTACTTATCCCTGTCTGTCTTTGCAAATATAATACCCACTGCATAATAGACAGTGGTGGGGCGGGCAGAGAACACACAATCCTTATCATCTTTTCCTTTCTCTGGATGCTTCTCATGACAACGCCAACTGACTGGCAGCCTTTGTTGTTTCTTCTACAACATCTCACACCTGTCCATGCTGGACTAAAATTGTCTATGCTCAAAGTGTTCAGTACTAATAGACTACCTTCTCTGAAGGCAGGGCTAGTTTACATTTATCCTTTCACCCTTTTCTCCCCCTATCAAAATTCACTCATATACTCAATAAAGGAAGGGAGAACCCTTCCTTTATTGAGCCTTCTCATAGCCCCCTGCTGAATGGGATGACTCTCCTTTATATCCCACAGAACTCCCTTGAATCCTCTCTCTGTTACTTTCCATATTTGCCATGCATTACCCTCATCTAGGTCTGCTCCCCTCTCACCTTACAGCCAGCAACTAGACTACAAGCTGCATTTATGCTTACTCTTCTGTCTTTCCCTCCTCCATTGTCGCTTCTCCATGGTGTTCAAAAGGTGCTCAGACAATGTTGCTGATTGAACATCCTGAGCCCTTTTCCTCTATTACCAGAAGCTATCATTCGAGAAATTTTACATTGTTCTCTTTTTATACATTTCTTTTTGGAGGATGAGGGAGCAAGAAAATTTCAGGATTTCCTGCTGGGTTTGAGTCAGACAGGATTAATGCTGAGGCAGAAATATAAGAGAAATTAGGGGCTTACTTAGGAAGCACGCATACAAACGTGTATGTAAAATGCATTATGCATTCAGTTCAGTTCAGTTCAATTCAGTCACTCAGTTGTGTCCAACTCTTTGTGACCCCATGAATCGCAGCACGCCAAGCCTCCCTGTCCATCACCAACTCCCTGGGTTCACCCAGACTCACGTCCATCGAGTCAGTGATGCCATCCAGCCATCTCATCCTCTGTCATCCCCTTCTCCTCCTGCCCCCAGTCCCTCCCAGCATCAGGGTCTTTTCCAATAAGTCAACTCTTTGCATGAGGTGGCCAAAGTACTGGAGTTTCAGCTTTAGCATCATTCCCTCCAAAGAAATCCCAGGGTTGATCTCCTTCAGAATGGACTGGTTGGATCTCCTTGCAGTCCAAGAGACTCTCAAGAGTCTTCTCCAACACCACAGTTCAAAAGCATCAATTCTTCGGCACTCAGCCTTCTTCACAGTCCAACTCTCACATCCGTACAGACCACTGGAAAAACCATAGCCTTGACCAGATGGACCTTTGTTGGCAAAGTAATGTCTCTGCTTTTGAATATACTATCTAGGTTGGTCATAACTTTCCTTCCAAGAAGTAAGTATCTTTTAATTTCATGGCTGCAGTCACCATCTGCAGTGATTTTGGAGCCCCCAAAAATAAAGTCTGACACTGTTTCACTGTTTCCCCATCTATTTGCCATGAAGTGATGGGACCAGATGCCATGATCTTCTTTTTCTGAATGTTGAGCTTTAAGCCAACTTTTTCACTCTCCTCTTTCACTTTCATCAAGAGGCTTTTTAGCTCCTCTTCACTTTCTGCCATAAGAGTGGTGTCATCTGCATATCTGAGGTTATTGATATTTCTCCCAGCAATCTTGATTCCAGCTTGTGTTTCTTCCAGTCCAGCATTTCTCATGATGTACTCTGCATAGAAGTTAAATAAGCAGGGTGACAATATACAGCCTTGATGTACTCCTTTCCTTATTTGGAACCAGTCTGTTGTTCCATGTCCAGTTCTAACTGTTGCTTCCTGACCTGCATACAGGTTTCTCAAGAGGCAGGTCAGGTGGTCTGGTATTCCCATCTCTTTTAGAATTTTCCACAGTTTATTGCGATCCACACAGTCAAAGATTTTGGCATAGTCAATAAAGCATTAATGTATTAAATATTATATACAAATAGAGCAATGCAAAACATAATATGCATTTATCAGTTACAAGGATACAGACAAATTTAGGAGAAAGGGAAGTCTGCTCAGCTTTTTAAAGGGTTCTCTCTTTTGACATGACTCTAATCCCCATGCATTTTTGATCCAATGCAATGCTTCCATGACCATGCTGAGGTCACATCCCCACATGCTGCAATACGTTACACTCATAACTGGCTGTGCCAAATATTTTATGAATAATAATAGTGGACATTCACTGAATGCTTAAAACATCCCACACCCTGGACTGACAAGCACTTTGTAAGGATTAGCTGATTTAATGCTCATAACACCCTACCAGTTAAGAACTGGGATGATCTACATTTTACAGATGTAGAGATTAAGACTTAAAGAGGAAGAGCAACTTGCCAATACCACACAGCAATGATGAGCAGGGACTGGATTCAAACTTGGGCATTTAGTCTTCAAAGCCAGCTTCATACAGACACAAGGTGGCTTGTCCATTTAAGCTTTGTGCTCATTATAGGCGGAAAGGCAATGGCAACCCACTCCAGTACTCTTGCCGGGAAAATCCCATGGATGGAGGAGCCTGGTAAGCTGCAGTCTATGGGACTGCGAAGAGTTGGGCACGACTGAGCGACTTCACTTTCACTTTTCACTTTCATGCATTGGAGAAGGAAATGGCAACCCACTCCAGTGTTCTTGCCTGGAGAGTCCCAGGGATGGGGGAGCCTGGTAGGCTGCCGTCTATGGGGTCATGCAGAGTTGGACACGACTGAAGTGACTTAGCAGCAGCAGCAGCAGCTTGTTATAGGAAGAAGGAATAGTTTGGAAAACAACAGCATTTTCTAACAGAGCTCCCAGAATGTAGATCACCTTCTTCCCCAGTGAGGAACCACTACTGTTTATGACATTTTCCAATTATCATTCTAAAGTCAGTTTTCTATTTGAATGAGGACCCTGAGCCCAAGCATCTAATAAACCAAGACTCCAAAGGCATTGATGGCTCTAGGGACTACTGCAGCTTATGCCTTTGCTTGTGAAGCCTGAACGGTACTAGACATGAAAGGACATCCACATATATACTCCTTGCTTTAGAATCCTTATCAGAAAATGGATTTAACCTGCAACTTTTCATCAGCATATGCTATTTCTGACAGAGTGCTTCACTTCACTCTCACATGGCATGCTGGTTGACTAAAGGAGCACTGTGATTATCTTGCCTGGAAATAGGCAAAAATAAGTAAAATATTGATCAAATGAAGCCAATGTAAATTGGTCCTCCTAGTCCTTCAATCAGAACATACAGTGAAAACTATGAAAAAAAAAAATGTATTCTGGAAGCATAAGCAACTAGTCATTTAGTAGTGATAATAGGATTTATTTCATTCCCTGATACTTAAATGATTAATTATCCTAAATTATGGAAGTTGTTCTCTGGGAGTCATGATATAAGGATATTTATGAGGTGTTTTTTTTTTTTTTCTATACATGATAGAAGCCTCAACCTCAACCTCACATAATGACTAAAAATTAAGTGAATTGGAAATGAGAAATTATTTCCCCACATGTAACTGGAGAGGACTGAACCACTGATCTCTAGTCATGACTGCAAAATTCAAGAATTTCTGTAGCAGGAGTAGTTTTGAGGAACTTGATATCCATAGTGAAGCCTGGAGTAATGCCAGAGAAAAACACCATTGCCAAATCATAGGAGGCAACCAGGGGTTGGAGTTTCAAGAGGAGGGTTTACCCTTTTCGTCTGTTACATGTTGTCTACTTTCTATTTAGCTTCTTTAAAGATGAAATTGTTGAGTCTGGATAGAAAACACAATTTGTTCATTATTGCATGAAAAGTGAAGTGAACATGTTAGTCATTCAGTTGTGTCTGACTCTTTGTGACCCCATGGACTATAGCCTGCCAGATTCCTCTGTCCATGGTATTCTCCAGGCAAGAATACTCTGGTGGGGTCCCATTGCCTTCCCCATGAGATCTTCCTGACCCAGGGATCTCACTTGATTCTCCTGCATTGCAGGTAGATTCTTTACCACCTGAGCCACCAGGGAAGCCCTCAGTACTCCACATAGTTTCTTAAATAATCACTATTTATTGGGGGATCTTCATCTATTAATGTGAAGGAAGCTAAAGATTCTAAAATAGATCTTCAATTAAGTCTTAGAGTTAATTTGATCTGTTTAGTGGTTTTTATTTTTTTTTTTATTAAAGTAGTGGGGTATTTAAAACCTATTTCAAATTGTATAGTAGACACATAGGAGTTAAATTCATTGAACCCCCTGTTGTCCACTCTAGCCCACACCCAGATACCCTAGTTTGCCTCTTTTAGTAACCCTTTAACACTTTCAGACAACCTCCAGAAATCAATAAAGTACAATTGCTACACAACTGAATAGGTCTGACCTTATGATTCTGCAGATAAAGAAGCTAAGACTCAGTGTAAAGTAAGCCAAGAATTCAGTTGAGACCAAGTCATGAAGAGAACACAGGTTTTCTGATTCATGTGCTAAAGGCATTTTTCAGAATTTCCATCTATAAATTATGCAAAAGTACCGTTATTCATTAGAGAAAAATAATTATAAAGCTTAATCATCCTAGAATTAATTAATACTATAAGAAACACGATTCTACATATAAAAGTTAATTCTCCTCCAAAACTAAAAACAAATAAAACATAAAAATTTAAAATAATAATAAAAATAATTACAAACTAAACTAAATCAGATGCATAGATATATACAAAATTATGTGCAACCACACTTTGGAATCATATCAAACTGAAAATAGTGGTTACATTCAGGAAAGGGACCAGGATGAGGGATAACAGTCAAAGAGGATATTAAAAATCACAAATGATATATAGTGCTTACTGAGAATACATTTCAGAATCCCTCATGGAATGAAATTTGAAAGGAAAGCCCAGAAACACTTTAGTCATTGATCTTTGTCCCTGCCAGTCTTCATGCAGTGATATCTAACCCATTCACAGGCAATACTCTGCTCAGAAAATCTGATGGTCCAGCCAACTGGAGCTCTAACCCACACCGTGACTCCAGGCCACACTGACACTTGTCCATAAATATCCAGGAAAACTGTCAGGTCCTACTTCCCTCAGTTTTGCCAAATTTATTCAAAAATCCAGGAAAAACTGGCAATCTCACCCACAATCTTACCACAGTCCCTTCACTGCATTCTTAAATATGTCAAGATGACCACAATATAAATTAAAACACTCAGCTGTTTCTTGGCTTGAAACTTATTGCGGCATTGGTAGCACCAGAATACTGAGTAATAGATGCTAAAAAACGCTCACCAGAAGTCCAAGACTCTGATTCTTCATAATCACACACAACGTGTAGTTACTCTACATATTTGAGTGCACTGATAGAGTATAACGGCCCATTCATTCATTCAACAAATATTTGTGCTGTGTCTCCTAGGTTCCAGGCCTTGTTTCTGACACCAGCAATAAAACAGAAAAAGAAGAAACAAATACAAAATCGCTGTTCCTTTGGAGCTTACACTCTAGCAGAAAGAGACACATTAGAAACATATAAGTATTAGTTGCTCAGTCATGTCCACTCTTTGCAAACCCATGGTCTGTCCATGAAATTCCCCAGGCAACAATACTGGAGTGAGTAGCCTTTCCCTTCTCCATGGGATCTTCCCAACCCAGGGATCGAACCCAGGTCTCCTGCACTGCAGGTGGGTTCTTTACCAGCTGAGCCACAAGGGAAGCCCAAGAATACTGGAGTGGGTAGCCTATCCCTTCTCCAGGGGATTTTCCCAACCCAGGAATCGAACCAGGGTCTCCTGAATCGCCAGTGGATTCTTTACCAACTGAGCTACTAGGGAAGCCCTTTAGTCAGAGAAGGTCTTACTAATAAGACATTTGAGGATAAATCTGAATGATATATGTGGGAAGGTACGCATGTTGAGAAAGAGTGTTACAGGCAGAGGAAAAAGCAAGTGCAAGGGCATGGGGTCAGGTTCAAGCTCTGGATGTCTGATTTATGGCCAGACAACATATTAAAAAGTAGAGACATCATTTAGTTGATAAAGGTCCATATACTCAAAGCTATGGTTTTCCCAGTAGTCATGAACAGATGTGGGAGTTGGATCATAAAGGAGGCTGAGCATCGCAGAACAGATGCTTTCAAATCGAACTGTGGTGTTGGAAAAGACCTCTTTTGAGTCCCTTGGACTACAAGGAGATCCAATCAGTCCATCCTAAAGGAAATCAACACAGACTATTCACTGGAAGGACTGATGCTGAAACTAAAGCTCCAATACTTTGGCCACCTGATGTGAAGACCTTGATGCTGGGAAAGACTGAAGGCAGGAGGAGAAGGGGACAACAGAGAATGAAATGGCTGGATGGCATCAGTGACTCAGTGGACATGAGTTTGAGCAAACTCCAGGAGGTGGTGAAGGACAGGAAAGCCTGGCCTGCTACAGTCCATGGGGTCACAAAGAGCTGGACATGACTGAGCGACTGAACAACAACAAATGGTTAGTTCACCAATTCAGAACTACATTTTTTTTTTTTTAGTATATATCTCCATTTATTCAAGAACTACGTATCTTAAATCCTAAAGGAAGGAAAAACACTAAAATAATAGTGGAACGTGAGATGCAGCATGATTTCTTAAAACTGAGATCATGTTCCTTGATACATATTCCTGCAGGAGATATAGTAGGGCAAGTTGATTACAAGGGGCACCTGTGGAATTTATATGCTGGGCTTCAAGGGATGAAATACTATGTATTTGAAAACCAGATTTCACCCTCACAGAACATCAGGAAACTCTGCTTGATGGAGGTGAGTTGGTGACATATTATTTCAGAGAACTAAACTTATTTCTGAACAGAACTTATTTCCAATACCCTGACCCAGACTCTTCTGAAAGGTTTTGGCCCTATAACTTACTATTTTTCATCTCCCAAAGCCACCCAAATTGATTTTCTACATACATCTCTGCTTTTTACAGTCCTATTTTTCAAACTACATTTCTCTCATTCTCTCAAAAATAATATGTCCTCCAATTCACCTCCATTAAGCAGCATTTTCAATTTTCAATACCTGGCTCCAGTTTCTAATTGCACCAATAACTCCTTCAACTCAAGGCCTTCACATTTCTTTCACTTCAGAACATTTAGTGTTTATATGCCTACCTTACAAGAAAAGTGATTAGGGGTCACCCTTCCTAGAGGAATCAATGCCAGGACTTGTCACAGTAATGGGCTCTGAAGTTGCCTATGAGGCTTTGCCAATGACCTGCTGAGTGACCTTGGGCAAGTTGCCCAACCTCTCTGGGCTGTTCAATAATAATGGTGATTGACCTCACAAGGTTGCTGAGAGGAAACACTAATCAACCTGATTGGGAAACAGTCAATAGAGAGAGCTTTATAAATATTTACCAATATGCAATGAGCTCACCACATATGAGAGTCAAAAGATTTGCATAATCACAGAAAAACTTGTCTGGACCCCAGAACAACAGTCAACATGGTGCCTGACATGGTTTCTTTCTCTTAAAATTTAAGGCTATCAGCATTCTGAGATGGTTTCCATTTTGAATCCTAAGAGAAAGGAAGGAATCAGATCAGTGAAGCCTTAGTCACTACTAAACAAAGAAAGCAATGACTCTACATCACTAAAGTGGTAATACTATATGCAACGAAAAATGCATGCATGTCACTTTTATAATAAAGTGTGTGTACCCCTGAGCTCATCACTCAACAACTAGGTAAACTGAGGATAATATATTACAGATACAGCTCTAGACATGTGTGTTAGTCGCTTAGTTGTGTCCGACTCTTTGCAACCCCATGGACTGTAGCTCACCAGGCTCCTCTGTCCATGAAATTCTCCAGGCAAGAATAATGGAGTGAGTTATCCAGTTCTGGACATGAGGGAAAAAATATTCAATAAACCAAGCAAGGATCCTATTCTCAAGGAGGCTGCATTTTAGCATGAGATAATCAATCCCATCAATAAAAGTGTTTATATTTTCCTGTTTACATAAATACTCAGATGAAAACAAAAGAGGGTCCTGCGGTAAACAGTGACAGTGTGGTGGCTACATAGATCGGATGGCTTTGGGAGACCTCAGTGAGTAGATAATGTAAGCATCCATTGGAAGCAGAAGAAGCTACAAATGCGAAGGCCTTAAGATGTATTCAAGAAAACCACAAGAAACTTGTGTGCTCTTAGCTTAGAGGGGGATGAATACAGAGAAAAACACAAGACCTAGATCTGTCTTCCTTAAAGTACATGGTAAGAAGTTTAGATTTTCTCCCATGTCAGACCATAAGGCATAGGAAAGGTGTGGTCAAAGCCAAGTCTGAAATTGACTACATTTTATAACGATCATTTTGGCTATGGTGTGGAGAATAAACTAGAAAATACAAGAAGTGAAAAAGCAAAGGGTCCAAGTAATGAGAAATATGGCCCAGACAAGGGATTCAGGCCGGGAGTCACTCCTGGGCTTGATTTTTCAGTGAGGAATACCTGCAGGTTACCAGAAAGTTATCAATTGTACCAAAACCTAGTAATCTATGACTATTTCTATGAACATTTCATAATAATTTCTATTCATTATGCATGATTTTTTCTAGGTATAACTTATATAATAATTTCTTCACTCAATTCCTTAGCATAGGCCTGACAGTTCCTTTTCTCTTAGGACCGGACAGTTCCTGAGACATTCTGCTTACACAGACCCTGGAAGGAGTATGGCTTCTTTGACATTGAGGGTACAGTTTGTATAATCAACATGAATAATTCAGCAGTGTATTAGTTATGCCTTATGATTATCGTTCACTTCAACTTGAGCCACAGTTTCAGAGTTATGGACTTTTTTTTTTTTTAATCACCAGAAGCTCATTCATCACTATTCATCCAAGAGATCTACCAGATTACAAAGTCTGCTGTTTACAGCAACAATTGTGATTCAAAATATGAATCAATAAGTTGGTCCCCTAAGCCTAACCTTAGGTGAAGCACAGGATCGCCAGATGAATTTTTACAGGAAGGGAGATGAAAGCACATAGCTGGAGATTGATGCCAGGGCAAGGGCTCAAGAGGACAGGCTCTTTGGCTGCTTCCCAGATGTAAAATGGTCAGAAGTGCAGACTGTGTGTCACAGCTACCTGAGGGGGGACAGAGAAACGACAGGCAGGGTGCCCTGGCATTTTCACATAAGAGTGTATGAACCAAATTTTCTCAAAATGAAAGAGTCATCACCCAAAATCCTCTTCAGAGTTTGCCTTAGGAAAGAGGTCTCCAGGACTCCTTGCTTAAGCCATGCAATCCTCAGCATCGTTTATGTAGTTAACTGGGAGCTAAACTTCCCTCCCATATTACCATGCAACATCTTGTGTCTCTTGCAAATACCGCCACTGTGAACACCTACCTAATCACTTTCCATCCCGGTACCTTAAGATGTAGGACTTCCCAGGTGACACTAGAGGTAAAGAATCTGCCTGCAATCCAGGAGACACAGGAGATGCAGGTTTCGATCCCTGGGTTGGAAACATCCCCTGGAGTAGTGCAAGACAATCCACTCCAGTATTCTAGCCTGGAGAATTCTAGGCTTGCAAAGAATAGGACATGACTGAAGCAACTTAGCATGCATGTACCTGAAGATATGATGTTTCCATATCTTAAGAGTTTTTTTTTTTTTTTTTCTGGAAGGAGCTTTCCTTGGATAGATGCAGTTTCCTTTGTACAGTGTCTAACATCAGGCCTTAAGTAATTAGTCATGTACCAAATATTTCTGACAGTGACAAGGCTAATGAGAATCAGTTACTATTTTCATACTCCCAAAGGCATTTCAACCCTTGTTTGCTGTAAAATGTGTTTGAAGATCCTGAGAGAGAACTTTTCTTTTTGCCACAGCTGGGTTTTTATGCAAATTATTAGTAAGAACCAATCTTTTCTAAAATTCAAAGAATAAAATTGGGCTGCTTCATGGGCTTTAGGAGCAAAATCAAGCATTAATCTACTCTTGAAGAGGTAGAACTCTATTCAAGAGAGAGTCACAGTCCTCAGCCAAAGTTTTGTGAAC
Source organism: Aepyceros melampus (assembly GCA_006408695.1). Lineage (NCBI taxonomy): Eukaryota > Metazoa > Chordata > Mammalia > Artiodactyla > Bovidae > Aepyceros > Aepyceros melampus. Next base: position 313,628 of record SJXQ01011186.1, on the reverse strand, counting down.
AGTGGAAAATAAAGCAAATGGTTGGGACTGGCTGGATTAGAACTCTGGAGAGGACCTGGGAATGTGCAGATTCTGGGGGAGTCTAGTCTGGGAAACCAATGTGCATGGCAACTATGCAGATTCAACAACCATTGCCCACCAAAGATGGAGCAACTGCCATGTGCAGAACCTTGCTTTGAAACAGTAGAGCAGAGAAAAGGTGCAATGGGAGGGACACGACTGAAAAAAGCAGAGGTTTCTTCTACAGTCCCTGGCAAGATATTTGTACAGACAGACTTCTTTATTGTATAGATGCGGGGCGGGGGGTGAGGGGGTGGGAAAGGGCTCCAAAAGACATGAGAACATGGCCACACTCACACAACTCCTTCACGGGTAGGACCCAGTTTCAAGTGTCAGTCCTCCTGGCATCAAAGTCCATACTCACAACCTCTATCTTAGATTATCTCAACACTCTTGCCCAAGAATGAACTGAAGATTTCAGGTCTCCCTCAACCCGTACCCCTTACCTACACATGGCCCTATGGTAGTCATGGCTAGGTCATATGAGACCTAGAGAATTTGTTTTGGAGAGTTACTAAAGCTTTATGAACAGCCCAAGAACAGAAAGGGCTTCTTAAAAAAAACCCAGATACAACTAATCAGTACTTCTGAGCTGAAAAAAATCCCCTTCTCACTCTCCCAGTGCTTTTCAGCTGGGGTGTCACTCTCCCCTAGGAGATCCTCTGTAAAAGTGTCAGATGTTCTAACATTGTCATAATGCTTGAGGATGGGGGCCTGGGGATGCTAGGTATCATCACATATGATTTTGAAATGTCTCACTAGGTTCTCTTTACATAGCTAGAAAAATATCTCTAACAGCAAACTTCATTTTATATATAAACATCATTTTTCCAACTATTAAAATATACTACATTTTATAAAATCTGGCTCCAATGTAACTAGGGGGAAGATTGTATTCCTTTTTTTTTTTTTAAACTGAGGGCTTTACCATTTCTAAAAATTACATAACTGATGACCATGCTACTCAGGGAACTTAGGCTTCCAAATCTAATCACTTGTGTCTGTCTTCACTGTAGCTCTTCTTTCTGACAATTTTACTTCTAATAGTGTACTGTCTAAACACTGAAATATTAAAATACATTTAAACAGTGACAGACTTTATTTGGGGGGCTCCAAAATCACTGCAGATGGTGACTGCAGCCATGCAATTAAAGGACACTTGCTCCTTGGAAGAAAAGTTATGACCAACCTAGACAGCATATTAAAAACCAGAGACATCACTTTGCCAACAAAGGTCTGTCTAGTCAAAGCTATGGTTTTTCCAGTGGTCATGTATGGATGTGAGAGTTGGACTATAAAGAAAGCTGAGTGCTGAAGAATTGAAGCTTTTGAACTGGTCTTGGAGAAGACTCTTGAGAGTCCCTTGGACAGCAAGGAGACCCAACCAGTCCATCCTAAAGGAAATCAGTCGTGACTGACACTGAAGCTGAAACTTCAATATTTTGGCCACCTGATGCGAAGAACTGACTCATTTGAAAAGACTCTGATTCTGGGAAAGATTGAGGGCAGGAGGAGGAGGGGACAACAGAGGATGAGATGGTTGGATGGCATCACTGACTCAATGGACATGAGTCTGAGTAACTCTGGGAGTTGGTGATGGACAGGGAGGCCTGGCATGTTGCAGTTCATGGGTCGCAAAGAGTCAGACACAACTGAGTGACTGAACTGAACTGAACTGAAACTGCATCATTATACTCTTTTATCCCTACATTACAGTTAAGAAATGTATTCTTGGGGGTCGGGATTGGGAATTCATGTACACTTGTGGCTGATTCATGTCGATGTATAGCAAAACAAATACAGTATTGTAAAGCAAAACAAACTAAAAAATAAAAAGTATTAAAAAAAAAGAACGTAAAAAATAAGAAATGTATTCTTATTTATTTTTAATGATGTGTGTGGGTGAGTGTGGTTGGCAAAATATTGCCTCCTCCTTCAAAGATGTCCTCTTCCTAGTGGATATGATATAGTACATGACAAAAAGGACTTTGTATTTATAATTGAGATTACTGATCGGTTAAATCAGAGATTATCCCAAATTATCTGGGCAGGCCCAATATCATGTGTTCTTAAAGACAAATAAATAAACAAAAGAGTAAGTTGGAGAGTAAGCATGAGGAAGATTGACTCTAGGTGACAATGTTGGGCTGAAGATGGAGAGGCTACGTGAAAGCTGATGTGGGTGGTCTCCAGGAGCAGAGAACAGGACCAGATGACAGCCAGCAAGAAAAAGTCACAGCCAATGACCTCACACCTACAGCCTCAGAAGCATGGGAGAGAATGCCTCCCCCAAGCCTCCAGCTGGAAGTCCAGCCAGTAGAGATTTTGATTTCAGCCTTGTGAAACCTGAGCAGCACACCAGCAGGATTCACCTGAGCTTTTCATCTACACAACTGTGAGCACATGCTTTTTTGGCAGCTAAATTTATAGTACTTTGCTAGACAGCAAAACAAATGGAACACAATTTCATGTGAGAGGCTAGTTCTGATAAGATTGATAATGACAGCACTAGGCACTTGGTAGCTAAGGTGGATGGAATGCAAAATGTAGTCCCTGCCCTTATTTGGAACCCAGGACAGATATTGATCAGACTCCAATGATAGGCAAAATGAAGTCTTTGTGTACAAGGACTCCATTTCACTTGTTATACAAGCTTGCTTTGTTCTTCCTGACAGTGAGTCATAAAAAGAGTTATTGCATTTCAGCAATACTGTTGTTAAAAATATTATGAGCCAGAGACTATCCTTGGAACTAAAGGACTAGAACAAAATCTTTTTCGTATTAAAAAAAAAAAAAAAACACATCCTAAAAATATAATTAGGAAAAATATTTCTAAGTTGAGGAGTTGCTATATCTTATGTCATGTCTTTGAAGGCATTAAAGAACAAACTCCCTAGGATAGTCTGCTTGATATTTATGATGTATGGGTAAGGAAAGAAGACTGTTAAAAATTTAGATTCCTGGGTCTCTACCCCAGAGCTAATAATCCAATAGGTCCTAGAAAGGCCCAGGAATCTACAGCTTACTAAGCTTCCTAGAAGCAGAATGACCTATTTTGAGAAAAAGTTTCGAGTGTTTGAAACTATACGAAATGAACAAAGAGTAGGTTTAGAAACAAAAACGTAGAAGAAAGTGAAAAAAAAATTAGAATTTCTTTTTGTGTCAGAATCAGCTACTACCTTCAGAACCAAGCAGTAGTCTCACTTTCTAAAAGCAAAATAAACTCCTTTGAAAAGGAGAGGCTGCAATGGTCCAATGGAAAGAATTAGGGCTTGGGAGAAGACAGCTAGACCCTCATTCACAAGGTGACTACAGGTAATTTTTCCATCTTCTCTAGGTTTGAGTTTCTTTCTCTACAAAAGAAGAACAATAGTCAACTACTGTTTAGGATTGTGATGAAGATAAAAAGAACTATTACGACTTTGGGATACTGTAACTCTTTAATAAATATCTATTCTTCTGTCTGGTCCCTCTTAGAAACAACAGTTTCAAGGGTGATAAATAGAGTCTAAGTTGACTAAACCCTGCCCCTGGTCTTTAGCCTTTTCAGAGAGAAAAGCTGGCATCACATTATTTTTTAAAGGCCAGAAAACAAAATTCATTAACATCTCTACTAACGTGTTCCGTAACATGATTTATATTAACAATGCCTTCTTCAAATCCCACATAACAAAACTCAGGCCTATTATCTATCCCAATGTGTACTTACGATGGAAAAGAAAAAAAAAGTTAGAACAGTTGAGTTACTTAAAGATCAATAGGCTTAACATCAAGAGCTGAGAAGATGAAACTTTGCCGCCACTCTACTAGCTCACTAGTCTCGAAACAGATTTCTCACCTGGTATCCTATTAATCCCCGGTGGATTGGAAGGATTATGGCCCTTTGATATGCCTGTATTCATTCAATCAACATGTACTGAACATGACTGTATGCCACAGGCCCTAGACATTCACTGAACACATAAATGAATATGAATTGGTCCACCTCCTCTGGGATCACTGAGGGCAAGTTCATCTAACGTGAAATCTAAGTTACTGTCTCTTTCAGATGGTCAATGAAGGCAATAAATGCCTAAATTCTCTGCCTCTGAATTTACTGTGAAATTGTATTGTGGTTGTACCTGGGATGTCTGTGCATAACTCTCATCTTTAACAAGATGCCTGGAGAATGGCTTGTAACTCAACCTGCTGTTAGCAACCTGGGAAAACTGTTGGGAATATAATCTCAATCAGGGTCTGACACCTTTTTTTTTTTCTGTAAGTGGCTAGACACTAAATATGAAGCAGTCTCTCTTGGAATTATTCATCTCTGTGGTTGTAGCTGAAAAGCAGTCACAGACAAGATGTAAACAGATGGGTGTGGCCATTTTCCAATAAATCTTAATTCATGAAAACACATGGCAGGTAGATTTTGGCCAAAGCTTGCTGACTCTGCTCTAGATTCTCTAGACCAGAATTCCTAGCTGCAGATCCTTTGCTTTTCACCCTGAGATTACATACACACGCAAAATCTAAATGGAGGGGATGGGTAGCAAAACAAACAAACAATAGACAAAAAAAGCAGTGGTCTTCCCGACAGAGGGTTTTCCTAAAGAATTTTAGTAAGAATAGGATAACTATCAAATTATATTGTCTAGAGATTACAGCAGTACTAAGCTCTGTATTAAAGGACTCCTTGATGACTGTTGAGGTTGAATGACTAAATTAAAACCCCCAAACACAGAAAAAACACCACAGAGTCAAGTCTCATTCTGACTCTCTATTGAACAATTATCACCATGTATACATTAGAAATTATATCACTCTGACCACTAAAGCCAGATGATCTACAAAAATAATTGTTGAAAGACTCAGAAGAGATTTGGCATAAGGTGTCCCAAGCATACTTGGGAGCTCTGCACCCAGCCTGCTCCCCTGGCCATTTGTAGAAAGTCATTGACATTTCAGAGTAAGCAGATGTCTTTCGATCTGATTTGATTTTAGAAGAGCCACTTGCCGACAATCTGAGATATGTGTCTGATCTCCATAAGCACATTTTAAATCTTAAGAGTACCTCTGAATGAGAGGTGATGTTCACAAGTTTAGAATATATTATTAGCAATGTTAATAACACCTTCACTTTTTTTTTCCTTTTCCCTTCGAGTTTTCATGTCTCTTTCATCTTGCAGATGCCATGTCATGTTCAAAGATTAAATGGGCATAGGAGCTGATATGCATTCCTGTTGCCAGCACTCATACCTTTGACTTAAGCTTCTCTGACTCACCAGAGTAAACAAAATTACAATGTTTCTAACCTTACACAGGTAAGTTGACCCCTTATACAGCATCACAGCTGGAAGAAACTGGTTTGTTCACTGTTTTCAGAGGTTAGTATCGCTAATCAAGGTAGAAAGCATCACTCAAACTTCATAATACACCAGTAGCTGGAGTTCTGAGCCAACACACTGTTATTTTCCCTGCTGAGAACGTCAGTCATTTCTCAGATCGCGTTTCTATATTGTTTCTTCCTCTCCTCAATTCTATAGTAAATTATCAGCTAGGAAAGGATCAAAACTTGACTCCTTCCTCCTTCACTCTTTTTTCCAGTGAAATTACTCTTAAAAAAAAAAAAATCTGGAGTACAGTTGATTTAAAATGCTGTGTTAGTTTCTACTGTACAGCCAAGTGAACGGTTATACAGATACACATATTCACTCTTTTCTAGACTCCTTTTCCTTATAGATCAATATAGAATCTTGAGAAGAGCTCCTTGTTCTGCAGTAGGTAAGTCCTTATTAGGAATCTATTTTACATGCAGTAGGGGTCTTATGTCAGTCCGAATCTCTCAGCTGATTTCCTGCTCCCTCTCCCTGCGGGGTAACCATCAGGTTTTTTTTTCTACATCCTTTTTTTTTTTCTTCTTTGCCAAGTCATGAGGCTTGTGGGATCTTAGTCCCCTCATTCTTTATCTTCCTCTCCTCTTTCTCTCATTCTAAATACCGGTATGGCCTTCTGGCCATGCACTGCGAGATGTGGAGTTCCTGGATTCCAGTGATGGGAAAACCTAACATTCCATCTCCTTATACAAGACTCTGGGAATATCAGACCACATGACCTGCCTCTTGAGAAATCTGTATGCAGGTCAGGACGCAACAGTTAGAACTGGACATGGAACAACAGACTGGTTCCAAATAGAAAAAGGAGTAGGTCAAGGCTGTGTATTGTCACCCTGCTTATTTAACTTATATGCAGAGTACATCATGAGAAATGCTGGACTGGAAGAAACACAAGCTGGAATCAAGATTGCCAGGAGAAATACCAATAACCTCAGATATGCAGATGACACCACCCTTATGGCAGAAAGTGAAGAGGAGCTAAAAAGCCTCTTGATGAAAGTGAAAGAGGAGAGTGAAAAAGTTGGCTTAAAGCTCAACATTCAGAAAAGGAAGATCATGGCATCTGGTCCCATCACTTCATGGCAAATAGATGGGGAAACAGTAGAAACAGTGTCAGACTTTATTTTTGGGGGCTCCAAAATCACTGCAGATGGTGACTACAGCCATGAAATTAAAAGATGCTTACTCCTTAGAAGGAAAGTTATGACCAACCTAGACAGCATATTCAAAAGCAGAGACATTACTTTGCTGACTAAGGTCCATCTAGTCAAGGCTATGGTTTTTCCTGTGGTCATGTATGGATGTGAGAGTTGGACGTGAAGAAGGCTGAGCACTGAAGAATTGATGCTTTTGAACTGTGGTGTTGGAAAAGACTCTTGAGAGTCCCTTGGACTGCAAGGAGATCCAACCAGTCCATTCTGAAGGAGATCAACCCTGGGATTTCTTTGGAAGGAATGATGCTGAAGCTGAAGCTCCAGTACTTTGGCCACCTCATGCAAAGAGCTGACTCATTGGAAAAGACTCTGATGCTGGGAGGGATTGGGGGGCAGGAGGAGAAGGGGACGACTGAGGATGAGATGGCTGGATGGCATCACTGACTTGATGGACGTGAGTCTGGGTGAACTCCGGGAGTTGGTGATGGACAGGGAGGCCTGGCGTGCTGCGATTCATGGAGTCGCAAAGAGTCGGACACGACTGAGCAACTGAACTGAACTGAACTGATACAAGACTCTGAAGTCTAGCCACAGCCTACTGTGGAACAAACAACTTTCTTTGTTTCAAATAGAGTTTCACGATAGCATAAGATTATCCAGCTGGTGAATGAGGCATCTTAACCTTGGCATTCTTCCCCTCCCCTTTAAATTTATGGCTACCATTTAGGGAGATTTCAATTCCCATTAATAATATGTGTAATTGATCTACATTTAAGAGAATTTAATCATGTCTTAGTGACAAATTTAGCTTAAAGCAGAGCTTCACTGAGGACTTCCAAGTAAATTTCTGTTGAAAAGGTCAATTTCTAACATTTGCCAGTTAAAGCCCATACCAGACAAATTACATTTCACGCACTCATCTGGACACAAACACTTTCCATGCTGAATATCACCACTGGCTGTCAATTAGGAAAGCCACCCAAACAACAATGCAGACTGAGAATATTTTTTTTAAGAAGACCTAAATAATTATTTATTCAAGAGTTAGGATTTGTTTTTCATCCTAAAAGGTTATCTGAATATGGTAACAGAAAAACAAAATAACACATTATCTCACTGGATAAATAGAATCAGTTCAATACCACAGCACTTGAACATGTAGTATTGAGAAAAGAAGTAGAGGGGCTCTTAAGCACATACTGAAGTTTGTGAACCCTCTCTGGGGATACAAAGCACCCTTGAACAATTGGAAATTAACATGTAATCTTCACTAAGGATAGCATTTGATAAAATCCTAGTCCTCCTGTCATGTGAAGACAATTTGTGTTTTGGTTGGAAAAAAAAAAATCTATGTTGTTTTGAATTTCTGGGGAAAGCTTCACGGAACAGAAAAAAATATCATAAATAATTTAGACAAATGGTGTTCACTTTATGGATATTTTCCCTTTTGCTTCTCTATGTCTTCTAATTTTGTACATCATACATGAACTATTTTATTTAAAAAATAATAAAAAAAATTAAGAAAGAGCAAACTTAAAGAAAAACAAAAAGGATATTTTTCAATTTCCTCAGGTCGGTCTCAGATCAAACAGGACTGTATGTCCTTCTTTTTTGGCCTTCAATTATTAAATAGTTCATATTTTATCCCAAAGGAAAAGGCTCATGGCCAAATATTTAAAGATGATATTTGACCATAAGGTCAACAGCAAAGGACCAAGATTTAGAGGATTTTACAGAAAGACTGCATTCATTGTCTAGCACATGATGATTGACTAATATGGCTACCTGAGCACTGCTGGGGGAAGAAGTGAAGGGAAGCCTCAGAGCAGGAGAAGCAGAGACGCTCACTGTCTCATTAACACGCTTGTTTAATAAGGAAGAAGAGGAGGCCATGAGGGATTATTTTCTTAGAAATAATCAAAAGTGAATACAACACACACACACAACACATGCACACATACCCTCATCTTGGGTTGAGTGGCAACACTAACAAAGCTGTCTCAAGATTATAGGGGAGGCTGTCTTTTCCAAGCACCCTGTGATTACTATTGATCTGTTCAGCTCCTTGTAACTCAGCCTTACCAGGCTGGTCATGGAAGAAGGATGGATGTTATTAAAGATCCTGAGGAGCTGCTCTGCAGGTATCATTCATTAGAAGTAAACTAAGTACACTGGCTTCCAACCGTATAGAGATTATGTAGCAGATCATTCCATCGCCGAAACCTAGAACCTCTAATGTGCAAAAGTACAGACAGGCTTACGTGGAAGCACCTACTCTCAAAGTGGGATATGGAAGCTCAACTTTATTAGGCAATCCCAATAACTGAGCAAAGTCAGGACTGGTCTGGTGGACTTCAGGACTCTGCAGTTATTTATTAAGCTATCATGTGTCCAGAGATATGCCAGGCACCAAGCAGAGAATATTTAGAAAGAGATAACCAGGGATGTAGGAAACGTCTATGACCCTGAAAACACAGTGGTACACAAAGGGTCAAAGTCTCTTGAAATGAAGTATATCAGTTACCACAAGTCTTACAGATTACCAATGGAGACACATCAATCACATAAGACAGCATGAATTAAATATATCAATGATAATAAACATCAATATCAACTAATAAGAACGGATCATGACTGAGGTATTTCAATAATTCAAGAAAATTAAATACATTGTTAAAACTATTGAATAATAAAAAATCAAATTAGAAATATGTTGATTTACGCTATTTTGTAATAAGAACACTATTTCATTTCAGCCATAATTCACATTCTGCCTTTATTGTATTTTGAGCTAAAAAGAATAGAGATTAATATGACAGCATTATACCAGACATACAGCAATCTTAGATGGATTAAAGGGTTATAGGAAAATGAAAAACATTATTACTGTAGCACAGTTGTGAAATTCCAGATTAAAATATAACCTCCCAGTAAAGAAGCAGATACAACGTTCTTAGCACATAGTGGGCTTTCAATAAATGTCAATTAGTAGTAGGAGGACAAAGAATTAGTTTATAAAATATTCTATGTGACAGTTACAGAATCGCTCTTAAAAGACAAAGGATCTAGGGTTGAACACTTTAGAGATTTACTTTCTTAAACTACACTCTGTAATGTTTAAATGACTATTATTTTCATTAAAATTTATTTTTCCTAATGTGTTGGCAATTTACTGAATATCCAGTGTGTTTGTGTTATTTCTCTCACATACAGATACACTGTGCCTAAGGAGTGACTAGTAGAAAAAGACCCAAACTCTGTGTCACCGGGACTGGTTTCTAGATTTTCCTCTATCACTGACCTGGATGGCATGAAGCAAATCTCCAATTATCTGGGCTTTTGTTTCATCAGGTACAAATGGGATCAGTGCCATCTCCTTCCAGCTGTCCATGGTGTCATAAAGACAAGTGAAAAAGAAGTTGAGAATCGTTTTGGTTTCTTAGAGGAAAATACATGGAACACAAGCATTTTTCCATTCTTCAGAGCCGGCATAAACTAGTATATATTTTATAGAGTGAATGTAGAGAATAAAATATCAGTGGTTTAATAAAATAAATCCTCCAGGCTTCTAACTTTCTAGACTTCTTGATAAGATCGAGCTAACCAAGGCCTGCTCAACATTTTGCAGGTATTTGAGAGGCTGGTGCCTATTTATTAAGGAGATTAGAGTCTTTTCTTATGAAAGAAACAGCACTGATAGGAAGTCAAAAGATGGAGGCCACGAGGTATGTAAGTATGGTGTATATCCACAAAGAGCAGATGACCAGTAAGTATTTCTTAAATGAAAATTTTGAATCCTAGTTTTACTCTTGAGAAATTAATTAATAAATTGGTGATATTAAATAAAATGAGGATAAACAATATTTTGCTTAGTTGGCCTCACAGGTTTTTATTCTATGATGAATTAAGTGTCACTTCAATGACTGTCTCAGATAGGTATAACCTACTCTCCACTTGACTGAATATGCTGCTGCTGCTAAGTCGCTTCAGTTGTGTCTGACTCTGTGCGACCCCATAGATGGCAGCCCACAAGGCTCCCTTGTCCCCGGGATTCTCCAAGCAAGAACACTGGAGTGGGTTGCCATTTCCTTCTCCAATGCATGAAAGTGAAAAGTGAAAGTTAAGTCGCTCAGTCATATCCAGCTCTTAGCAATCCCATGGACTGCAGCCTACCAGGCTCCTTCATCCATGGGATTTTCCAGGCAAGAGTACCGGAGTGGGCTGCCATTGCCTTCTCCGCAGACTGAATAGCTATTTGTGTAAAAAAATAAAGCCAACGATACAAAGCAGGGAATGGTATCTTTCGTTACACTGTAGGTTCGTAAAGATAGAAGAATCCATTAATTCCCAGACCTTATCCAAGCACTGAATTAGGCACTGGCAGAATAAAACAGAACTCATCTATAAGAAATTAATTACCACAGATGTGAAAGCATCTGGGAAAATTTTAAGGTAGTTAAAATCCCAAGGTGCCGTCTTTAAAGAGGCCTATGTGCCACAAGAACTGCTGGAGAAAATTATTTGCAAAACATCAAGGTCATTGCAATAAACATTTCCTTTCAGTAGGAGATTGATTTTTTTTAAAGGCCTTTGTGTTATGTATTCAGAAATTAGACATAATCCTTTTACAGTTTTAGAGAATGATGGAAAAAAATCATGATGCTACTTTCTGAAAGACAACAGGCTGCAGCATTCAGGGATGAAGCCCCATTCTCTGGTTTCCCTGGCAGCCGACATTGGCAGGAAGCCCAACCTCCTTGCCTTATGACCATTAGTAGCTCTAATGGGCAGACATGACCACCACCCCTGCCAACTCTCCTTTTGGCACAGCATTAAAGGACCACAAAAAAAGAGACCACGGTTCAAGGACCCTGCCACCTCAGATGCTTTCCACTGCCCAGCATAGCACCACCATCTGCAAACCTGCAAGGTATACCGCCGTACCATACACATACCTGAGGAACAAGAGCCCCAGCTGATTTGCGCACACATTCAAACAAAAGAAGCACTGCCCTAGGCCTCACTTTATATTTAAATAGCCTGCTTTTTCGGATAAGACAATGGCACCCCACTCCAGTACTCTTGCCTGGAAAATCCCACAGACAGAGGAGCCTGCTAGGCTGCAGTCCATGGGGTCGCTAAGAGTCCGACACGACTGAGCGACTTCACTTTCACTTTTCACTTTCATGCACTGGAGAAGGAAATGGCAACCCACTCCAGTGTTCTTGCCTGGAGAATCCCAGGGACGGGGGAGCCTGGTGGGCTGCCGTCTTGGGGTTGCACAGAGTCGGACACGACTGAAGTGACTTAGCAGCAGCCTACTTTTTGAAAGCTGTGCACTTGAAAGCTGTGCACTAATGTTTCCTCTCAAAGCTTGCTGTGCAAAGAACAACCTTCTGGGGTGAATCATCTAAGATGTTCATAAAAAGACAGATTTCTGGGCTCTACCAAGTACCTACATTGGTGGGAGCTGCAGTCTGAATTTTTAAATAATCCTACCGGGTGATTTTGATGCATACTCAGTTCTGAGGACCACTGCCTTATTCTTTGATGGAGGCTGGCTCTAAAGATCATTGGCTATGTCTTCCACTTCCCTCTCTCATTCAGAATGCAGACACATTTCAGGTTGACTTTCTTTTCCCTTCTATTCATACAGATTGAAACTTTTTTTGTGTCTCTAAATCATCTGAGGATTGTCTCCCTCTAATAAAATGGCTACACTACTGATTAAGGAAAGTGATAAACTTGCTGTCAATTACCTTAATTGATCTGACAACCTGATTAGGCCCAGAAAGGGGAAAATTTCCTCAGAGGAACCTTAATAAAAATTAAAAAAAAGAAAGAGAGAGAGAGAAAGAAAACAAAACAAAGGCCCATATAATTAAAATGTGATCACTGGTGATGAGTATGTAAAATTAGCCCTGAGAGGCATTAGTGATGGGAAAACTTTTCTAAATGACATCTTAGGAAGACAAAGAAACACAGGACAGTCAAATAAATCAGGGGGCAACTAATGGAGTATGTTGAACAGAGACCTAAAGGACTTTTCTCAGTTCTACACACCAGAAGCTTTGACATTAACAAAGTCCATTCTTGGTTTAAGGAGGGAAGAACACAGTTAACTGGCCCCAATTTGGGGTGCTATAAACCCAAAGAGAATGCCCATTATTGGCACTGTTTGTGTTTATATGAGCTGCGATTCATGGGGTCGCAAAGAGTCGGACACAACTGAGCAACTGAACTGAACTGAACTGATGGTTAAAATAGAATCTTGGGTTCATATCTCAAGGAGACGAATAAGCTGTTCTATGGAACAGAGTTCAGAACATCAGTACCACATCTCAGGAACCACAAATGCTCCAGCAAAAGGCCAGCACTCAGCATGCATTCCAGATTCAGGGATTATTTAGTATTATTTATGACCCATTTTCTTCAACTAATTTTCAGTGAAATACATCTTCTAAATTTATCCCATACTTGGGTAGCCCCCAGGCCTTCAAGACCAGAAATGTAATATGGTGACTATGTTGTTTTACACAACAAAAACACCGCAATCCCAAGAGTGCTGAGAGATAGAATATTATTAGCTAATTATGATGAACTGTCACACTGGAGTGTTTGATTAAATTAATCAAGCTGATGATTGGTCTGGAGGGGGTAGGAAGCTGTTTTTACAGTGCACCTGGTAAATTGTGTTATTAACCAGTGGCCCCTTGGAAATTTAGGGGAAAAGTATTTGGGGATGAGAAATAAACAAGTGAGCAGAAAGTTGATTGAGGGATCAGAAATAACAATAATGCTTGTATGCAGCAGGTGCCAAATATATGACTAAGTGAACAGATTTAACGTTGGAGTTTTCCTTTACCCATATCATTACACTGAAGTAGTCAGAAGTTTGAATTTGGATATCATAATTTCCTCTTTAACAATTACACAGAATAATAGATTAAAACAGATGAACAAAGAAGCATCACCACAGACTCTGCCTTAACTTAGAGTTTTGACTAAACAAACCCATCCACCCATTCTTTTTCAAAGACATAAAAGAAGAATTAAAAGACCTCTAGCTTTATTCGACTATCTACTCCCATGCCTAACTTTTTTAAGAGTTATATTGTTCTTTCATTTCCTGTTGTGCAAGAGATCAACTATTTCTTCCACTTCAGAGTTCCCAATTTGGTAAACACTGGGGTGGTCTTAATTCTGGTTCATTCACTCCAAATCGAGCACTCTATGACAGAGGACATTTCCACATGACCCTGAATACGCCTGATACAAAGCCTTCTCCATATCTTTGATTAAAGTTTCCTGGCAATTATACTCTATATGAGTTTGCTACTAAGCTAATCTTCAGATGTAAAATTGAACAAAATGGACCAAGATTTCCCTTGCAGTCAAATCAACCAGGATACCTGTCAATGGGTCACCAACACTCCTTGGTGATGCTAGAATTAAACAATTGTTCAAATAAGATTGTAACTGTATGCTATTTCTCTAACTTGAAACAACCTTTTATTCTAAGTCAAATACAGTCTGACTTGACAAATGTGGCTGTTTCCCCATTTCAGATGGTCCCTAGACAATTCCCTCAGTCAATCACTGCATAATATTAGCTGGGAAAGCTCAGGGACTCTATCATTCTTGTGCTCTTATAGAATACCTAGCACATTCAACTATTCTGTGTCATCATTTACCAAAGTGTTATCAAGGTTCAAAGCCTTTACACTTGGATAAGAAAGGTTGTAGGCACATATTTTGGGACTTTATCAAAGCCCCTGATTCATCCATTTACTCATTCATTCATTTGTATATTAATTCAAATTATTTCACAATCTTTCATAAAGCCACCTTCAGGCAAGATGTAAATACAAATAAGGATGTGTCTTATCCTTGTAGAGGTCATAGTGTATGGTATTAAAATTCTAAAGGGTTTTAGATAAATTAAGCCCCATATATAGGAACTTAGCTTTAAATGAATATTTTGCAGGCTTAAAAATAATTTTTTTTCAAAACCTCTCTCAATAGAATCACAAGGGAAAAGGATTCATTTGAAAACTTTATCAACTACCATTCCCCTCCTCTCACCAAAGGATCGAGCTTTCTTTTTCCATTTCCTCAGAGCCTGGTTCAAAGGATAAAGTTTTTCCTGTCAGATACAAAATCTGGTTACACTTCAATAAGCACTTTTAAAAATTATAACATATAAAATCAATAAAACAAATGAAAAACTCTTCTTTTGATCTAAAATATGTAGTTCAGCTCAGATTTTATAATGCTAAATTCATTTAAAGCTACTTATCTATATTTTTTCCTCCTCTTTTTGCCTAAAAGCTCCCTGGGGCAAGGGATATGTATACTCCTGATCACTAATTTACTATCTGCACCTAGCATGGTGCCTAGCACATACTACGCTTAATAAGTATTTATGGAATGAATGAAATAAACTAAAGCAATATAAGCTTTCACATTCAAAAATGCAAACATCTCCAAACAGCTTTAAAATTAAAATATGCTATTGTCAACATGTTACATCTAATCTAGAGAAAAATAAGTAGAAAATAAGTGCAGATAATTTCAAAGGACCAACAAAGGTAATTTCCTTTTTTTTTCCCCTAAAAGATTTACAGAGGAAAAGCATGTATGTATGTATGTATGTATGTATATATATATATATATATATATATATATGGAAAAGAATAAAAAAGGGGGGAGCAAAGGGAGGGTTTAGCTCAAATGACAAACTAAACATTTTTATTCAACACTTCATAGTCTTCAAAAATGTATAATGATCTCCCCAGCTCTTCAGGACAGCAGCATGAGGTTGAAATACAGCATCAGTTCTGATATAAAACATAAGTTTGCAAGTAAACAGGAAGTTTGTCTTATAAAATGGAGCTTTTATTTACATAGAAGTTCTTCATTAATAACAGAGATGGACTTTTGACTACTTACTACAGCTGGAGCTCTTTCTCCCTGCATATGGGGCTTCTTTAAGTGGGGGAAAAAATAAAGTCAGAGGAATTTCTCAGCAAATTCAATCCCTTTTATTTCCCAGAAGGGCAGGAGTAAAGCAGCAGGTGGCAAATTCATATTTATCTAGCAACATTTGATCATGTGAAACATTTTATTTTCACAGTTAATGTAACTTAATAAATAGAAATTGGGAAACTCTGCCAGCATGTGGGGGGGGACTTAGTAGGGGTGTGTATGTGTGCTGTGTGCATGTAGAGAGACTGAGAAGGCCTACATGGTGAAGGTGGGGAAAGGAGATGGCTGCTGTTCTATGCCCTGTGTAGGAGACTTTTCTTTTAAATCACTAGTTCCAACCAGTTCTGAGAACATTCTAAGACCATCATATGGCTGGAGAGACCATCTTTATTAAATGAGATGTGGTGATCTTTGGCCAGGTCCTTAAAGAAACAGGCTTTCAAAAATAACCCCATGACTGATAAACAAGGTCCTACTGTATAGCATAGGGAACTATATTCAATATCCTGTGATAAACCATAATGGAAAAGAATACCAAAAAAGAGTTTATGTTTATATATAACTGAATCTCTTTGCTGTATAGAAGAAACTAACACATTGTAAATCAACTATGGTTCATTGAAAGAGAAAAAAAAAAAAAAACCCATGACTGACTGCAGCAACTCTGAAAAAAATTTCAAGATGAGATTACAAAGATTATATGAAACAAAACTGTGTAGCCTACAAAGGAAGAAGAGAAACTGAGGGAGCTGTCAATTGGACATTTTCCACCAAGAAAAGCAGTTGCTCTACAGTTTCAAACAGAGTTATACCTAGTTTTGATATGTATAATACCAGCAAGACAAAGCTTTCTAAACAGATAAGATAAACAGTGACTTGTGATTCTCTCATGTTATGGAGAATCCCAAACCCTGGAAGAAAAGCTAAGAGATCTGGCTGCATTCAGAAACAAAACACTCATTGTAATTTTGGGTATGGTGTTTTCCCACAAACCTCAGCTCTCTCAACCCATAAAATGGGGATAATCAGACTTTGTGTTTCCTATGGCCACTAGCAGAACTCCACTACCTTTCTTTTGTAAATATTCCAACATATTAGCTTTTTCCATAATAGATGCTCTCTATTATGACAGCATATTATGACATCTGGGAGCATTCCTGACAGGGATACCCAGGTAAACTTGGTCTAGCCAAGCTTTCACTCACCTTACTTTACTTGTCATTTCAGTGTAGCTAAGACCCCAAAGTTAGATGATCACTTGCTTACCCCCTTTAAGTCCCTCATGGGCTTTTTCTGCCCCATCTCTTCTCAGCAGGGGTTTTGAAACCTCTGAGGACTCCCAAGAAAAGATAGAAAACAGCATTTTAGGGATCTCACCTACTCCAGATACTAATCTTCTACAGTTAGAGGAGTTTTTCCTTAAAAGATAAACATGAAGCTGACAAACTTTGCACACTACTGGTGGGGTTATAAAATGGTACAACCACTATAGAAAAGAGTATGGCAGTTACTCAGAGAAACCGAAGATAGAATTACCACGAGCAGTCATGTATGGATGCGAGAGTTGGACTATAAAGAAAGCTGAGTGCAGAAGAACTGATGCTTTTGAACTGTGGTGTTGGAGAAGACTCTAGAGAGTCCCTTGGACTGCAAGGAGATATAATCAGTTCATCCTAAAGGAAATCAGTCCTGGGTGTTCATTGGAAGGACTGATGTTGAAGCTGAAACTCCAATACTTTGGCCACCTGATGCGGAGAGCTGACTCATTTGAAAAGACCCTGATGTTGGGAAAGATTGAGGGCAGGAGGAGAAGGGGACGACAGAGGATGAAATGGTTGGATGGCATCACTGACTCGATGGACATGAGTTTGGGTAGACTCTGGGAGTTGATGATGGACAGGGAGGTCTGGTGCGCTGCAGTTCATGGAGTCACAAAAGATCGGACTCAACTGAGCGACTGAACTGAACTGATATAGAACTGTCATGATTGATGACTACAATGACCCTGCTATCCTACTTTTGCATATAAAGTCAACATAATTGAAAGCAGGCTCAGAAAATACTTGCACACTTGTGTCTGTAACAGCACTGTTCACAACAACAAAGAGCTGGAAGCAATCCAAAGGTCCATCAATGGATAAATGTATGAACAAATGTGAGTTATATATTCAGAAAAAAGAAAGGAAATTCTGTCACATGCTACAACATGGATGAAACTTGATATTAAGTGACATAAGCTAGTCACAAAAAGACAGGTACTATATGATTCCTTTTATTTGAGGAATCTGACATAGTCAAATTCATAGAAAGAACAAGTAGAGTGGTGGTTACCAAAGGTTGCGGTGAAGAGTAAAGGGCAATCTTTGTCTACTGGGTGTAGAGCTTCATATGCAGGAAGAAAAGGTTTTGGAGATCTCTGTAGAGTAATGTGAATATATTTAACACAACATTAATATATTTAACACAATGTAAATATATGTAATAAATTTGGAGACTCAGCAGTGGCCACAGGACTGGAAAAGGTCAGTTTTCATTCCAGTCCCAAAGAAAGGTAACGCCAAAGAATGCTCAAACAACTGCACAATTGCACTCATCTCACATGTTAATAAAGTAATGCTCAAAATTCTCCAAGCCAGACTTCAACAATATGTGAACCGTGAACTTTCAGATGTTCAAACTGGTTTTAGAAAAGGCAGAGGAACCAGAGATCAAATTGCCAACATCCACTGGATCTTTGAAAAAGAAAGAGAGTTCCAGAAAAACATCTATTTCTGCTTTATTGACTATGCCAAAGCCTTTGACTGTGTGAATCACAATAAACTGTGGAAAATTCTGAAAGAGATGGGAATACCAGACACCTGACCTGCCTCTTGAGAAACCTGTATACAGGTCAGGAAGTAACAGTTAGAACTGGACATGGAACAACAGACTGATTCCAAATAGGAAAAGGAGTATGTCAAGGCTGTATATTGTCACCCTGATTATTTAACTTCTATGCAGAGTACATCATGAGAAACACTGGGCTGGAAGAAGCATCAGCTGGAATCAAGATTGCCAGAAGAAATATCAATAACCTCAGATATGCAGATGACATCACCGTTATGGCAGAAAGTGAAGAAGAACTAAAGAGCCTCGTGATGAAAGTGAAAGAGGAGAGTGAAAAAGTTGGCCTAAAACTCAACATTCAGAAAACTATGATCATGGCATCCGGTCCTATCACTTCACGACAAATAGATGGGGAAACAGTGGCTGACTTTATTTTTCTGGGCTCCGAAATCACTGCAGATGGTGATTGCAGCCATGAAATTAAAAGACGCTTGCTCCCTGGAAAGAAAGTTATGACCAACCTAGACAGCATATTAAAAAGAGACATTACTCTGCCAACAAAGGTCCATCAAGTCAAGGCTATGGTTTTTCCAATAGTCATGTATGGATGTGGAGTTGGACTATAAAGAAAGTTGAGTGTAGAAGAATTGATGCTTTTGAACTGTGGTGTTGAAGAGGGCTCTTAAGAGTCCCTTGGACTGCAAGGAGATCCAACCAGTCCATCCTAAAGGAGATCAGTCCTGGGTGTTCATTGGAAGGACTGATGTTGAAGCTGAAACTCCAATACTTTGGCCACCTGATGCAGAGAGCTGACTCATTGGAAAAGACTCTGATGCTGGGAGGGATTGGGGACAGAAGGAGAAGGGGACAACAGAGGATGAGATGGTTGGATGGCATCACCGACACAATGGACATGGGTTTGGGTGGACTCCAGGAGTTGGTGATGGACAGGGAGACCCGGCGTGCTGCAGTTCATGGGATCACAAAGAGTCGGACACGACTGAGTGACTGAACTGAAATGAACTGATGAACCTATAAATGGTTAAGTTTTCTATTATGCATTTTTTTTTTTAACCACAAGGTTTAAAAAAGATAAACATTGCAGACATTTTAGATGCTCATTCTCGGCAAAGTTTTCCCACCTAAAGCACCCAAAACAGAAGACAGAGCTGGACTTGTGTTGGAGTTTATGGAGAGAAGTGAAATATTCCAACATCCTTCCCAATCTATTTCAAATGTTCATGCCCCAATACTATTTTAATTTATGTTACTGAGCCCAGAAATGTCAGAAGGCTCTGAGGATATTGATTGCCCATAAATAATCTGCTGTTACTTTTCTCGACTTTCTTTCAGTTTACCCTTAAGCTATGTCCCGCATAAAAAAGGATGCACCTTGTCTTTTCATTAACCCCTTGGTCTGAAATCTTAATAGTTGACAGTCCTATCATAAACCATAAATTTTTACGGTTACACTTTTCTACTATCTCCATACCACTTCCACACTGGATATTTGCCTTTGTGACTGTGTGCATGACTCAAAATCCACTTCTCCTTCCCAACATCCAAATTCCCTTATAGGGAATTAACTCTCCATCACTGAGGGGAATCTTGGTTTGGGTGCTTCAAACAGGTGTTACTTCTCTCTATAGCATTCAGTCCTGGAGAAGGGAGGCTGCCCACTCCAGTATTTTGGCCTAGAAAATTCCATGGACTGTATAGTCCATGGGGTCGCAAAGAGTCAAACAGGACTGAGCACCTTTCAAGAAGTAGAATTCAACAGTGCTCAGAATCTTCTTTCCACTCTATAAAGCCAAAGAGGAAACCTAGCAGCCAAAGCTCAGACAATGGGACACACTAGCCCAGGATTTTGACTTTAAGTAAGAAACATAAGATTGGAAGAAACAGTCGGAATTTGGTCATTTGCTGTCAGTATCCTGACCTGACAGTCACCGAAGTTCCTGCTTCAAGTTCTCCGGTGCTGGCTTGGCCACTGTCTATTCCTTAGGTGGGATTTCAACCCTACTGAAGTACTTGGCAATGTTTATTTGCATACTGTTAGGAGTTAGTGATGGACAGGGAGGCCTGGCATGCTGCGATTCATGGGGTCTCAAAGAGTCGGACACGACGGAGTGACTGAACTGAACTGAACTGAGGCTGTACCCCACAGGCCGGCAAGGTCTATCTTTGCCCACCCAAGACCCAAGAAGGAGCCCAGAGGCAGCAACAGAGACATCAGAAGTTTCATGGATGGGGATTCTTGCATGTTGAAAGCAAGGTCCTGGAGCAACACCCCACCACACCACCGAGTGCAGTGGACGGCGGACAGGACCCAGCGGCAGTCTTCACTCCCAGAGAGTGGCTAAGGGGAACTGCCAGTTATTTGGGAATTGATGTAAGCTTGGCTCATCAGTTACTATCTTTGATAAGAGCAATCGCTGGCTGGGGCCTGGGGCAAGTATGTTGGAAGGTCAGTCTTGTGAATAGGGTATAGGTGAAGCAGGTACTGGTCAGGGAGGGGATGTACAGAGAACAAGAGAATGGCAGTCTTGAGTGGCTTGACCATACATGCAGGTAACTTCCAGAGAGCCATGCCGTGGCTACCAACTCCACAAGCTCCCAGAGCACTCTGAAACCCTCCCACTGCCTCAGTTCTTTGTGGAAAAGTTCTGAAAATGTCTCCATGTCTCTGCTTCTACTCTTGCCTTGTTGCTCTTCAGATTTCTTTAAATCCATGCTGATCAGCTGCTGTTCTGCCCAACTATGTCCCAAACACTATTAAAAGAAACCCACCTACAGCACCAAGCCTGCTAATCATCCTCCCACCTAATTAGATGTCTGACAGCTAATTTCTTCAGCAGGATTTCTGTCCTTCTGTTGGACTTTCTATACAGGAGTTTCACAGGTAGATTAGAAACTAGTTAATTGCCCACATCCACAATCTTCTTCCTCTGTTTATTCACGAGAGACCAACCATTCCAAAACCCCTTTGGCACAGGAAGCTGCTGTCCCACTGTTAAACAAATGGCCATTATCACTGATTAGAAGATAAAGTTTTTTGCATGTGCGGGGGAGGGGGTTCTCAGGGTGCAGATTTGGGTTACACTGCTGAGAGGTAGGTGGTGTGGTGACAGGAGCCACAGCCAGATTTGTGGGGGAGTGAAAGATACATGAGGCTGTTAGCCTGATTATATCATTCTTATTCTCTCTTTTCCCTTCCTTACTTTCTCCCTACAAAATGGCTCCTGAATTTATTAATATTTGTTGTGCTCATGGTTTCTTGCTCTCTTCTAAGCCACTCATTTCCACTTTTATTATTATTATTATTTCTCCCCAAAACTTTAAAGCACAATTATTTGTAGTCTCTCCCTAGTTCATACATAAGGGACCCACTGTACGGTCTTGGCTCCTCTGATCAGGGCAATGCTGGCTTATTATTAATTCATTTGCCTTAATTTATGAATTACTTGCTTTTGTAATTGCACAGTCCTTACGAGTTCGTGTGTGTATCTGTTAGACTCTCAGTCATGTCCAACTTTTTGAGACCCCATGGACTGTAGCCCACCTCTGTCCATGGGGATTCTCCAAGCAAGAATACTGGAGTGGGTTGCCATGCCTTTCTCCAGGGGATCTTCCCAATCCAGGGATTGATCGCAGGTCTCCTGCACTGCAGGCTACCAGGAAACTAACAGGGAAGTCAGACAGCTTTTTACTCCTTATGTCATTCAATTCTTGCAACCATCTTTCTGGGTAGTGTACTCCTACTTGTAGGTAGTGGTACTGCTGGGATGGAAATTCAGGACCAAATCATTTTTGTTTGTTTTTCTGTCATAGTTAAAAACCAACCCTATCCCAACCCATTTGCTTTTCCTTTCAGTTGACACCGAAGAGGCAGCCATGAAACTTTCTGTATCAATTACACACTGAGCCCCTGGTATTTAACAATATGGGTTTGGCAAGAAAAGTGAAATATGTTCTATTGAGGCTGAGGATTCAACGAGGTACTAACGAGAAAAGAAGGAAGGAAGGAATGGTAGAGGCCAAAGAAAGAAAAATAAGTACCACCCTGTCCTATTACTAAAGAAGTAAAGAGCCTCTTGATGAAAGTGAAAGAGGAAAGTGAAAATGCCGGCTTAAAACTCAACATTCAGAAAACTAAGATCATGGCATCTGGTCCCATCACTTCATGGCAAACAGATTGGGAAACAGTGGAAACAGTGACAGACTTTGTTTTTTGCGGCTCCAAAATCACTACAGATGGTGATTGCAGCCATGAAATTAAAAGACGCTTGCTCCTTGGAAGAAAAGTTATGACTAACCTAGAGAGCCTATTAAAAAGCAGAGACATTACTTTACCAACAAAGGTCTGTCTAGTCAAAGTTATAGTTTTTCCAGTAGTCATGCATGGATGTGAGAGTTGGACTATAAAGAAATCTGAGTGTTGAAGAATTGATGCTTTTAAACTGTGGTGTTAGAGAAGACTCTTGAGAGTCCCTTGGACTGCAAGGAGATCCAACCAGTCCATCCTAAAGGCAATCAGTCCTGAATATTCATTGGAAGGACTGATGCTGAAGGAGAAACTCCAATACTTTGGCCACCTGATTCAAAGAACTGACTCACCGGAAAAGACCTGATGCTGTGAAAGATTGAAGGTGAGAGGAGAAGGGGACAACAGAGGGTGAGATGGTTGGATGGCATCATCGCTCAACGGACATGAGTTTGAGTAAGCTCTGTGAGCTGCTGACGGACAGGGAAGCCTGGTGTTCTGCAATCCATGGTGTTGCAAAGAGTCGGACATGACTGAACAACTGCATTGAACTGACTATCCTATTACATCTTTCAGTTCTCCCACCCCTAAACTGTCAATCTCTGTGTCCAACATATCCACAGGATGAGTAGCATAGCCATGCAGTCAGTTCCCTAGTCTGAAACTTGAAAAATTATCCAGGGCTAATTCATTTCACTCATCTTACTGCCAGCTCTCAAGGCCTAACTCACTTCTTTTGATTTTCTTTGTGTGTTAATCGCTCAGTAGTGTCTGACTCTATGTGACCCCATGGACTGCAGCCCACTAGGCTTCTCTGTCCATAGGATTCTCCAGGCAAGAATACCGGAGTGGATTGCCATGCCCTCCTCCAGGAGATCTTCCCTACCCAGGGATCGGACCCAGGTTCATTGCAGGTGGATGCTTTACCATATGATTCTCTTTACTGTGGAGAAGGCAATGGCACCCCACTCCAGTACTCTTGCCTGGAAAATCCCATGGATGGAGGAGCCTGGTACTTAAATCCATTCTCCCTGGGTTGGGAAGATCCCCTGGAGGAGTGAAAAGCTACCCACTCAGTTATTCTGGCCTAAAGAATTCCATGGGGTCACAAAGAGTTGGACACAACTGAGTGACTTCCACTTTCATCAGGGCTTACTACCTTTTTCGATAGAACTTCTACTGCTGCTGCTGCTAAGTCACTTCAGCCATGTCCGACTCTGTGCGACTCCATAGATGGCAGCCCACCAGGCTCCCCCATCCCTGGGATTCTCCAGGCAAGAACACTGGAGTAAGTTGCCATTTCCTTCTCCAATGCATGAAAGTGAAAAGTGAAAGTGAAGATGCTCAGTCGTGTCTGACTCTTAGCAACCTCATGGACTGCAGCCCACCAGGCTCCTACATCCATGGGATTTTCCAGGCAAGAGTACTGGAGTGGGGTGCCAAAACTTCTACAGTTGCCCTAAATTGGTCTCCTTGTTCCCAGAAATAACATTTCCACACTGAAAGTATTTACCAAAGAGCTCTCTGTGTAAAAATCTTTGACCCACCTCCTCCCCTCCGATTTCCACAAGGTCCCCATAACTTCCTTCATAAGGTCTTTCATGGCCTGGCACCAGTATGGCTCTCTAGACTCAAAAATTACTACTTGACTAAGTGAATCCTTCCTTCCAGGTATGCAGTACTACTTTAAGTCCTAGGTTAAGCCATTCTCATTTACTATTCCCATCATATTATGTGGATTTTTCTCCCTAGGATGTCCATCCTTTCCCTCTTTGCAAAGCTATATCATCTACTCATATTCACAAAAAAGTTAAAAATTCATCTCTACCAGAACCACTCCCCACCTTCCCACAAACCACACAGTCAATAGTCATGGCTTTCCCTCAAGAGCTCTCACAGTTGTCTTGCCTATGAATTTTCATTGCACCTTTTCTTGACTTTGAAACAGCATGCATATATCATAGTTTTTGTTGACTTACTCCTTTGTTTCTAATAACCAGAACGTGAGCGATCTGAGTTCAGAAACTATATCTTAGGCATTATATTCTCAGTGGCTTTCACTGTGTTTGACGATAGTATCTGTTGAATACTAGAACAAAAATCACAAGTACTGTTTGCTTTGAGCATGATGATCACAGCCGTGTTCAGGTTATAAACTCTCCAGGGCTCTTTAATTTCTTTGGATTGGAACAGTATCAAACCTGCTGGTCCTCTCCTCATGTCTCCTTGGCCTCACCACTATAATGTACTAATGACCCTACTTCCAACTGCCTGTGGCTTTGCTCTGGTGGCAGGAGTCCCCCTCCCCGACCAATGATCACAGAGGTAGGCAAAAGGTGTCACAGGATGAACCCCTCCCACTCCAATGCAGCAGCTCTCAATCAATGACTTATAAGACTTGGTATACAAATAATCTAATTCCCTCACTCCTTATATAGGACACTTCAGGAGTGGCAGTTTTACACTGACTCCCAGACTCCCAATAAAATTAAGTTTCATTCACCCTCAGTGTTGACTGGCTGGATAATTTATCTTTTATTGGATAACTTTCTATACCTGACTCACTTCCCTACCCCCCAAATTTTGTTTCTAGGAATCATCTGCAAATAAATTATTTACTAGAATCCTACTGTCAGAATCTGTCTCTAGGGGAATTAAGTAAGACAGTATCTGATATTAATTTTTTTTAATTTAAAAACATTTTTTAATAAAAAATTTTAAATTATTTTAAAATGTTTAAAAAACTAATTTTTAAGTTTTAAAACAGTTATATAACTATGAAGTAGAAATTGATATTGTCCTTATTATACATATGCAGAAACCAAGGAACAGACAGGTTAAACTTTCCTTAAGTTCAGAGCATCCCTTTGAAGGGATAGTCTATCTTAAGGGCTTGGTGGGCTCTTTCCTCACCTACTCAGTTCTTTTGGCGGTCCCTGGAGCATGCCTCAGATTGTTAAGAACCCACCTACAGTGCAGGAAACCTGGGTTCCATCCTTGGGTGGGGAAGATGCTCTGGCGAAGAGAATGGTAACCTACTCCAGTATTCTTGCCTGGAAAATTCTATGGACAGAGGAGCCTGGTGGGCTACAATCGCAAAGAGTTGTATACAGCTGAGTGACTAACACTTGAGCATCTTTAATTAAAAAGTTCACACATCAGATGCTGATGTTGCCCTCCCTCTAAAAGGATGACCCGTGGAGAGGTTATAGCCCAGCACCTAAAATGGCTGAGCAAGCAACGCGTTAGAGTTGGAAGCTAAATTCACTCCTTAAGAGAACAATAGGGCCAAACACAAGCATCACCCAAGAGAATTGGCAGGAACAATCTTGCCATCACAGTGATCATCCAGGATCTGAGGGATTAATCCATAAAAACTAGAGAGCAGGCCAATATAACACTCAAGACAGAATATTATTTCTATAGATTGCTTAATGAAAACCACTCAAAGTAGAAAGGCATGTAAGAGAGAGAAATGTATCTACAACATGAAAGATGGGAAGAGAACATATTAAAATGTTCAACTTCCTAAGCAAGCAAAGCTACACCAAGTATTCAAAAAAATAAGCCAAGATTAAAATAAGATAATGTGCAATGCTTGTGCAAATTTAGTAATATAGGCAATTGGCATAATGTCGGTGGGAGTATAAATTTGTAGAACATATTTGAAAATTAATTCAGCCTTTTATAATAGAAGTCTTAATATAGACCCTATAATTTGATGCAGTAATTTTTAAAATAGTCCCTAACCTTTAATCCAGTATCTTTCTTTTCTTACAGATTTACCTTAAGAATATATATAAAACACCCATATATACATACAATAAAAATACATCCTGAAAATCACTACAGTATTATTTATAATGGCCAATTAAGAAGAAATCACCTAAATGCCAACCAAAAAAAGAAAAAAATACTAATCAATCATATGTTACAATACTTAGGGTAAACATTAAAATATGAGGCTTTGAAAACTAGAACTGACATGAAAAATAATACATAAAAATTAAAAAGATGTAGGTTTTATGGTTTTATATATCATATGAACTTACTTTTTAATGCTAGTAAACCTAGAAAAAAGACAGGAGGAAAATAGTGAGTGATTCATAAGTATTAAAATTAGTAATGGGATTATGAGTTACATATTTTTAATATTTACATGTTCAAAATTTCCAAACTTTCTGTAATATATACACATAATTTTTATGTTTATGTGAAGTTATTTAAAAATATTGATTGGCTATGCCTGGGAAGTGACTCTATGGGTGGTTATTCCTGCCTAATGAGATCCTAAGCACTGAATCAAGAATAAATCTTAAGCAAATGAAATAAAAACACAAATGTATATGGTGCTCCTTTTGTCTAGTTAATCCTCCAGATCGGTGGTACATGCCCCTTTCCTCTTCCATATTTTCAGTCATAACATTCACCATTGGAGAGTCTTGTGGCTATTGGGCATGTGCTAATTCTAAGTGTTTATGAACCCCTCTAGAGGCCTTTATTTCTGCAATTTCAATTAGGGTGTGACTGTCAAGAATAAGAAGCAGCAAAGCCAAGCCTATACAGCTGGTAAGGAACTGCTTCCCTGCACTGAGAAAAATGAGGTTCACTAAGAGCCCTGGCTGTTCCTTGCTATCTCCAAGAGTTACAGCAGAATAACTGTTTTAAAAAGTGTATATATATATATACTAACCAAGACAACCCTGTTGTGATTTGGCTCTGTGTTGACTTCCCATATCATCATTTCTTAATAATTTTGCCTAAAATTCTCTAAATTAATGAACAGTGTTTATTTTGTAAGATCAAACTGACTCAGCAGGACTTTGTCAGAGACAAGGAAGAGTAAAGATCTTGAAGGGAAAACAACTATACTAAATGCATTTTTAATTACCTTTAAATTATGTTAATAACAACATTCTCAGTGGGACAAATAAATCAAATCCTACTTACTATGAGATTTCTCATTAGCTTGGGAAAAGGCTTCCTTTCTTCATTTGTTTGATTTTGTTTCAGAACTGGACTGGAGATATGTGCAATTCTAATAATTTATATCCATGGCTAAACACATAGGGATAGATAGTTTCATTTTCCTTTTTACTACTGTGGCTTTGCATCATTGCTGTTATTTGCTATGTAATAATTAAGAAAAATCACCCTTCTTTCCCCAACCCTGACTCATAGTCTAGAAATCAAGAGTCTTAGCTCTAAGAGAAAAAAGAATCTTTTGGTTTAGAGAAAAGTTAATTGACATTGCCTAGTTCATGTATTTGCTACTAGAATCATGGATGTTATCCAACTCCTTCAAACTTCTCTGGAATAATTCCAGTAGTTGACACCAGGGAAATTCTCCAACCAGTAGAGATAGAGCTCTGCTTAGTCCCACCTGTATCATAGGTAGTCACAAAATTTTTCAATCAAGATGTGCATCAATTTAAAATTGCAAATAGAACTGCCTTACGATCCAGCGATCCCACTGCTGGGCATACACAGCGAGGAAACCAGAATTGAAAGAGACACATGTACCCCAATGTTCATCACAGCACTGTTTCATGTCAATGTATAGCAAAACAAATACAGTATTGTAAAGCAAAACAAACTAAAAAATAAAAATTAATTTTAAAAAAAAAGAAAAGAAAAGAAAATAGATCAGTGGTTGCTAAGTGCTGGGAACAGAGAGTGTATGTATTACTGAATGTGGAGTAATTTTTTTGGAGGGACGAAAACATTCCAGAATTAAATAATGGTAATTGTTGAGCAACTTTATAAATATACTAAAACCACTGACCTGTACAGTTTAAAGAGGTGAATACTACTAATGTGTGAATAAAATCTCAGTGTTTAAAAATAAATAAATAAAAATAAAATTTGAATTTGGTCTCAACATTCACTCTAATATTTTCTAATAACCCATGGTGGAAATAACCTGAAAAAAATATATATGTAACTGAATTACTTTATTGCACACCTGAAATTAACATGATATTATAAATCAAATTAAAAATTTGATACTTCAATTAAAAAATAGTAACTTTTATTTGGTGCTTTTTGTGTGCATGGCATATGTTTAGGTATATGGAAAATTCTTAAAGAGATGGGAATAACAGGCCACCATACCTGTCTCCTGAGAAACCTGTATGAATGTCAAGAAGCAACAGAACTGGACACGGGACAAAGGACTGTATCAAAATTGGGAAAGCAGTACATCCAGGCTGTATACTGTCACCTTGCTTATTTAACTTCTATAGAGTACATCATGGGAAATGCCTACTTAGGATCACAAGCTGGAATCAAGATTGCTGGGAGAAATATCAACAACCTCAGATATGCAGACGACACCACTCTAATGGCAGAAAGCAAAGAGGAACTAAAGAGCCAACTGATGACAGTGAAAGAGGAGAGTGAAAAAATTGGCTTAAAACTCAGCATTCAAAAAACTAAGATCATGACATCTAGCCCCAGCACTTCATGGCAAATATATAGGGAAAAAGTGGAAACCGACAGATTTTATTTTCTTGGGCTCCAAAATCACTGTAGACGGTGACTATAGCCATGAAATTAAAAGACACTTGTCCTGGGAAGAAAACTATGCAAACCGACACAGTGTATTAAAAAAGCAAAGACATCACTTTGCCAACAAAGGTCTATATAGTCAAAGCTGTTTCCTTTTTTTTGCAATCACGTACAGATGTGAGAGTTGCACCATAAAGAAGGCTAAGTGCCAAAGAACTGATGCTTTCAAGTTGCGTTTCTGGATAAGACTATTGAGAGTCCCTTGGACAGCAAGGAAAACAAACCAGTCAATCCTAAGGGAAATCAGTCCTGAATATTCATTGGAAGGGCTGATACTGAAGCTTCAATACTTTGGCCACCTGATGCAAACAGCTGACTCACTGGAAAATACTCTGATGCTGGGAAAGGTTGAGAGCAGGAAGAGAAGGGGGAGACAGAGGATGAGATGGTTGGATGGCATCACTGACTCAATGGACATGAATTTGAGCAAACTGGAGGAGATGGTGAAGGACAGAGAAGTCTGGCATGCTTAATATGGTCATGGAATTGCAAGGAGTCAGACATGACTTAATAACAGAACAATATCAAGACATGTAGGAACCAGACAGCCTCTAGAAGCTTAGAGGAAAGGGTATCCATATGTCAACAGGAAGATGAAAAGTACAAAGTGCCAACAGAAGAATGCATTAAAGATACCCATGGTTGAAAGTGAAAATGTTAGTCACTCAGTAGTGTCTCACTCTTTGTGACCTCATGAACTATAGTCTACCAGGCTCCTCTGTCCATGGAATTCTCCAGGCAAGAATATTGGAGTGGGTTGCCATTTCCTTCTCCAGGGGGCTCTTCCCAACCCAGGGTTGAACTCGAGTCTCCTGCACTGCAGGCAGATTCTTTACCGCCTGAGCCACCAGGGAAGCTCAGGGTTAATGGTGAGAAAAATTACATCCCTGAGCTGGTGGAGAGTGGAGGGCACATACCTTGGGTACTTACACTGAGACTTGAAATAGATCATTTACTGTTCTTGACATAACTTTGGGATTCTAATGGCATCCAGATCCTCCTCCCCTTCCTTGGAAAAACCATGAAATCAGGGAAAGATGAACAGCCTTAGAAGTAGGAAAGTAAAGTTACTGCTAAATCTGGCCAAGTTTGGAGAAATACTACTCAAGTTTCCCATAAATGGGAGATGGGTCTATGTGATGGATCCTTGTAGGTCAACCTGTATTTAGACATCTGATCTAGAATAAGAAGGAAAGCGAGGATCCATGACTTTTTACTGAGCCACATTATTTGTTAACTTCAAGAAATATAATTAGATTAAACAAATTATTAAATAAAAGTAGCATTACAATAAGAAATCAGAAACACTTTCCAAAAAGAATTCCTCAGTGAAAGAGCAAATAAAAATGTCAATTAGAGACTAATTAGAAAATAATGAAAATGCAAATACTACTATCAAAAGATGTGATATAACACAGCTTAACTAAGCAAATGTTTAAACTCAAAATGTTTTAATAATTGAAGTGAAAGTAAAAATATATATTTATTAAATCTAAGGTAGAAAAATAACCACAATACTTACAGAAGTAGGAAGAAGAAAATAATTTAAAAATAAAGACAAAAGACTTAGAGAAGAGAAAAAAGAAAAAGATGAAAATTGTTCAATAAATTGTTCAGGAGTTGCTTCTTAGGGAAACATTAATGTGAGCTTTAATATATGAATCTGGTGATTTTATTATGAGAAGAAAAAAATACAATAGTATTTAAACAATATATAAAGCCCTCTATTCAATTTGACAGCAGAATATTTGAAAGCCTAGGACAAATACATTTCTAAAAAGAATAAATATAATCAAAATATAATACAGAAAAATCTTAAAACCTTATCAGAAATGTGGGGCAAGATTATTAAAAGTTAACAAACTATTAGTCCTTCTTCCCTACCTCCTCTCTCCCTCAAAAGGTTAAGGTTTAAGGATAATTTGCAAATTATTTAAAAATATGCTATTTTGACTCCAAGAAATTTTATAATTGAATGGTCAGTTATCAAGAAAAATGGAAGAAAGAATAAATAAGCCTAGTATTTCAGGACTCTGGTTTTCTATCTTTCATTGTGTAACTGGTCAAATTACTTCACTTCTCTGATTCTCACTTTTTCCCTCTGCAATATAAGTGTCAGAGCATGTACAGGTTGAAAGACTAAATTGTATCAACAGTCAGCCAAGTCTATATCAGTTCTGGAAATACTGAATTTTAGAGTTAGGAAGCTCTAGAATGCTTTAAAACAATCTCAATTCACTATCAGTCCTTTCCATGATCTGCACTATCTGCACTCTGCAGTGTCTCTGATGTTATCCCCAAGTCAATTTCTATCCTCTTAAAACCCCAGTCTCAACTATCTCATATCAACACTTTTCCCGCCTTCTGGGAAGCCATTAGGTTCAACAACCATAAGTTATAACAACAGGTGAGTCTAGTTTAAATACAAACCAGAAATTCAATATTCTGCTTGAGCCCCAAAGTAACTCTAATTAACAGAGTGCAATGTTCTGCTATAACTCGCTGGGGAAGGGGCTGAACCTAACAGAGGGATGTGCCAAGGGACCAACTTGCTGTAATAGAAAAGAATCGGCCTCCAGACACTATGAAGGTCATATAGACCCCAAATGCTACTTCTCTATGCCCTCTTTCCAAGCCAGCAGACAGACAAAGACTGAGAAGGAATGGTAGTAACCACTTCTGTGAGGTATATGGGGAAACTCAGATAACTTTCTGTAGGTGTACATTCACTGCGACAGTTCCACAGAGCAATCGTTCACACCATTCTGAGTGAAAATGTACAATATTTCCTCATTATTTCCCAGCAGTGAAACTGCCAGGTCAAAGGATGTTGTCCTGGTATTACACACAACAGTAACACATCAGAAGGAATCTAATATCCAATGATGATGATGTTGGTATAAGTATTGCTTGATATATCCATTAAATAAATATCACAAAATATTAAAGTAATAAGGTAGATTGATTTTTTGGGACATGGAAATGTGATTAGTATATACTGATCTGAGAAAAAATAAAGGATAGAGATCAAATGTATTATGATTAAACTCTATTTGTATCTACACCATAGAAATAAAGAAGAATATATATAAACATAATAAAAGTACTTATCTGAGGGTGCTGGGATTACAGTGGATTGCACATGTTTTCAATTTTCTAATATTTAAAAAGTAAATATTACTCTGATAATCTGAATAATGATAAAGGTATACCCATTTGCTAAAAACAAAATAATGTTATTATGAATAAAGTCAAAAAAGATTATGCTACACATATAAACTCTACCCACACTGTAAGGACAGTCCTGTTTCCGAATCTCCCAGGAAAGCTGAACTAGACACAGATCATTACTGCTCCTCTGAAGGCTTGAATGTACCCATCATTTGACTCTCAGCATATGCTGCTTTGAGTTCTTATTCAAGCACTTTCTCTAGCTGTAGGTCTCCCTTTCGTGGTCACCAACCCATGATTTATATGTATGTACTTATATGTCTCTCTGTGTATCTGTACCTCTACCCTCCCGCCTCCACATCCAGCATGACAGTTTACACACACACACACACACACACACACAGTCACATTCAAGTATTTGCATTCTCCCCAGTATTGTCAGCTAAACAGTTCTGTGGGTTATGATCTGTGGTCATATGCCGAGGCCCCTTGTAGTAACTTCCCAATAGTCTTGGAAATGGCTAATAAATATGATAGGTATTTTTAACCATTAAAGTGTACTAAGACATTTCTTAGACACACAAGTATGGAGGATTTAGCTGTTAAATCTGAAGCTAATATAACTTATCTATCAATAATGAGGGCTTCCAGGAGCCCTTAGCATGGATCCTCTTTTATTTCAATGACCAGATTTGCCCCTTCTCTGGGCTGGTGTGGATAACATGGAGAGTGCATCCCTGCTTCAGCTGCACAGCTGATGAACTTCACTGTGTGGGTGAGGGTCCCCTCCAAGGCCCAGCCACAGCACACCCTGAACACGGAAAGGAACTCACAACACAACTGCTTCCTTTGCAGTAATAGAAGCCACCCTAGATAGACAGGCTGCATGCGCTCCTTCCCTAGTCAGCTCCCAGATGTTCACTGATGACCTCAAGAACCATCTCAGCATCTAGGGACTCCTCTAAAGACTGCTCCAGGGATCTTCAGGCTCTATCATCCAAGCCTGTCCTGCCAATTTTCAACATTTCATTTTTTTAATTTATTTTTTAAATCTTCATGGAACTTGTAGCTTCCCTGACTTCCTTACTCCTTCAGATTCTTTGAAAGAAAAGCATCCATCTTCTGGAGTCAGCTTTTCCTTGAGAGCACACCATAGCCACCAAGCATCCGTAGCTTGCCCTCATCACCCTTCCTTCCCTGGGGGTAGAATCCTAGCCTCCTTGGTTTTTGGGAGGAAGGCTCTGACACAGCCTTTTGAAAATTCACAGAACCACATGGTTTTTGAGGATTGCATTCAATTTTATGCTGGCTGCCTTGCTACCTGGCTTGCCCTCAATCCATTGATCTCATGCTGAGGACTCTCACTGATTTCACTGTGGTGAAAAGAATGCATTTCCTTTTGTCAGAAAACACCCTCTTTTCCTTACAAAGGGGCTACAGGTATAAAGTTGGGGAATACATGATGGAGAAAAAATGATGAGAAGAGAGCAAGACACTATTCTCAGGAATAGAAAATTAGATAGAGAAATGCCAATTCACATGCACACAGTTGGAGAGAGGGATCCGTTACCCGCAGACCACAGCGTCATACACACTCTGAAACCCAAACACACATTCCCCACTTCACCTCTGCCAAGCAGCACACAGATGTGCCTCTTCTAGTTACTCTTCTAGTATGGGCTGTACTGTACAAGTAGGGGAGTGTGCTTATCTACCCCAGTTAACATCTTCCTCTCTTTATCCCACTTCCTTCTTGAGATTTTTATGCATTCTCATAATGTTTCATTTTCAAAATTAATACAGCCCCAAGCTGGTTTCCCTATCTCTCTTACTTATTACATCCAGTGGCTATTTCTTTCCCTCTAATCCATGAAATTCTGTCCCCTTCCCTTGACATCTCTGCATATACACACTCCCCCACACAGAGACCCAAAAATACTACCGGCACAATATATCTGCAGGTATTGCTGTGATGCAGTCGCTGATTTGTGGGGAAAGTTAAGTGTCTGGAGCTTGGCACAGTGGGAAGGAATTCATGCTTATATCACAGCAGGGAAAATGACTTTAAAAGTTCTCTAGCAATTTCCACTCACTCCCATCTACTTAGTGGGGATTTTTTTTTAGCCACACCATTTCACTTTAGCAAAGCAAAACAACTTTTCTAAATTGGTTATGCTAAATAATTCTGTTCTCTGTAGCCCCTACTTCCAAGTTTAAATCTGATTTTGCTTCTCATTTGAAAAAGGCCTCCAATATGGTAGACGTGGAGGAATATAGTTGAAAACTGGTGTTTTGACATGAGGAGCTTTATTTTCTACCAGTGTGTCATTTGAGATAAGCTACTTCACAACTCGGTGCCTTAGACTCTTTATATACAAAGTGCAGCTGATGACAATATTGAGTAAAGGGTCTGTATGCGGCATAAATGAGATGATGCAGGAAAGGTGATTGTCAGTTACCTGGCACAGGGTAAGCCCTCTTTGGTTTTCACCTTAGAGAACCACACATGAGTTTATATCCCATCTTTACCACTTTCTGTAAGAAGTATGCAGTATGTAGATAAATTATTATGAATAACATCAGCTAATACAAGTGTCTCCCCCACAGAAAGTAAACAAATCTCAAGTAACCTGTATTTACACTGCACAGTTTTAACCTGTTAAACGACTGTTATCTACTGCACATGTACACACACACAATGACAGTGTGACTGGAGCAATATTGCTCCAACTATGGTCATTTGTGAGTCACTGCCAGGATTCCACCTGATCTCTGGACCACAACACATGCTACTATTTACTATTTACTTTGCCTTTTTTAAATTTTCTTTAAAACAACTGAAGTATTTTTCTTAGGCCTGCTCTAAGATAATAACAAGAAAATTATAGATCTCATGGGGTGTTAATCACTGCTTAGTGTTCATAACATAAGTACTGGAAACAAACATTTTAAATATGTTTTCCACGTTCCAACTATGATGATAGTTTCTGCATTTGGAAGAGGAAGCATAAGACTTGAATTATTGCCCCCAAATATCATCCAATATATTATTGTTGTCTGCTACTTTAGAGTCATTTAAACTCTCTAAGTTCCCTTTGTCTGGTTTGGACCAGTTCACAGATGATTTGTAAAGGTCAAGGGAGAAAATGTACATGAAAGTGTTTTGTAAAAGATCTATGCCAGTGGACGGTTTTCAGGAGATGTCCAAGAACTCTTCGGTGTTATAGATTTAACTTCAGCAACTGAACAGCTGGCTTTTCCAAAGAAAGAGAGTTTCCTTCACCCACCAGATCCCCGGATGATGCGTTCCTAAGGACTCCATGGGGGAGAGTGGGCCAGCCAGTGCCACGCTGGGATGCTCCAGTACAGAGTTCAGAATGAGAACAAAATTGGCAAATGTCTTTTTTCCTTCTCTTGACATTTTTTTTTTCTTTTCAGTCAACAGATGAGCTTCATGCCATAGTATCAGAGAACCAGGATCCTGAATTCAGTACTGGTCAGTACAGTCCCCAAGTCCTGACCTCACTTGCACTGCCAGTGCTACAGAACTTTGCATTTCTGCGCCAGTCTGAGAAATTCTCTGGCTTTGTATCTTTCTTTAGGCCAATGGACTTTAACCTTGGCTGCACATTAGAATCCCATGAGGAATTTATTTTTTTAATACCAGTCTGAGCCTTATTCCAGAGTAATTTAACTAGGATCACTGGTGGAGGTAAACATCAGCTTACACCAAAAGCTCCTCAGATATGAAGCCTTCTTGGGAATCATCACTTACAGCGAACCACGGCCAGACTGTAAGATTGTCCCTACTGAACCTGGAGAGAAGTAGGAATATAATTCACCTATGGGGTCGCACAGAGTCGACACGACTGAAGCGACTTAGCAGCAGCAGCAGCATGTACTTAACATAACTAAATCCTCTAAGTCACAATAATTAAACAAGAAACTAAAGAAAATCAAGCAAAATACAATAGTAACCGCTACAGTCAGCCAGGACACTTTTTCTCACTAGATGATCTTTTTACTGCCTGCAGAGATCTTGTTATAGATTCCAGTCCTCACCCTGACCCACAAGAACCAGAGTCTCTGATTTGAATTTGCATTTCAACAGGCTCCCCAGAGCATCGAAGTCCACAAAAGCTTAGGACCACTGCTCTCCATGTGATTACATTAATTAAAGAGCTATTGCATACTTTTTTTGTGGCGGGGCTTGGGGGAGGGGGGCAATGTAATCCTTTTTTTTTTTTTGTGGCAGGGGGTGAGGAAGGGGTCTCTACTCTGGTTGTACAAGAAAAACCAAACTATATGAGCTTAAAAAATACATACCTGGGTTCCAGCCAGGCATCCAGGTATAGGACCTGCATTAATGAATTTTTTCTAAAGCTTTTTATAGGATTTTGATAGACTGTGAACCTCTGTTACAAAGGCAATGCTACTAAAAAAGAAAAGAAAAGAAAAATATGCAGGAGCTGTATTTCAAAAGTATCTTTTCTTTGGTCAGGTGTCATTACCAAAACTAATTCCTCTATGCCAGTTCTCTTTAGAATGAGAAAAAAAAAGTCTCCTTCCTGTCAATTTGCCTTCTGCACAGAAGGGAACACAGATTTACAAAGTATTTAAAGCAGTGGGCAGTCTGACCGTCATTCATTATTCAATGCGGGAACCAAAGGCTCCTCAGGCATTATTAAACAAATTGATGAACACTAAGGCTGGATTTAGAGGGAAGAAAAATGCTGCTGGAACTGAAACACAATGATTCTTCATCTAAATGTCTTGTGAGTAAAGACTCAACTGACTTCATGGAGTTTCATGTAGCTGGTGACAGTATTTACATCTCAAAAGCCCACTTCTGCCTTCTCTGTGATTTCAGACACTGGAGATTTGGAAAATGAGCACAGGGTGAAATGCAATTTAATTCTCTCCATCGAGGAGAGACAGGTTTCATAGCTCACCCTGTTGGGTGGTGTGCATGGTGAGGCAGCCATTATGGCCTGAACAAATGGAACCAAAGCCGATTACTACTTCCACCGCCTGGTTTGCTCTTGGACTTTGAGGCATGGGAGATGGAGTGCCAGTCTGGCCTGAGTTCATGACTTAACACAGAAGGGTAATTTTTCCTGTAAATCCTGAAGGCAGGGTGAAGCCCCCAGAGCAAGCCACACTATTACTACTCAGCAGGGTGACTCCTGGAAGTAGATTTGAGGGACAGAAGCCTAAGAAATGTCCTTGTGGTAAATGCACATTCTTATAGGTGACAAAGGGAAAAATAAGAGCCAGCTGTCACTCAAAGAGCAAAGGAAATACAGGTTGAACCCTTGCACTGCTTCTAAGTTCCCCTCACCAAACTAAACCAACCCCCACAAACAGCCAATCAAGAGGAAGACAGCCATGATTTTCCATCTCTCCCAGATCTGTGATTGGCTTCAAAACACTGTCATCAATCATCCTAACAAGCACTTAAACAGTAAATCAAGGGCTATTAAAACACTTCTGACATTAAGCTTGCTTCCTCCAGCAAATCATAAATGCCCTGAATTTACAACATTTGCTGAGGGTGGAGAGAAGTTGCTGGGTTTTAAAAACAAATTTATTAGCTTGTTTCTGGTACTGGGTTTTCCTCTTCTCTTCCCCCTGAAATAGTGATAAACTAAAATTGTTGAATGTCGTAACGGACTGCTAAATTCCTGGTTAGGGTTCATATCATCATGTGAGCTATTCTGGATTTCAGTGGGGTGATTTATAACTGTGTGCTGGCAACAAGCCAAAAAAACATGTTCTCCTTTACTAAAGGGGCCCAGGACTGCTTGATCAACATCTATATTCAAAATTCAAGGTAGTGAAATAATGTTGCAGGTCATTCCCTTCACAGTCAAAATCCTGGGGGACAAAGCCAAATCTAACTGTGAAATAGACTGAGTTGGATGGTAGTCACACACTGTCACTAACAAGTGGGGCAAACTTGGATAAGTCATTTATCCTCTCCAGACTTCCATTTGCTCAACAGTAACAGGCATGTATGGATGTGAAGTTGGACTGAGAAGAAAGCTGAGCGCTGAAGAATTGATGCTTTTGAACTGTGGTGTTGGAGAAGACTCTTGAGAGTCCCTTGGACTGCAAGGAGACCCAACCAGTCCATCCTAAAGGAGATCAGTCCTGGGCGTTCATTGGAAGCACTGATGCTAAAGCTGAAACTCCAGTACTTTGGCCACCTCATACGAAGAGTTGACTCATTGGAAAAGATCCTGCTGCTGGGAGGGATTGGGGGCAGGAGGAGAAGGGGATGACCGAGGATGAGCTGGCTGGATGGCATCATCGACTCGATGGACATAAGTGTGAGTAAACTCCAGGAGTTGGTGATGGACAGGGAGGCCTGGCGTGCTGCGATTCATGGGGTCGCAAAGAGTTGAACACGACTGAGCGACTGAACTGAACTGAACAGGCATGATTCATCTAGGTAACTCTGAAGATTCCTTTCCAAAATAAACTATCATTCAATCAGCTCATTAGACAGCAAAGTACTAATCAGCTACTTCAGGGCTTATATGAATGGCTAATGTGAGACTCCCCAATGTCCCTCCCTTCAAATTATGTGCCCTGGAAGTGTCCCCCACTTTGCTCTGGCAAATCTGATTCCTTATCCTTCACTTTCTTTCTCCCCTCAACACATGCTCAACATTGATTTTTTATTTAAACTCTCTTGGCTCCCTGCTTAGTTTCAAGTTAGCAGCACTTTCAGCTGGCGAGGCTGGGATGCACCAATTTTTAAGTCTACAGATTAACAAAAATGGAACTGTGATGGGGGCAACATGCCAGCTGCTACTGAAGAGTATCACCTTTTAGTTTAGCCGGAGCATAGTTGTTGCTTATCAGCAGCAGAAACTCTGCATTTGATAACTCCCCTTGATGTCTCAAACACACCTCAAAATCAGCTTTTCTAAAATTGAGCTTGTGATCTTCTTCCCCAAAATGGATCCTATTTCAGAGTTTCCTCTCTGGGTGAACAGTATCATCATTTACCCTGCTGTCAGGCAAGACATCTAGCCTTTATCTTGACTCCCCCATCATTTTTATCCTTAACTCCCCTATTTATTTTTCTTTTACTGGTTTATCCCAATCCTTACCATTTACTCCCTGAGCATTACTTGAATGTGAACAAACTAATGCATTCCCATCAATATGAACTTAACCTGTGCACTATCCTTCTCCTGATTTTCTGCACTATTTTCCTACATGATTTGACAATATTTTCTCTTGGATCTTCCAAAGTGTATATTTGCCCCCTTCTCCGCAACCCCCATCCCAACTCTACTTGCTCTCCCTTCCTACTCCTTCCTACTCTTGCCTACTAGTGTGGTCACTTTTCATACCCTACTTCCCATGATCCCTCTCCATCCCAGTAACCCTAGAGTTCCTTCCCTTCTTTCTTGCATGGTTCCTCCCTCCACATGCCAATACCTCTGCAGAAGTCTTTGCACCCTTCCTTTTCACCCCAATTCACCTGGGCAATTTCTATTTGCCTCTTGCTCAACATTTTCTCTGAAAATTCTGCCCTGTCACTACTCTCCAGTGAGACTCTGCTAACCATAGGTTCAGTTCAGTTCAGTTGCTCAGTCATGTCCCACTCTTTATGACCACATGAACCACAGCCACCAGGCCTCCCTGTCCATCACCAGCTCCCAGAGTCTACCCAAACCCATGTCCATTGAGTCAGTGATGCCATCCAACCATCTCATCTTCTGTTGTCCCCTTCTCCCTCCGCCCTCAATCTTTCCCAGCATCGGGGTCTTTTCCAATGAGTCAGCTCTTCGCATCAAAGTGGCCAAAGTACTGGAGTTTCAGCTTCAACATCAGTCCTTTCAGTGAACACCCAGGGTTGATCTCCTTTAGAATAGACTGGTTGGATCTCCTTGCAGTCCAAGGGACTCTCAAGAGTCTTCTCCAACACCACAGTTCAAAAGCATCAATTCTTCAGCGCTCAGCTTTCTTTATAGTCCAACTCTTACATCCATACATGACTACTGGAAAAACCACAGCCTTGACTAGACGGACTTTTATTGACAAAGTAATGTCCTGCTTTTTAATATGCTGTTTAGGTTGGTCATAACTTTCTTCCAAGGAGTAAGTGTCTTTTAATATCATGGCTGCAATCATAGGTTCTTATAAGGACAAATACTCATTCCTCTCAGCACTTAACTCTACATGAATAATTTTTGTTTTTATTTCAGTGGTGGCTCTCCCACTAAACTGTAACCTTCCTGAAAGCTGAAATCACTTCTGATTTTGCTCACCAATATGCTCCCAGGGTCTAGTATGTCAAAAGCACTCAAATGTATTTATTGAGTGAATGAAGTGAATGGTTGATGATAGCAGTTAAGTTTTATTTTTTTCCATAGCACCATTGGCCATTCCAGGTCCAAGCCCTTGCTTTTAGTATGTGATTTTTTCTTGCCTAGAGATCTATTAACACCAAGTTGCTTGCAACAATATCTTTAAAAAGAAGGACCTACTTTTTTAAAAAATTCTTTTTTTTTTTTTTTGGTCACTCACATGCAGTATCACAATAGAAAGGGCCCATTTTAAAAGCATGCTGCTAAAAACCAATGTTTATGACTCCCTTGTCTTATTTCAGCCCTACTTGTCCAGATTTTTCTATTTCCCTTTTTAAAAAATGAGACATACTTACGTCTCTCTCCAAATTGTTGCTGTGCAACCCCACCCCAGCCAACTTCCTATGCCTTCCTCCAGATACTCCCTGGTGACTTTTATCTCTATTCATTTCTCCCTTTTCCAAATTCTTACCAGGTTTATTAGCTTGGCTATACTGAATCTATATACACAGACACATATCTCCACACACACACAAATCACTCAAAATCAAAAGTGTTTCCCCTCCCTCAGAGCCTGAGGCACATGCCTGCCTCTCTCTGCTTATCTTTCTCTTCCTTTGCTTTCTCAGCTTAAATATCCTGTTCTCAGAGAGGTTTGCCCTGATCACCAAATCTAAAGAAATTCTTCTTGTCATTCTTTCTCAGGGCAACAGTGATTTTTCCCTTCCAAATATGATTTGTCCCATTACACAGTGAATTTTGTGTTCTTCTCTTTAACAGGTGTCCTACTCAGTAAATTCTAAAGCTCTTGAAAAAAGGTCCTAGCACAACTACAAACCATCTAAAATCTTGCAGAGTCCCTGGCACATTGTAAGTGCTCAGTAAATATTTCTGGATGTGGAATTATTTCAACTAAGGGATGGATGTATTGTTCCAGCCTCTGGATTAGGGCTCTAAATCACTCAAGGTCTGAAATCATGTGTCTCACTTGTTTTGTATCCCTCATAGTTAGGTGAGGCCAGGCTTTGTCAGCTCTGGCACTATAGACATTTGGGTCCAATAATTCTTTGTTAACCCACCCTCAGGTGTAACAACCAAAAATGTGCCCAGACATTGTTAAATATCCTTGAGAGCAAAATCCACCCCTAGAACCCTGCTGAGAATCACTGGATTAAATACTTAATTTGATCAATATTGATTAACAGATGGCAAACTGGCTTCACCTCTGGGATCTACAGAGTCCCTCAATATCTTGGTGGAATTACTTCAACATAGCCAAGGAACAGAACAAGCACCTATGAGCAGTGCACGCTTCAAGTGTTAGAAACTGAAGCCAACTTGGCCAGGAGCCTATGTAACTTCTGCCTTAGTAATTGTTTTCTCAATAGCTGCAACTCATTGGAACATCCTTGGAACACTAGGTGAATTTATATCTTGTTTTCTATTCCCTGAACTCACCAATTAAGTTCTCATCATTGTAACTATTTTTTTAAAAATCTTCCAGCCTGTTACATCCTCCTGAGGGGTAAGAATATGCACCTGTTTCATTGTGCTGCCTTTTGTGATACACGAGAGGACATGAGCAAAGTGGCTCCTTAATAAAGAATTTCTGGTGAACTTTGCCATTTGCTCTGCACATACATTTTTTTTAATCAAACAGTGAAAGACACATACACAGAGAGAGAGAGAGAGATGGAAGATGAATTGAGTAGTGTAATGGTCTAAAATTGTGACAGGACTGAAAAACAAGTAATTATCTCCTTACCATAAGTTTTGACATCTGGGCTAGAGGCAGAGAGAGGAAGAGACAAGGCTGGAAAAAACTTCAATTCTTATTTTTAGTGGTAGTTGAGAAGAACTAGCAGGAACTTGCAGAATGAATGGCTTGAAAGCTGTATAATACAGAATGCATTTTAATGTCCTCTATAACACTTATCACTTAAAACACCTCTTTACAAAGAGGGTATGAATGATGTCAATGTTCTTTTCCTTGGAAAATGTAATGCCTGTTATATCTTACCCATTAGATGATACTACACTAATGGCAGAAAGTGGAAAGGAACTAAAGACTCTTGATGAAGGTGAAAGAGGAGAGTGAGAAAAAGCAGGGTTAAAACTCGACATTCAAAAAACAAAGATCGTGGTACCCAGTCCTATCACTTTGCGGCAAATTTTATTTTCTTGAACTCCAAAATCACTGTGAATGGTAACGGCAGCCGTGAAATTAAAAGACACTTGCTCTTGGAAGAAAAGCTATGACAAACCTAGACAGTATACTAAAAATCCGAACTATCACTTTGCAGACAAAAGTCTGTATAGTTAAAGCTAGGCTTTTTCCAGTAGTCATGCATGGATGTGAGCCTTGGACCGTGAAGAAGGCTTGGGGGCAAGGAACTGATGCTTTCAAATTGTGGTGCTGGAGAAGACTCTTGAGAGTCCCTTGGACAGCAAGGAGATCAAACCAGCCAATCCTAAAGGAAATCAACCCTGAATATTCACTGGAAGGACTGATGCTGAAGCTGAAGCTCCGATACTTTGGCCACCTGATGCAAAGAGTCAACTCACTGGAAAAGATGCTGGGAAAGACTGAAGGCAGGAAGAGAAGAGGAAGACAGAGGATGAGATGGTTGGATGGCATCACTGACTTAATGGACATGAGTTTGAGCAAACTCTGAGAGATGGTGAAGGACAGGGAAGCCTGGTGTGCTGCAGTCCATGGGGTTGCAACGAGTTGGACAAAACTTAGCAAATGAACAACAATAAAGCACTAGGGCAACTTACTTAAATTCCAGTCTTCTGATTTTAAATCTACGTACTTTCCACCCTGACCCCACTGTCTCTCATAGGGAACACACATAATAATCCTTCTGGCTCCCCATCTTCTCTTCTGCCAGTTGTGATCATTTTTCTTTCTTACTCTTGAGCACAGTCTGCCTTTGAAAAGAATACCTGCTGAGACCTCAAACCAGGAGCATGTGAGGATTCCTAGGACATATATACCACTTCATCATTGGAAACCTCAATTTAAGTGCTTTGTCTGGATTATGACAGGGCTGTGTGTGACCCACAGTACCATCATCCGTGATGCAAATAGACAGGAAATTCCCTGAGCTACTTGCTTCAAGGGAGGCTTAATAGCGCTACACAGTAAATGGCACAAAGC
The DNA here is from genome assembly GCA_006408695.1 of Aepyceros melampus. NCBI lineage: Eukaryota > Metazoa > Chordata > Mammalia > Artiodactyla > Bovidae > Aepyceros > Aepyceros melampus. The sequence continues at coordinate 269,730 of SJXQ01011186.1, read as the reverse complement.
TACACAAAAGTTGGATAGGATTTTAGCTCTCACCTCTAGTAAAACAAAAATAACAAAATTAAAAAAAAATACTTTTCCCCATAGATTAGGAGCAGCAGGATATGGGTGGACTGACCATATATGTCCTAGCTTGCTCAAGACAATCACAATTATTCCTGTGGTTTCAACACGATTAGTTCTAGTGTCCCTTCTCTAAAGGGTTTCCATTTGGAAGCTAATGGCACCGTCAGGCTAAATATAGTTTAGCACAATTTCACATTGGGCATGACAGGTTTAGTGTATCTTCAAGTTTAAGGTATAATCACATTGCAAATGGTCATGCTTCATTCCCAGAGGTTGTTCATGACATTAGATAGGGTTTTAGGGGGTAGGTGACAAGGGAGGCTACAATATCACTTCTCAAAAAAGGAGCCTTATACTCAGAGATTAAATTGCCAGTATCTTTTGGATCACAGAAAAAGCTAGAGAATTTCAGAAAAACATCTACTTCTGATTCATTGACTATGCTAAGGCCTTTGACTATGTAGATCACAACAAACTGTGGAAAAATTCTTAAACGGGTATACCAGACCATCTTACCTACCTCCTGAGAAATCTGTATACAAGTCAAGAAGCAACAGTTAGAACTGGACATGGAGCAAAGGACTGGTTCCAAATTGGGAAAGGAGACATCAAGGCTGTATACTGTCATCCTGCTTATTTAACTTATACCCAGACTACATTATGCAAAATGCCGGGCTGGATGAAGCAATAGCTGGAATCAAGATTGCCTGGAGAAATATTAATGACCTCAGATATGCAGATGACACCACCCTAATGGGGTGCTGCAGTCCATGAGGTCACACAGATTCAGAAACAACTGAGTGACTGAACAATAGCAATACTCAAACCACTGTTACCCCCATCACCACAGGGTTCCAGGGAACTAAAGGCCACTGCAGAGAGAAAACCAGACGCTGAGCATGAGCTGCAGGGGGCGGCCCATACCTGTATCTGTAAGCAGTGCTAAACAAACATGACGAGTGACTTAAAACACAGTTTTGTTTCTATCTTCTCTTAAATTTTATTCTTTGGGAGCAAACTTCCCATACTCTTGAATGAAATGACTGACATATCCCTTTTATGTTTATTTTAACATAATAGATAGTGCCAAAGTCATTTTATAACTTATGCAAGGTCTTAATTCAATAAATAAAATGTCCAGTTGAAGACAGTAATCAAAAAGCTGCATTGGACTGTATTAAACCCTCTTCTTTTTCTCCCCCTCCAGCTCATACCTCCCACATTGAGCTCCCTGACTCCTTTCAGGTTGATGACTGTGTTGTGGAACTCTGAGTCATCTAACCAAGCTTCTTCAAATCTCTCCCCACTGCCTTGTTCCAGGACAGCCCTAGAGGGTGGAAGGACACGGATCAAGGGCCTTTCTTCCTCCTGCGTGGAGTCTAGCACTCTGGGCATAGCAGATGGTGAAAATAACTCTTTCCTTGATGAGGTTTTCAGAGCCCTCAACTGGGCCCCCTATCCTGAATTCCCATGACCAGGAGAGTTACAGCTCTTGGAGACCCTCTTCCCTGAGGGTGCTTACCTAGAAGTCCAATTCCAAGGCATTCGTTCCACTGTGAGGTCACCTTGTGCCTTCAGACAGGCTTGTAAACATGACTTGAGAGGACCCCGGGACCCTATCTCCTTCCTGTCCTTTCTAAACACCCCTGCTTCCTCAGACTCAATGCACCAAAGGACCAACACACTATTTGACCCACCATCTAGCAGGTGGTCAGCTCTTGCCTCTCCCTCTAGACTTTACAGGCAAGAGTCAGATCCCAGTTGTTATGCCACTTTAATTGTACCAGTCAAGGGTTCAGTGCCAGTCTTTTGCATTGCCAAATTTGAGGTGGGGGTATAAGTGAAGTTCCCTTGATGTGTTCTCTTGATGTCCACGCCTTCACCACAACATCATGGGGACAGGAAACAGCCCAGTACTCTATCAACTCTTTCTCATGAAATCTTCTTCATCCATCTCCTCACATGCAAGTCCCACTGAGGGTTTCTCCCTCCCTGATCTTTACCAGGCTCAACTGATGTGACAGGCATCAAATTTCTGAAATAGGGAAGATGGGATTCAGAGTATAACTGTCTCTAGATTTCTTTGTAAGGATACCCACCTTACACAATTCTCTCACCCTCCTGACCTGTTTGCATATTCTCTATTTGCTTGAAGAGTATGAATGCCCCAAAACAGTTTCCCACAATCATTTCCCTAGTAAACTAGCAAACAGCTAGTAAGGGTTGTAGAGGGAGGGGAGTGGCTATCTCACCCTTACCCTTGGAACCTATTGCACAGGCACCTCAGTAGAAATTATACACTCAGTAGAAGCTGTAAGTACCTATAGCCCTTTTTGAGTATTAATATCAAGGGTCTGGTGTGCAGGAAGGCAAAACCACCTAAGCAGGCTGACACCTTTCCTCTGTCCATTACAAATTCAATCTGAACAATGCTTATTTCTTTCTATGTTGTCTGAATTTCCAGAAAGTCTCTCTCTAGGGCCCTACTTCCTATAATCCAAGCACCTCACTGCCACCAGGGAAATCTAAGAAATGGCTTTCCTGTGCGCTATATCTTACATCAAGTTGAGAAATCTCCTCTGATCTGCTGAATTTTTGAAGTTCCAGAAGTAGAAAACACTAAGAAATATATAAAAAAGGTCGAGAATCGAAAATGCCACTTGTAAATGGACAGACTTAGTGAATAGCCAGATAAGGCAATGGCACCCCACTCCAGTAATCTTGCCTGGAAAATCCTCCATGGAGGGAGGAGCCTGGTGGGCTGCAGTCCATGGGGTTGCGAAGAGCCGGACACGACTGAGCGACTTCCCTTTCACCTTTCACTTTCATGCATTGGAGAAGGAAATGGCAACCCACTCCAGTATTCTTGCCTGGAGAATCCCAGGGATGGGGGAGCCTGGTGGGCTGCCGTCTATGGGGTCGCCCAAAGTCGGGCACAACTGAAGCGACTTAGCAGCAGCAGTAACAGCAGTGAATAGCCAGGTCTCCTCAGGTGGTGAAGATTAAGGTTTGAAAAGGAATGAGAGGGATAAGTTACTTTGGGCTCTTTCGTTTTGTGCTAAGAACAAAGTTTTTATTTCCTTGGAGCGGGTTTCATGGGTCATGTACTCAACGTGCAACCATTACTGTGCAGTAATGTAGAACCTCAACAGAGAAAGAAATTATAGGGCTGGCTTGTGAGTTAGCTTCATTTCAACACGAAGCCGCAGCAGGATCTACAGATCCCCAATCCCCCTTTGAAATGTTTATAAGGGCAAACATACAATACAAGCAGACAAAACTGCTGATCAGAAAGTCATTGAGACCATGACTCAAAAATAATAGAACTGTTCAAAGGCTTTTTGGCAAAAAAAAAAAAAAAATAAGCACATTTTCTTAGAGGTTTAGATCTATCACAAAAATAAGTGAAAAGTTCAAAGAGTTCCCATATGTCCTTGGCCTCCAAACACGCAGTCCTCTTCATCATCAACATCTGCACCAGAGTGGTAAATTGGTTATAAAGGAAGAACCAACAGTGACACACCAACATCACTGTAAACCCATAGCTCACATTAGGGTCTACCCTTGGTGTGTATTATATGGCTTTTGGCAAATGTATATAATGACATGTACCAACCATTGTCCAGAAGAAGAAAATTAAAACCTACTCCTATATTCTTGCCTGGGAAGTCCATGGACAGAGGAACCTGGCAGGTTGCAGTCCATGGATCACAAAAGTGTTGACATGTCTTACTGACTAAACAACAACTCATCATTGTAGTATCTTACAGAATAGTTTCACTGACGTAAATGTACCCCCTATATTCTACTATTCCCCAAGATCCTGGAAATGACTGATTCTTTTATAGCCTCCATAGTATTAATACCTTCCAGAATGTCCTACAGTTGGAACCATGAAGCCTTTTCAGATGAGCTGCTTTCGCCATGCAACATGCATTTAAGGGCCCTCCATATCTTTTCATGGTATGATAGCTCATCTCTTTTCAGAAGTGACTTATAACTCATTGTCTGGATACACCACAGTTTATTTATCCATTCACCCACAAAGGAAATCTTGTTGCATCCAAGTTTGGGCAATTATATATAAAACTGCTATAAACATCCATGTGCAGGGTTTTTGTGCAGAAATAAAATTTTCAAGTTATTTGGGAAAATATGAAGGAGAAAAATTACTGAATCATATGGCAAAATTATGTTTAGTTTTATAAAACAAAAAACTGTCAAACTGTCTCGAAAGTGGCTACGCCATTTTTTGTACTCGCAACAGCAACGAATGAGAGTTCCTGTTACCCTACATCTTTCTGAGCATTTGGTTTTGTCAATGTTGTGGATTTTAGCCATTCTAAAAATGTGTAGTGAAATATTGTTATTATAATTTTCAATTTCTTTATATCATATGATTATGGACATCTATTCACATGCTTATTTTTAATCTGCATACATACTTCAGTTCATTCTTTACAGTTGAGTTTTAAGCATACTTTGTATATTTTGGATGACATCCCTATGTCAGATGCTTTTTGCAACTATTTTCTGTCAGTCTGTGGCTTCCCATTCTTTTGCAAAGCTTTCTTAATGATTATCTGCTTTTTCATTAAAAATAATTTGTTTTAATAAGAAATGCATGCTGGTGGTGTCTGATAAACTGCTCAATGATTTAAAGGCATCTTTTAGCTTACTAGATGTGATAAAATGCCCAACCTGGTAAAAATATAAAACAAAGCCAAACAAAACGAAAACAAACAAAACTCTAACATTTGTTAATAATATAAAAATCCCGCAAACCTCACTATTATATAGACATTACTTTATGTTTTATAAGGACCTTGTCGAATAAGTTGCCCATCACCCTCTCTTTCTATTTCTGTAGATATTAATGCTGATGCTGAAGAACCCCTGAGAGACAGATAAACAGGAATCCCCACTTATTTTAAAAATGTTTTACATTTAACTACATTTTGTTTTGTTTTAGTTTTTGCATTTTGAGTTAACACAATTATAGCATGATACACTTTTTTATTCTGAAACATCAGACAAGCAAAATGTACTATTTGTGTAACTTTCATAAATATCTAGGGTTATATTAATCTCTCTTCTGATTTCTGAAAAACGACAATTTGTTGGCTCACTTGCAAGACAGTTCAGTTCAGTTCAGTCACTCAGTTGTGGCCCACTCTTTGCGACCCCATGAACCGCAGCCACCAGGACTTGCTGTCCATCACCATCTCCTGGAGTCCACCCAAACCTATGTCCATTGAGTCAGTGATGCATCCAATCATCTCATCTTCTGTCATCCCCTTCTCCTCCTGCCCTCAATCTTTCCCAGCATCGGGGCCTTTTCAACTGAGTCAGCTCTTCACATCAGGTGGCCAAAGTATTGGAGTTTCAGCTTTAGCATCAGTCCTTCCAATGAACACCCAGGCCTGATGTCCTTTAGGATGGACTGGTTGGATCTCCTTGCTGTCCAAGGGACTCTCAAGAGTCTTCTTCAACATCACAGTTCAAAAGCATCAATTCCTTGACACTCAGCTTTCTTTATAGTCCAATTCTCACATCCATACATGACCACTGGAACAACCATAGTCTTGACTAGACAGACCTTTGTTGGCAAAGTAATGTCTTTGCTTTTTAATATGCTGTCTAGGTGGGTCATAACTTTTCTTCCACGGAGTAAGCATCTTTTAATTTCATGGCTGCAATCACCATCTGCAGTGATTTGGAGCCCAGGAAAATAAACTAAGGCACTATTTCCACTGTTTCCCCATCTATTTGCCATGACGTGATGGGACTGGATGCCATGATCTTAATTTTCTGAATGTTGAGCTTTAAGCCAACTTTTTCACTCTCCTCTTTCACTTTCCTCAAGAGGCAAGACATATTTACAGAAACACATAGATAGTTTCTTTTTTTTATTGATTTTTATTTTTTAGTTTGTTTTGCTTTACAATACTGTATTCATTTTGCTATACATTGACATGAATCAGCCACGAGTGTACATGAAGAAACACATAGATAGTTTCTAAAACATCTACTTAAAATATTATTTTTTAATTATCCTTTTACTCGATCCTGTAGTATGCATCACAGAGTACACAGCAGAAATACCATTCTGTAATCGGTGAGTCTTTGCAAACTAAAATACCGAAATTCTGGCTATAATGCTAATTTGGAGCAGGAAAAGCATCACAATCTTGGATAAAGAACAATTCTTCTATGTTGTTTTCCATTGTATAACACCTGTTCCCCTATACTATCTTCACCGGCAGCCAGAGAGAGTAGCTTCAGGTTCTGCCCTAGGTCCACTGATGCCCAGTCGCCACACGTGCCATCCTCTCTGGATGCCGTGTTTCCACATGGAAGGGTATTCACTTTCTGCTTTTGGACTCCTGGATGGGACGTCACATTTAACTGGCTGTCCCTGAAGCAAAAGTTTAATACCCAAATAACACCAGCTCCCTGCTTAGCATGAAATTGGCTTGAAATACACATGCTTTTAAGCATCCCCTCTTGATGGCCTTAGGCTTTCTCACTGATGTGTAGCTGCTCAAAAGCCCCAGGACAAGTGCCAGAGTCTCCGCAACCCTGAATACAATTCTTCTCCTCACTGTCCCCTCCTTTGAATGACTGCTTGAGAGAAGAATTAATGTGCTTCAGCTCAGACAATTAGTTTTTCCTTTCAAGTCTAAATAACCTGCAATTCGTTCATGCAACATTTTGCATATAATTGCTCCAAGTCTTTTCTGTGTTTTTTATGATGAAAATGTTCCTTTCCACCAAACAACTCAACAGAGAACAACTGTCCTGAATCTTTAGGGGTAATACTAGAGCGCTGGGGACAGTATGTTTGGTGGGAAAATGAAGCTGATGATTTTGTTAAGATTTCCTTGATGGAAAGGAGCTATTGCCTTGACAAGTATATCAGACTCTGAAAGAGTGGTGTTCCTAGAAATCTGTGCACAAAACCAGTGTTTCATATAAACACAGTACCAGGACTCTGCTATTAAGAAAAGATCCTAAAATGTTTCATAAAAACATATTACCAGGACAAGATTGTAAAATTAAATGAAAGTAGAACATGACATTAAAAGAAATAGTAACTTCATTATTGGTAAATCTTGAGGTTCATATGGGATATTATCCATCTAAAGAGAATACAGGAGTAGAGAATACAGGAGTAAATCTAGAGACATTGAATGCATTTAATTCCAGCTACAGCATACAGTAACATATGTACTAGGAGTTATGTTCATTGTAGCATTCTTTATAGTAATGAAAAAATAGAAACAACATAAATGTTTATCAAAAGACTATATTTTTAAGACAAAAAATGCTAAAGTAGATCCATACAACAAACTATGCCACAGCCATTAGGAATATGCATGTTTAAAATAACATGTGTGTCTCGGGGGAGAAAAAAAGAAACCTCTAGAGCCAAAGAGAACTGCGTTTTAATACTGATTTGCCTCCTTACCAGTCATTTAATATTGGATTAGTCACTTTGCCTTTCTGAGACTCAGTGTCTCATTTGAAAAGTGGAGAAAAAAAAATGTGCCTGGCCCTTGAACAACACAGCTTAATCTGTGCTGGTCCACTGATATGCAGATTTTTCTATAATATGATCCATGGTCGGTTAAATCTTTGGATGTTGAATCACAGATATAGAGAAACCACACACACAGAGGAACTGTGTATATAGAAGGTTAAATATAAGTTTTTACAGATTTTAAAGTGTGTGGAGGGTTATCCCTAATGCTCACATGTTTAAGGGTCAACTGTGATTACCTGGGAGGATAATTCAAGGAACAAAATGAGATGATCTGTGTGAAGTCCTTAGCAAATGATAAAGTTAACTTTTATCAGTATCATTACATTGAACTGCCACCCATATATAATTCAGGGAACAGGAAGATCTGTTCCCATCTGATCATCCATTTCTATTCTTGTTCCAAAACATCTGATGTTTGTCAAAGGTGTTTATCTGTTACATCTCAAAGGCAACCTGACAGTCCCCTGCCCTGAACCAGTTCCTGGCTAACTGCAAGAGATGGACAGTGCAGAGGAAACCTACAAGTTGTCAGAAAGTTGCCTTTGCTTTGTTTCTATGCTAAGTTCCCCACTCAAAGGAGGAGCTCGTACTTTGCTGAGTATAATTAGTACAATTTGCAAGAATGCCTGAGGGACCAGGCATGCCCTGCCTGTTCCTGGAGATCTCCACCCTCTTCCCCAGTTTGAAGACCCAACTGCCTTATTACTCACTTTCCTCCCTTTGGGGAGCAGGTATCTTTACAGCATAAGCTCTCCTTTCTCCATTCTTCAATCAAGGAATAAAGTTTCTGCTCTGCTTTGCTGAGCATTGTGTTGAAGGCAATTGGCTCGAATGCCACTAAGCAAGGGAAGGACCTTGCCAGAGTCCTTCTAATGTGAGAAGGTTGGTGACAGAATCACCCTATAGTTTATAGAGGGGAAAGAGGGGGATCAATTAAGAGTATGAGATTAACAGAAACAAACTACAATGGTGGTGGTGGTTTAGTTGCTAAGTCATATCTAACTCTTGCAACCCTGTGGACTGTAGTCTGTACAGACTGTAGCCTGTAGCCTGCCATAGGATTTTCCAGGCAAGAATACTGGAGTGCGTGGCCATTTCCTCCTCCAGAGGATCTTACTGATCCAGGGATCAACCCTGTGTCTCCTGCTTGGTAAGCAGATTCTTTACCACTGTGCCACCAGGGAAGCTTCCTTACTGTATAGTACAGGGAATATTCAATACCTTGTAGATCTATATGAAAAAAAAATCTGAAAAAGAATATGTATATATGTATAACTCAATCACTTTGCTGTACACTTAAAACTAACACAATATTGTAAGTCAACTATATATTTTTTTAAAAAAAAAGGTTAAAATTGGGAATCTCAAATGGTTAAAACTAATATAATATCAAGAAAGAAGGTAAGATACAGAAGTAGATTCTGAAATCTTATCTAGAAGTATAAATAGGCACATATCTAACAGTTAAGTCTGATGTAAGAGAATTTTTCAATTATTTAGTAATATTTCCCTCATAGCTCAGTTGGTAAAGAATCTACCTACAATGCAGGAGACCCTGGTTTGATTCCTGGGTCGGGAAGATCTGGTGGAGAAGGGACAGGCTATCCACTCCAGTATTCTTGGGCTTCCCTTGTGGCTTAGCTAGTGAAGAATCTGTCTGCAATGCGGGAGACCTCGGTTTGATCCCTGGGTTGGGAAGATCCCCTGGAGAAGGGAAATCTTCCAGAACACTCCAGTATTCTGGCCTGGAGAAGTCCATGGACTGTATGGAGTCCATGGAATCGCAAAGAGTCGCACATGACTGAGCAACATCACCACTTCACTACTGCTTAGTAGTATTATGATGATATTAGACCAAGCATCTTACACAGTAACCATTCTTCTCAAAATATTTCTAAGGGAGATATATAGCCAAGAGACAATGACTAATGCCTAAGTACGTTATGATGGACTTTATCCAGTTCCAGTAGTCATGTATGGATGTGAGAGTTGGACTCTGAAGAAGGCTGAGCACCGAAGAATTGATGCTTTTGAAGTGTGGTGTTGGAGAAGACTCTTGAGAGTCCCTTGGACTGCAAGGAGATCCAACCAGTCCATCTGAAGGAGATCAGCCCTGGGATTTCTTTGGAAGGAATGATGCTGAAGCTGAAATTCCAGTACTTTGGCCACCTCATGTGAAGAGTTGACTCATTGGAAAAGACTCTGATGCTGGGAGGGATTGGGGGCAGGAGGAGAAGGGGACAACCGAGGATGAGATGCTGGATGGCATCATGGACTCAATGGACGCGAGTCTGAGTGAACTCCGGGAGTTGGTGATGGACTTGGAGGCCTGGGATGCTGCGATTCATGGGATCACAAAGAGTCGGACATGACTGAGCGACTGAACTGAACCGAACTGAGGAGTAGAACATAAAAGAAAAATAATATATTTTACAGTTATAGCCAGGGTTCTTCTGAGCTAGGTACATGGATGGGAGGGAGAGGCCAGACAAGAGGAGTGTGCAGCATCCTGTCCTGGCCAGGTGCGGGTCCACTGAAGCAGGAGTCCCCCCTGAGTGTGTGATCTGGCACTTGGAGGGACTATGGGCAGAGCTTGTCCATCCTCCTGGGAGGAGGCGGAGAGCTGCAAAAGGACAGGCAAGTCCGCCCCACACGGAGGAGGAGGGGGATGGCAGCTTCCACCCACCTGCCCCCTCGGTCTACTTTTTCTCACTCTTGCCTTTTTTCTTAGCATATAAACTTTCCACAGTTTACATGTTTTTTCCTAAATAAGGTATGTGTATATACATAATTTTTCAGAAAACTTTTTTTCTTGCAATTACATCTAATTAAAGAATATTGTTAAAGCATATCAGTGACAAGACACATGACAACATTCGTAGGAAAGACGTGACTCTCACAAGTGAAAAACTGAGGGTTCCTTCTGGGTCATTCTGTCTCCCTGAATATGCTTCAGTGGTTAAGAGCTGCTTCATGTTCAAGGGTGGCTTAGCCTTACAGGAGGGACTTAGAAGGGGGTTATACTGAAGATCAGAAGAGAATGAATTTTTCCAGAACAAAAGATTTCTAAAATCTTCTAAAATTGCTCATTTGTTTTCCATTTCCTTTCTACCATGTGTTACATGTAGGCCTCTCTGTAACAGTTAATAGAAAATTTCAAATTATATTTTAAAAAAGAAGGAAAAAAGGTCTGAGATCTGAGAACAGAAAAAGATTTGAATTGGCCCATTAGAGATAACTGAGTTCCACCAAAATATGGCTTATGTTTACTTTCTGTCCTGTTAAAATGGCCATTTTATGAAAGAAAATGTGCTGGCTTTTTCTTCCCTTTTCTTTCTGTCTACTAATAAAGCCACATCAAGACAGATCAGAGTTCTAATCCGTTTCTGGAAAAGCAGATACCCAAGAAAGGCTGTTTTGCAGACTTTCTGGTTCATTTTGCCTCCATTGTTTTAGTGACCTGAATGTATGGAAAATCAAATTTTGTCACTTAAGCTGCTATTCTTGGCTGAATTTTAGAGTACTCAGCAAGGTTCTGTAACAAACAAATGACCCTACCCCTACCCCTCATCCCCACCTCCACCCAGTATATATCTGAATATGCATTTGCTTAGCTTTTAGCCAGGAAGATGAAAATAAATGGTGCAGGGTCACTAAAATTCCCAAACTAATCCTTTTGGTGTGATGTAAAATGAATGATTGCTAAGAGAGAAGGGGTGATGGGGCTCCTTTTGCTTAAGAAAATTAATCAATTAAAGGGTTAAGACTGATTGGTTAGAAAACCACCAGAAAGGTCACTTCTAACAGAGTCATTAAACTTAGAGTAAATGGCCATCAGGTTACCCTGCAAAGTAAGTGGCCTGGCTGCTGAATACAAATTATTTGCAGAGCCCTCTGCTAGCCTTGCCTCATTTCGCCACTGGGGATATGCAGAAGCTGGAATTTGCAGGTTTATGCATGGCTGTATGCATTTATGCATCTCATTATAAATTATTATCTTGGTATTGAAAAAGAACTCCACAGGCACAGCATCAATACGGAGGGGGGGTGCTGTGCCGGGTGGCAAGTGCTTGGATCAGGGCCATCTTGTTTTGCATTTTCTTAGGTTTTTTTTTTCTTAATAGAATCTGGGAAAGCATGGTTGTCCTCAAGAGTCAGGGGTCTTATTTTATTTGCTTTAATCTCATAGTGAGATTAAATAACCTCAGATTTATCTGAGATAAATCGCAGATAAATTTCTATCAGAAGTCCAGGAAGCCTAGAGGTCTAATGTTCCCATGACCTCCTCCACAAGTCATATCGATCAAAAAGCCTTAGCAAATCAAGGACAGATGTGAGGGAATCTGCCTTTCAAAGAGAGGACAGTCTCAGCAGATTTCAGTGGAGCTGTGCAGTCAGATTTCCTAGGGTCACTGCGGTAGAGCTGGCTGTGAGATACATTAATGCAGACACAGTGGCCTTGGGATTCCCTCAAACGGTCAGTGTGTGATTCTGGAAAAGCCTGGGAAAATACTGTCTTGATTTCGTTCCTAATTTTGAGAAGACTTGCAAATCCCTGTCTTGCCCTTCCCCTCCTGGCAGACTCTGAGGGGTCAGTGATACTTGGGAAAGACTACACTTAGACTCGATATCTAGAGAATTCCAGAAATGTTCTTCTGGGTCTTTATTCATTCGTTCAGTTATTCATTTAATGAATATTAATGAGACTACTTAATGTGTCAGGCACTCTGGTAGGTGAGGGACATACAAAGAAAGGCTGTCCCATCAGCAAAGGCTTTACAATACAGGCGAGACAGAAAAGTAATGGAATACATTCAATCGGGTGGGGCGAAAAGCAGCTGCAGGAGAAGGGTCTCAGAACTCACTGGGGAGAGTGTGGAGGGGGTAGGGAAAATACTAGGTAAGAAGGGAGAAAACTCGGTTTCACCATGCCCAACTCCAGTGTAAAGTTCTTTCTCTGAAAGTTGGCAACCTCCCCAAGTGCACAAATACAGATGTTTGCTTGTTTCTAACTCCTGAACCGGACAGCCACCAGCTCAGAGCCATCATCATGGGCCAGCCTCCTGCTGTTTTCATGGATGACACCTTATGAATAACAGAAATTTCAAGAATGATTTTGGTTTAAGACCAGGGATAAGACCTTCTTGTGGGGCTGGGTATGTCTGCACTCTGCCCTGGTAAATGATCTGCAGACAGCACAGTCTATCAGAATGAGCCCACAGCTGCTCCTTCTTTTCCTGCCTGCCATGTGGTTTATTAATTACCATCTGTTATTTTTAAAGAATTTCTGGAATCAAAGGAAAGAGCAAAAAGAGAAAAGGGTATCCGAGATGAACGCACTTCTAAATCTGGGTCACGTGTGCCGATGAAACAGGAAAAATGTCTAGGGGGAAATGTGCAGATTCTCCCAGAACAGCAGGGATAGTCACAGACTTGCACGTTCCAGAAGACTGAAGGAATCGCAGGACTCGGGGACACTGACAGTTACACTCTGGGGGTGTTCTTAACGGGGGAGATGATGTGTTGAGCTGATTGGCTCTCCATTCCTTGCTTTTTGGAACAGTGACACAATGTGAATTTCAACCATTTCTACAGCAGCAGCAAGCAGTTACAGAAGAGATTCTCTCTCTCTCTTTAGTCGCTAAGTCATGTCTGACTCTTGCGACCCCATGGACTGTAGCCTGCCAGGCTCCTCTGTCCATGGGATTCTCCAGGCAAGAATATTGGAGTGAGTTGCATTTCCTTCTCCAAGGGATCTTCCGGACCCAGGAATCGAACCTGAGTCTCCTGCATTGCAGGCAGATTCTTTACTGACTGAGCTATGAGGGAGGCCCCATACTATGATATCAATATGTTTTATAAGTATGTTATTATTTTTGAGAATTGTATGACATTTTTTGAAATACCTGGGGATACCCTAAGGCTTTTAAAAAACAGAGTAGAAATCAGTGCCTTGAGTAAAAATAACTTCACATTTGGCTGCAGAGAGCTCCCCTGATACCATTAATTTGGCATCTAATCATCCTTCCTTGAAGCACCTCACAGCACTCCTGTCACCCTGTGTTATAACTGGAATCTTGAGTTGTTATTTAACTTTGTCATGGGGTGACAAAGCAAAGATACGTGTTGTTGCTTTAGAGGGATAGCTATCTCTTCTCCTAGCCCTCACCACATGTGTGTATGCCTGTCTGTGAAATGACTTATGTTAGGTTCTTGGGCAAAATTACACTTTAGTGGGACCAGGAATGAAAAAAGAATGAACATGTTAACCATCCATGAAAAACAAAATAACATAATTATGATTAATCCAGACAAGTTTACTTCAATGACATCTTCAACAAACATTAAATTGAGTCTGCTCTTTGAAGAGTCAAAATACCTTTGACCTAAGTACTCCCCCTAATGGGAATGGCAATATTTAGCTGGTTAATACCAATAAAGTTGCAAACAAACACTTAAAAAGGAATCAGGCTATAATTTAAAACACCTGCTAGGCACTGCCTTATCTCATAATGTTATCGTGAGATTACCGATTGTTTTATTCTGAAACCAGCCTGAGACCCAGACCTCTGCAATTTACAGCATGTCAGTGATCTTAGTCAACATTAATTTTCTCCATCCTGATTGACATATTTTCTTTCACACTACAAAAGGATTTAAGTTTATGATTTACATGGACAGCATGACTGTGTTTCAGGACTAGAAGCAAAACAGATCACACTTTTAATGTGGATAATAAATTTGCATCCTTGTTAATGTAGAAAATTCTTAGACATGACAAATGGCAAGATGGGAATACATGGTCACCGAAAGTTGCATGCCCAGAAGTTAAGTAATTGGCAATGTTAGCAAAAAACCCAAACAAACCCCAGGAAAACAATGGATCAAGAGTCATTGATTCTATGTGTCTCTCTCACATTAAAATCACTTGGGTAGCTTTTAAACTACTTATGGCCCAGGATCAGTCCCAGAGATTCTGATTCAATTAGTCCCAGAGATTCTGATTCAATTATATATTTAAAAATATATAATATTTTTAAAAGCTCCCCAGGAGATTCTAATGTACCCAGGATTAAGAGCCACTGAGTATGAAATGTATCAGCATATCGGCAGGCCCATGATCAATAGGATAGAAACTAAAATAAATCAGTGATTCATTAATTCACAGAATCATTAAAAGAAATACTTACTGAGGACTCATTATGTGGCCGACATTGTTCTCTGCTTCAATGCTACAAGGCAAAAAAGTTGCAAACTAAATACTCTCCAGGAGTCCATTATCTAGTGAATTATAATGGTACTTGGACTGTTGCATTTGGGGTGCCCTCAGCCACAGTGTAGGAAATCACTGAATTCAAGTTTTCCCCCTGCCACTCCCAACTAGGGATAACAACATCCCTAATACCTGGTGGCTGAGATGGTAAAGTGTCTGCCTGAAATGCAGGAGACCTGGGTTCGATTCCTGGAGAAGGAAATGGCAATCCATTCCAGCACTCTTGCCTGGAAAATCCCATTGACAGAGGAGCCTGATAGGCTACAGTATCATGGGGTCACAAAAAGTCCGACATGACTGAGCAACTTCACTTTCACTTTCGATGCCCACAGAGCACTTTATAAATTGCAGAGCCTGTGGGCTATCATGAAACCTGGTTGTGTGTGTTCTTAGTCACTCAGTCATGTCTGCTTCTTTGGGACCCCATGGACTGTAGCCAGCCAGGCTCCTCTGTCCATGGGGATTCTCCAGGCAAGAATACTGGAGTGGAATGGCATGCCCTCCTCCAGGAGATCTTCCTCCAGGGACCGAACTCAGGTCTCCTGCATTGCAGGCAGATTCTTTACCATCTGAGCCACCAAGGAAGCCCTTGATACCTTGTATTTATAGTAACCTTAGATAAGGAAAGAATTTTTGGCATACCCATTTTATGGTGAGGATACTGAGGCTCTCACAGGCTTTTCAGGAAATGATCACTAACTCTTTTTCTTCTTTTCCTTTACAATCAAAAGACCTAGGTTTCAGCTATGTTTCTACCACTTAAAATATAACAGGCAAGTTCTTAAAAACATGTTTACTCTTTATAGTAACCTAATGGATAGAATCATTATCATCCCCAATATATAATATGCAAATTAAATTTAAAAGATATAAGGTAATTTAGTAAAGGTCATTAATTTCCTGTTTTCTATCATTTTCAGTTGGCATATAGATTCTCTAATATAATAACCATGAAATATGAGTCTTACTACCTGTAAAACCAGAGTTTACCAGCTTGTCTCCAATCAGCTAGTAATGAGCTGTGATGGACACATTTAAGGGGAAAAAAAGTACTTCAAGAAATGGGGGTACTAATCTCATTCACATTCCAAAATATATGATGACATCAGCTTTAAAATGGCAAAATTTGGGGCAACAATTCTTAGAAATATGAACGTTAAAGCTAGGTTAAATATCAGAGATCAGGTAGTACAAACTTTTCTTGTTATAAATGAGAAGTCCAAGACTCTATGAAATAAAACCATTTGCCTAAGATCACACAATTAATGGCAGTGCTAAGATTAGAACACAGGACATGTTCACACCAAATCTCAAACATGCCCAGGACATATTATTTACTTTTCATAGGAGGGACCAAAGCAATTCTCTAATAGATTTTCAATTTTGATTATATTCACAAAAATTTGAGGAAAATTCAAGGAGATGAAGCATATTCAATTTTCATCTAGAATTTCTAACATTTCTAGAAAGTACTTTGAACCTTTAAAATTAAACTTAAGAACTGGCAGCCAATATGCTCCATTCTTTTAAATACACACCTCTATTATCATCTGATTGGACACATCTGAATGTTACCTATTCTTAACTACCTCCTGAAAATCTGCCAAAGTGATCTTTGTCGAATGGTGCAGGAAGTCAACTATTCTTACATATTGATTCATTGCTAAAAATCTCAATTTCTGTTTATGTGTGCAGGTAGGAGATCTGAGTGCTACCTGGGTAGATTACGGTGCTGGCTCTGCCACCTAATAGTCACTAAGCTTTGGGGGCTTGGTATCCATGATTATAGGAATTTTTTTTTTTTTTAGATTATAGTTGACGTTCAACATTATATGTTAAAGGTGTACAACAAAGTGATTTGCAACATGTTAAAGGTTATACTCCAGCTACAGTTATCCTTGTATATTCCCTGTGTTGCAGCTTATTTATTATATACTTAATAGCCAGTCCTCTTCTTTCTAAATTGTGACTTGGCCCCAAGCCATGAGTTGGGACACATGCACTTGAGTGAGCTTTTTCCTTCTTTTCACGTGGGACGTGACCAGTATCTTGTGGGCACTACTTGCATGATCCAGCATCCACAAAGAACACCTATCTAAGAAGAAATGTACAGAAGACACATTCAAATCTAAGACAGGGCTTGAGTTTTGTTAGTGGATCTAATATCTGGCTCTCTGTCAGACCCAGGACATCTTTCTGTTGGTCGATACTAATAACCTCAGGCACCATGGAAAGGAGAATGCATGGGAAAATGCTATTAATAAAGGAAATTTACATGTAATGAGACCCTTCTATGCATCTGGAGCTTCAAATACATTTTTCCTCACAATAAACCTACCTGAGATGTAGGAGTAGGTGCTCATGGACACCGGGAAACTGGAAGCAGAGATAATGTTCAGGAATTTACTGAACTCTGATTTCCTCTGCCAGACAGATGTGGCCTTGATGGTGACGGGTTTGACACAAGCCCCACAAGAAAATGGTATCTGTATTTCCTCAAGAGAAAGCGTCAAGTGCAAAGACTGTCCTTGAGTATAATGAAAGGCTCAACTTTAAAAGCTTTGTGGAAAATCAAACCAGTAGACTTGTCAGCCGTGGCAAGGCACAGTCCTACACAAAGTCACTAGCAGATCTTTGTGACCACCTTGTTTCTGACGAAATGCTGCCCTTGCTTGTGAGGCGGGAGGGGAGAGGTGGGGGTCGGGATTGGGAGTTCATTTACACTCGTGACTGATTCATGTCAATGTATAGCAAAATGAATACAGTATTGTAAAGCAAAACAAACTAAAAAATAAAAATTAATTAAAAAAAAAAGAAAAAATACAATGGAACACAATCAAATCTTCAAACAGCATATGTGTGTTCTCTTAAATCTGAAATGCTGAACTATTATCACTCCAACTGATCAGATGACAAAAAGGAGAACCAGAAATGGTAGCCTTGCCTGAGGCTTGAAGAGATTAAATAACCATCTCAGCTATCTTTTCTATAAACATAAAGAATCCACGAAGAAAGGAAGGGTAGCATTATTTCCAATGGCCATAGGGACTACTGGGTAGCAGAAAGTATCAAAGCAGTAACAAAAGCAGGCCTGGGAAGTAGAGGGAAGAGGAACCCAAGTCACAGTCTTGCTCTGCTCTAGTCTACAAGGCCTATGTCAGGGCTTACCGATCAGTTTGATGTTTGCCCTTATAAACCAGAAGCTGGGCTTTCCTGGTAGTTCAGCTGGTGAAGAATCTGCCTGCAATGCAGGAGACCCCGGTTTGACTCCTGGGTCAGAAAATCCCCCTGGAGAAGGGATAGGCTACCCATTCCAGTATTCTTGGGCTTTCTCAGTGGCTGAGACAGTAAAGAATTAACCTGCAATGTGGGATACCTAGGTTTAATCCCTGGGTTGGGCAGATCTCCTGGAGGAGGGCATGACAACCCACTCCGGTATCCTTGCCTGGAGAATCCTCAAGGACAGAGGAACCTGGCGGGCTACAGTCCATGGGGTCACAAAGAATCAGACATGGCTAAGCAACTAAGCTCACACACGTTATAAACCAGAATGGTACCAGACCTCAACATTTGCCCTGCTACAGTGAGTCTCTGGAATAAGAGAAGTGGCCCTAATTTTCATTTTGAATTTGTCTTTAAGAGTTATATCTGGAGAAGGTGAGAAACACAGGTGAATCAAAGGCTCTGAGGTCAGATAATAGTTGACTTCACTGCCCCCTACTCCCTGATCCTGCATGCTTCCTGGTAATTGGAGGACTCATGAATCATGAGCTTAGACTCCCCAGTGAGTAAGTAAACAGGGTTTTTGTTTAAGAAGAGTCTTCCAGTTTTGCAGGTACTGTAAAAGTGACCTAAACAAAAATAGTGGTGGGTAAAGGCAGAATACACAGATTCATGTGTCATCTTAGCCTCAAAGCATCAGCCTCTGACCTCTGTAGAGCTGCCAAGAAGGGGAACTCAGAGGCCAGGCCTCTATCAAGAGTGCAGCAGTATGTACTTGGTGTCAGCAAAACTCTGCTTGCCAAGGCTACTGCAGACCAGTGCCCACTGCACCCTGGTACAAGTATAGTTTCCATGTGAAAATTCGCTCAGTTCTGAATTCACAGGTCTTTGTGATTGTTTTCTGCGACCTCCAAAGAGGAAACATCCCATGCAGTGTGGAAGAAAGAGGGTTTTAAATGCCACACATCTTTGAGTTAGAAGCGATAGATTCCCACCCAGGAGAAAGGCAACAACAGGCTGAGAAAGGGTGATCCAAGAAGCTAGATATACAGTCAATATAAGTCAGAAAACTGACATTTCAATAAATACTAATCAAATTCTAAGAGTTTTTAGACAAAAAAATTTCTTGCCTTACCAAAGAGAACATATTCATCAACCAGTAGGTATTACTAATCTGAGTCCTCAGTTATTTCAAAGGGTATCTGTTTGGCATACTGTAATGAGTATACATTTCCCAATTAATTTGGTTTGGAGTCAGGAAAGGGGGAAAGACTTTTGTGAAGTTATCTCATTTCTTTCAAACTCAAAGAGTTAAATCTAAATTCACATTGGCTTGGCTCAGTGTTCTTATTTGAAAGAAGCAATGAAGCAGGACATTCAATGATAAATTCTTTTCAAAAAGCTCTTTTAAGTCTTGGTCTCCAGAAATGCTGGCAGAAATAAATATACATTTTTTAAAAGAGAGAGAGAAAAAAAAGTCCTGTGCCTTTCATGAATTGATTGCATCTCCTGCTTCTGCAAGCTAAGAAGTCATAATCCTCTGCAATCACAGATTGTTTGAAGCCAATAAACCAAAGGTGATGACCTTGCTAATACATCCCAGCAGGAGAAAGAAATAAAGCCGTGCTGAGGAATAACTCTTCAGCACACCATTTCCCTTTGGAAAGAGGAGAACAGAACTGAAAATGCCCCAGCTTGATTTATGGATGAACAGTAGTTCAGAAACTTCACCTGAAATAAGAAAACAGGTTTCCTAAAACTCTTTAGTAATGCTGTTTCATCCCTTGTGCCCTACGACACACCGGACGAAGTCCCCACCCCTAGGTGCCAGCTTCGTTGACACACAAGGCTCCCCTAGCTTTGGTCAGAGACCATACTGCTCTCTGATGGGGGCCCCTATTCCCCTATGTGAAGTTTATTCTCTGGTGACAGTGCAGTGTGCAGGGCTCAGAATTAGGAATTCAAATGGGCTCAACATTACATTGTTTTTAAACAACCTCCCAATGGTAGCCAAAGGAAAAGAAACTAGGAGATACTGAAAGAAAGTGAAAGGGAACATTGCTCACCCTTTTTGACTCCATGTCCGACTCTTTTTGACTCCATGCACTAGTCCATGGAATTTTCCAGGCCAGATTACTGGAGTTGTTAGTGTTTCCCTTCTCTAAGGGATCTTCCCAACCCAGGGATTGAACCCAGGACTCCTGCATTGCGGGCAGATTCTTTACCAGCTGAGCCACAAGGGAAGTCCAAGAATACTGGAGTGGGTAGCCTACCCTTTCTCCAGGAGATCTTCCCAACCCAGGAAATGAATTGGGGTCTGTTGCATTGCAGGTGGATTCTTTACCAACTGAGCTATCAGGGAAACCACTAGGAAATACTGACAGGGATAAATTCATCTCCCCTTTATGATAATACCAGCTTCCAACACACACCAAAGCATAATTACAGACAAGCTGCATGGCAGTGTCAACCTACATGGCAGAATCAAATTAATATTTGTTACTTCCTTCATGTACAATGGCAATGAATGAGAGCAAGACCTGATATTTGATTAAACTACTCCCGTTACCCTTTGATTACTTGTGATATACAGTAAGCTGCAAGCTTTGCATCAATTAATTATGTCCACAGATGACACAGTTCACTTGTTTTTTAAGTCTTCTCTCCCCATCTATGGCATCCACTCCCATCATTTCATGGCAAATATATGGGGAAACAATGGAAACAGTGACAGACTTTATTTTGGGGGGCTCCAAAATCACTGTAGATGGTGACTGCAGCCATGAAATTAAAAGACACTTGCTCCTTGGAAGAAAAACTATGACCAACCGAGACAGCATATTAAAAAGCAGAGACATTACTTTGCCAATAAAGGTCCATCTAGTCAAAGCTATGGTTTTTCCAGTAGTCATGTATGGATATGAGAGTTGGACTATAAAGAAAACTGAGTACTGAAGAATTGATGCTTTTGAACTGTGGTGTTGGAGAAGACTCTTGAGAGTCCTTGGACTGCAGGGAGATTCAACCAGTCAATCCTAAAGGAAACTGGTCCTGAATATGACTGATGTTGATGTTGAAATTCCAATACTTGGCCACCTGATGCGAAGAACTGACTCATTTGAAAAGACTCTGATTCTGGGAAAGATTGAAGGTGCGAGGAGAAGGGGACAACAGAGGATGAGATGGTGGGATGGCATCACCGGTTCGATGGACATGACTTTGAGAAAGCTCTGGGGGCTGGTAATGGACAGGGAAGCCTGGCATGCTGCAATCTCTGGGGTCGCAAAGAGTCAGACACGACTGAGCGACTGAACCGAACTAACTGAACTCCCCAATCTATTGTCCTGGTCCTCTTTTTATTGAGCAACTACTATGGGCCAAGAACTATAATTGGTGCTATGGATACAAAGGTTAATAACGTAATAGGCAACCTTCAAGATGGTCCCTGTAAGGGGAATAAATATACAGAAAGTACTAATGACTCAAAGTAGTACATCAAGAAAGGAAAATATATGTACAGAAAATATGTACTGGAAAGAGTAAGTGAGCAGTGATTTATTTTGTGTGGAAGGTGCTGGTCAAGAAAGGGATTACACAAGAGATGGTCCCTCTGGGGTTCAAAGCCAGGCTCTGGAGCCAGACTGCTTGAATTCAGATCTCTTCTCTACTGCCCAGTATTCTTGTGACTCTAAGCAGTATCCTCATCTATAAAATGTGTATAATGATATAACCAAACTCAGAGGGTGTCGAGAGGATTCACTTACGGTTAATACATATAAAGTTCTTAGAAGAGTGCCTTGTTGTTGAGTCACTAGGTTGTGTCAGACTGTTTGCGACTCCATGGACTGTAGCCTGCCAGGCTCCTCTGTACACGGGATTTCCCAGGCAAAAACACTGGAGTGGGTTGCCATTTCCTTTCCCAGAGAATCTTCTCGATCTTCTGTATCTTCTGCACTGGCAGGCAGGTTCTTTACCAGCTGAGTCTAACACATAGTAACTCATCTGTGTCAATGGCTATCATTATTATTACTAGGCAAATAGCTTTAAGAGAAAAGGCATTTCAGATGAAGAAGGAAAGACCACAGAAGTACAAGATCTAAGATTCGTATTGGTTTTAGATTATTTACTTTATTTACTGTGTAATTAGTAAGTGATGCACATTTTTTTAAATATAAGTGTCACTATAATTGTGCTAGATAAATACTATTGCACCCCCTTTTATGATGAGGAAATGAAGCAGAGATTAGAAAACTTTCCCATCATCTCAGAGCTAGTAAGCGGACAGAGCCTGGATTCATGTCTGGACATCCAATGCTCGAGCCCAAGCGCTGACCTGTTTACGGACAGCCTTCCAAGGGCACATGTTGTTTGGCAGAACCTACACATAGTTCACCATGTCTGGAACACATAATGAGCTTCCTTTATTGAGAATTCTACTAAATGGAGTGATCAAAGTCAAGGACTACAAATACCTAACAGGATAAAGACAGGAGAAGCCAAGGTCAACTGAGAGTCCAGAAAATTAAATTCTGAAAAGCAGACTTTAATATCAAAGAAGCACATTTTTGGCATGGGCTCCAGAGCAAATTGTGATAAGAAGAAAAAAGTAACCAGAAAGGAAATCAACATCACTTCAATGTGATATCTAGGCTGGCACTATTTTCTTAAAGGCATCACGGTGGCTACCAGATGTGGCCCACAAGTCTTAGCCTTGGAGTCAGCAGCTTCACAGAGAAAAATCTAATATAACTCCACCAGAGAAGCTGCCCAGTGTTTCCCCACAACGTGAGTTTTCACTCAGAATGTTGGGGGCCTGATAAACAGATCCAGCTGTTTCATATACACGTGGAGAAATAGCGGCTCCTTCTCCTACAGATCTGGGTGGATTTCTTAACAGTATCTTTTAAAAATATTTTTCTGATTAATGCCCACCTTCTCTTACCAGGTCCTTTTCCCAGAGTCCCCTGGGAGCTAGATACAGTCTAAGTTTAATATGATAAAAAGTCTAGATATTATTTCTCCAGTGTTCCTTAGGCTTTTAAACATGCTGGATTGGGAGGAGGAGGTCCTACTATTCACTCTTGGTCCTCCCCCAACCCCCAGCTTCACTTTCTTCTCTGTTTGGCACAGATCCCCTCATCTACCACTCATTGCCCCCAACCACCTTGCTGTCCTGTCCTCTAACACTGCTCCAAAAAAAAAAAACAGAACCAACTGTCTTCTTGAGGATGTCCCTGCTCACTAGAGTGAAAACACCCATGCTGACCCCAGGCCGTGGCCTCAGCTGGGCTCTCAGCATCACCCAGAGCTACCCATGCTTTCCCTGAGTAGGCCTTCCTCGTGACTCCTTAGCAGCTGCTCCAAACCACCTGGCTTCCCTTCTTGCTGAAAGAGAAGCAATGTTGCCCATCTGGTCCACTCCTCATCCACCCTGATCCACCATAGCTGGATTACGCACCCCCCAACCATAGAAGCTCCAATCCATATACTCTCTGCCGCTCAATCCTCGACCAGTTCTACTGCCTCCTAAGTTCTACATTTTTAATCTCTTTCCATGGATTCAACCCTCATAAAACAGAGTTGTCCTCACTTAAGGAAAGGAAGATATTCCTTTAGTCTATGACCTCTTTATATTTTTACATGTCTTCCTTTATGTCCCTTCGGAACTTCTTCCTTGAAAGAGTTGCCTCCATATCCTTTTCTCCTTCACTAAGAGAAAGTGCTCAGGAGATGTCAACAGAGCAGATTATGTAGTAAATAACCTTGCCACCCACTGGACTATCCAAGACTAAGGCAAGAAAATCACATCTCTTCCTCTCACCTTCTCCCTCATCCAAATGGCCCTATTCATTTTCACTTTAAAAGATTTATTGAAATCACCACCATTACCCACTTCCATACACCATACTCCCTTCCTTCGTGGCCTAAAATAAGTCAGTCCCTTCTCAGCTCTTCTGATACCACTGACTGCTGTTCCCACGGTCACCAGTTTTGTTCTTTCTCAAGTGAAATTCTCAACATGACACCATGATTCATTTATTTTCCTACAATTCACATTGCATCAAGTTTCCCCTTGCCCCAAACCAAAAAATGATACTTCAACAGGGATAAATATCAGAATAATTAGCACAGAAAAATATGAATTACCCCACCTCTATTTTTCCAAAATCATCTCCAAACATCCTCTCCATACAGAGTATATTCCAATATTACACACACAGCGTATATTCCAATCTTGTACAGTTCCTCAATATGCCAGACTATCATCACTTAAAGGTGCTTAGAATACAGTACATTCTCAGTAAATAAACAGCCCCGTTTACTAGTGTAATTCTTACTTGTTCCTCAAGATTCAGATCAGATATCCTTTCCCTTCTTCAGTCCAGGTCATATTACAATACCTCTATTATGACATTTGATGCACTAATTTCTCATTTATTTATCTCTCTCCCACTGTGAATTCTTTAAGAGCAACAATCAAATCTTATATGTATCTGGATTCACACAATTTACCATGATTCTAGGCTTGTATTTCCTT
Organism: Aepyceros melampus; assembly: GCA_006408695.1. Lineage (NCBI taxonomy): Eukaryota > Metazoa > Chordata > Mammalia > Artiodactyla > Bovidae > Aepyceros > Aepyceros melampus. The sequence goes on along the minus strand of SJXQ01011186.1, from coordinate 245,088 downwards.
ACACATTCAATTAACTGAGAAATCTCACTTGAATGTCTGTCTATGCGTCATGCACTTTCCTGGGCATTTGAAATACAATGGAAAGTAAGATAGACAATATTTCTGCCTTCAGGGAGCTGATATTCTACTGGTGGCACCAGCCAGTAAACAAGTGATAACTAGAATCATTAGACATCAGGACATGCAGTAAATGAAAGGAACAAAGAGCTATAGTAAAAAGAAACAAGAGTCTCCTTTTAATAGGTGGGCATTGATCACTTTTTAAAAATAAGATGGTATTCAGGCTGAGACCTAAAAAATGAGGACAAGCTAGTCATGTTGCCTGAATAATGAGATTGCATGCTGGTAAGAGGTAAGAATTTAATTGTATCTTGGGTATCTTTTGACCTTCCTTGTTCTCAGGGCAGAGCTCTAGACCCAAAGAACATCCACTGCCCCTGTTTAGTAACTTATTAATGATAAGCTTAAGTTTTGACTTCAAAGGACAGACCACAGCATCAAGTGCGGAAGAAATTCCTTTGAGAGGTTATGAGGATATGGAAGCATTGGGTTTCATTGGAACTGGATGGTGGTGACCTCAATCTCAAGGGACAACATAGATGTTAGGATTCCATCATGTACTGTTCAATGGCAAGGTAAGTAAGTAAGTAAGTAAGTAAGTAAAGTCACTCAGTCGTGTCCGACTCTTTGTGACCCCATGGACTGTAGCCCACCAGGCTCCTCAGTCCATGAGATTCTCCAAGCAAGAATACTGGAGTGGGTTGCCATTTCCTTCTCCAGGGGATCTTCCCGACCCAGGGATCGAACCCAGGTCTCCCGCATTGGAGGCAGACGCTTTAACCTCTGAGCCACCAGGGAAGAATGGCAAGGTAGGAAAACCAAAACTGACATCCGTTAACCACTTTCTGGGTTTATAACCAGGCTCGATACTGGAATGCCAGTTGCTCTGTATTTGCTTTTCTCTTTCCTAAGGTCATAGTGATAAAATCACTACACCCTCAGGGCAATGATAGCTTTTGTGTGTATCTCATCTATTACTTACTAAAAGGAGAAGTGGAGAACTCAGCACAGCCAATCACCGAGGCAAATGAGAAGTGAAAACATGCGATCTGAGGCCAGACCCTCACAGAGATCTCAGGAAAGCCAACAGCATCTCCGGGCAGAACTCAGCCAGATCCCTACAGAAATAGGAGGTGTGCAGGAAGATTTTGACAGAATCTCCAATGTGCATGCCTAGTGTTCAATGGATATTAGTGGATTCTCTGACTTGAATCTGGGCTCTTCACACTTGGCACTGCCTATGTTCTTATTCTCTGAGTGCAACGCAATGACATTTCACAAGGTCATGTAGCACATTATTGAAAACAGGATTTCCTATATGGAAGGCTTGAGTTTAAAAATTAAATAAGTACACAATACAGACCTGACTTTCAAAGAAGACCCTGAACCAATACTCAGCATACTATTTCTAAGCAAAAAAAAAAAAAGATAATACATGCCAAGTTATATTTTAGGTGCCAAGTGAACAAAAATAAGTAAGAGACGGTCACAGTCTTTGAGTTTCCAGGTTAGTGTGAAATAGATGAACAGGGACACTAACGTGTGTATAACTTTGGCACTGCATTTGTCACACTTCTATGATCACCCACTAAGTGTCTGCCCTTCACTAGTTTTGAATTTCTATAGGGAACAAGCAATCTGTGACTCCTAGTGTCTACCTAGCACAGTACCTGGCATAAAAAAGGGGGCTAGTAGATGTTTATTAAAACAAACCAAATAAATATATACCTGATAACCATTATAAGCCCAAGTATATAATACACTCAGGATTATTGAGGAAGAAGCAATTACCTTTGCTTAGAAACAGAAGAGAGATGGAGACAGGGATTCAAGAGTGTCACAAATCAATATACATATGAAAAGATACTCAATGCCACTGGTAGTCACAGAAAATCCCTTTAAACACTGCAATCAAGACACCATTTTCACTAAACAGACAGCAAAATTTTAAGTATAAAAAATAGCCAGTGCTGGTGATATTATAGGGAAATGTACAGTCTGTTGTTACCTGTGGGTCTATGAATTATCCCAAACATCTTGGAAAGCAATCTCAGGTATCTGTTAACATTATAAATGCATTAGGTTTTGATACAGCAATATCACTTTTAGAACTCTAAAGGTGATATAACTCTAGAACTCTAGAGTAATTTACAGAGACAAAATTACCAGAATGTAAGAACATGTTTACAAACATGCTGATTGAAGCACTATATGTAATAAATAGGGCTTTCCTGATGGCTCCGATGGTAAAGAATCTGCTTGCAATGCAGGAGACCTGAGTTCGATCCCTGGGTAGGGAAGATCCCCTGGAGAGGGGATTGGCTGCTCACTCCAATATTCTTGCCTGGAGAATGCCATGAACAGAGGAGCCTGGCGGGCTACAGTCCATGGGGTCACAAAGAGTTGGACGCAATTGAGGGGCTAACACACACTTATGGAATAGTAATATTGTAGAAATTAGAATAAAAATCAAATAAAAAGGCCATAGAGAAGTAGCGTAGCTTGGAGTTAAGAGAGCACACTCAGGATCCAGCTCACCTCACCAACTGCATGACCACTGGGCCCATTACTTAATTTTTCTAAGTCTCAGTTCTCCCATCTGTAAACCTGAGATACTAGTAATTCTCACTTTATAGGGGTGTTATGAAGATAAAAAAGCACTGAGAACACTTCTTGGTTCAAAAGAAGCACTACATAAGTTAATTAAGCATGCAGTAGTTAAATTCAGTATACAACATCCGTACTAATTGATGCTTATAAATCTGACCCATTTTTCTTAATGTATTCATCTGGACGGACACTCATGACTCACTGTGAAAATAACAGGTTGTCAGAGTCCTGTGAATAGTTACTCCTATTTGCTCAAATAAACAAAAAAAAGTGGTCCTGATATGTGTATATATCTCCTGGTATTTTTGAGTCTGGTCACAATGATGCGGACAGAATCACCCAAAATGGTTAGCATCACTAACCTCAGGGAAGCTGAATCTGTGTGGGAAGGAAAAACAATTCTTTTGCCTCTAACTGTGTGGTTCATTATAATGAGCATACATTCCTTTTGATTTCTTAAAAACAATAAGATTAAAAAATGAATTTGTAAGCCCAGGAACTACAAGTAGCTCTCTACGACACAAATATGTGGGTGGTAATAGGAGTTATTAAGTCAAAGGAGTCCAGACTCCAAGGCACCTCCTAATCCAGCTGGGGAGCCTGACTCTCTCCTGGGGGCCATTAGGCAGGCACTAAACACGTGCAGCACAGGGATGATTAACATCACTGGATTTGTGTGATATGAAGAGCCCTCTTACACAGAAATTTCACACCCTAGTTTTATTCTTTTTTTCTTTTTCAGGATATATAGGGCATGTGTGTGTGTGGGGGGGGGTGGGAGGCTGTGCGCACACGTGCGCACGCCCACACTCTCAGTCATGTCCAACTCTTTGTGACCCCATGGATTGTAGCCCACCAGGCCTTCTGTCCCATGGAGTCCTGGAGTAGGTTGCCACTGGCAACACTTACATTGGCCAGGGGCTTCCCAGGTAGCACAATGGTAAGAATCCCCTGCCAATTCAGGAACCTCAAGAGACACAGGTTCAATCCCTAGGCTGGGAAGATCTCCTAGAGAAGGAAATGGCAATATTCTTGCCTGGAAAATCCCATGGACAGAGGAGCCTGGTGGGCTGGAGTCCATGAGGTCATAAAGAGTCAGATTTGACTGAGCACACCCACATATCCCTGTTCTAAATCTTTGTATCTGTAACTGACTGAAAGCTGAATTGTGTGGCAAAACATCCTTCCAAGCTGAGACTAAGAGCCTATTCACGTCACCCTCTGCTTTTCCCCTGGAGGAGGAGTGGGAAGGAAGAGACTTCCAGCTAGTGCGAATTATCCACAGGGTTGGCCGAAAGTCAGCATCTTCAGGTCAGCTTCTGTCAGCCTGAACCCCTGGAGCTCTCCACGAAGTACTAGCTGCAGCCAACCCCACACAGAAGCTGCCTCAAAGCCCTCCGCAGCATTCTGTCCACAAAGATGTGATGGGGACGCTTCTCTTGACAGTCGCTGTGACACCCAAAACGAAACAAAGCGACTCAGGTGACAAGGAAACAGGGCTGGCTCCCAGTGCCGAATCAAATGGCCTAACCCATTTCCCCACTGTAACCTTCAATCCACAAAAGCAGGAATTGCTGCTTGAGTAGTCCATAATGGTGGAGATCTTAAGCTTATGTTTCATGTGGGTTGGAAAACAGGACAGCAGTGAATTTGAGAATCAGTCAGGCCAGGCAAGCTCTACAACAGACCCTTGGTAGGCTGTTTGTCCCTTTAAGAGAGTACACCTTTAGTCCCTTCACAACTGCCTGAGGCTTTCTCACCAGCTAAGCCTCTCAGCAGAGTGCTGATTAGCTGGCACAGGGAAAAAGAAAGATTAATACATTTCTTCTCAGAGATACTGTATCTAGATTTTGACATTTTATTTAGCTCAGCCTTTAAGCTTATCTTGCTTCAATATGGTAAAACCACCAGCTCTACCAAGTCTCACAGCTTAATCCTCTGGAAAGTGAAGAAGATCCTGAGGTGTAATTAATGTTCTGGGGCAGATCATCCCCTTTGCCTCTCAGTTTGACTCCTGGAGTGAAGGACCACACAAAACAAAACAAAATCAACAACCTGCTCCAGGATTAAGGTGTAATCAATGACAAGACCAACTGGGAGCCAAAGCTCATTAATTTGGAATAGTGGCATCTCGCTCGTCAGCCTAGGTTTGTTGATTCAGCAAGGTTGAAAACCCTAGAACACCAGTGCAAGGTCAGCTGCTTTTCGGCCTCTTTCCTACCCTAACACCCTGGAGGCATTTGCCACTTGCCCCTTTTGGACTACCCAGCTGGTAAAAATTATAAAGAATACAGGCTCAATCAGAAAGTCCATTTATCTGTTTGCTGGACAAGAAACCAGTTCTCTGTTGCCCAGTATTTTTTTGGAATAGGGCAAATGCTGCTCAAAATGTTATAATGCTTTGAAAACTCTGATTTTAAGATAGATAGATAATAATCATATGTTATGCATGATTAAAATGTTGTTTGTTTAGGTACAGCAAGATCCACCCGAAGGCAGACAGGAATCTAGGTGATCGATAAGCAGTGAAATGAATGAAGTTTATTAACTAATGTGCCTGTAAGTGTGTGGGCTATTATGTGACCTTGGCAAACTGTAAAAATGAACTGGGAGGATGCAATAATGCATGTCAAGCCCTGAGCTTAGTGCCTGATACAACCTGAGTGCTCGATCAAAGTTAACTTTTATTATTGTTGTCATTATTTTCATTAGCAAAGTATCACTGCCATTACCATGAAACCAGAAAGGTGTTGGGTTTAAGGATGTAAAGTCTAGTTGAAAAGAGAAAATATAAGCATGAGCAAAGTAAAGAAGCAACACTTATCTCATATCTTTATGCTAACACTTAATATTTGTATGACAGTTTGTCTATTTACATTAGATTAAACACATTCTGGGATCTGGCAGTTCCGGGTGCTGTGTAAGGACCTTATTCAATATAATTACATAAGGCAGGTAACAGACAAGTACAGTTCTCTCTCATTTTAACTGTCCTAGAGCTTAGCCTCTCTAAACAAGGAAGTCCTAGAAGGCAAAGCCTATATGCTGTGCATCTGTGTATTTATCCACCCTCCCTTTCCCAGACCAGAACAATACAAGGCCCAGAGGAGTTAATCAATTCATCTGTGTTGAATAAATGAGTGAGGAACAGAGCTGTATGTTCGTGACCATGCAGTAGAGATAAAATTGTAGTACTTACTAGCCTTTTCAAAACCAGATACTTACTGAGCATTATCTATGTGCTATATCCTGAATCCAGTGCTGTGAGTGCCGTGATAATTTCTGAAATATGGTCTGTGCTCCTAGTAAACCCCCAGCTGTAGGCATAGGCAGGTTTTCTGAGAAGAAGCTTGTGCAGGAGAAAGTGAGTCAGCACTGAGCAGTCTAGTCTCCTTCAGTAGGGCTGAATTAGAAGACATAGGGCCATGAGGACCTCATTTCCTGGTCCCCATCCTTGACCCATCCAGGCCTGTCCCTGTCCTATGCTAACACCCAGAAAAGGGTCCCTAAAGACCGAATGTGGGCACCATGAGCCACTCAAAAAATGCAGCCCTGAAATGCAACTGGCAAGTTTTCTAAATAGTTTTTCTTTCTCCTTTCCTCTTTTCTAAATTATATTTTAACTCAGGCATATGGTCTCCTATAAAGTATTAAAATGAGCAGTTGCAATAGAATAGAATACCCACAGTAATAATTTGCCACATGTGCCATGTAGAACATAACAAAACATGCAGAACATGATAAGACATGTAAAACATGTTATATGAGGTACATGATTACTTTGGGTATGTTAAAAAAGCAAATATATATGGGTATATACACGTACATATTATAGGTACATATGCATATATATGGGGCTTCCCTGGTGGCTCGGCAGGTAAAGAATCCGCCTGCAATGCGGGAGACCTGGGTTCGATTCCTGGGCTGGGAAGATCCCCTGGAGAAGGGAAAGGCTACCCACTCCAGTATTTTGGCCTGGAGAATTCAAATGGACTGTACAGTCCATGGAGTTGCAATAGGCGGAGATGACTGAGCTACTTTCACACATATGCATATATATATATATACACATGCATATATATAGGTTTCCTAGGAGGCTCAGATGGTAAAGAATCTGCCTGCAATGCAGGAGACCCAAGCTTAATTCCTGGGTCAGAACAGTCTCCTTGAGGAGGGCATGGCAACCCACTCCAATATTCCTACCAGGAAAATTCTATGGACAAAGGAGCCTGCAAAGAGTCAGACATAACTGTGCGACTAACACTTTACTTTTTCATGCATGTGTGCATATGTGTATGTATGTGTATGTGTGTTTTTATGAATGTGTGTGTGTGTGTACACATATGTGTATATTCTCCAGTGAAATTGGTTCTAAGATGGAAAAGTAAGCAGGTCACTCTTCCCACACTTTCCCAAACTAAAGCCCATGGAGTTTGCTCTCTTAGAAGGGAGGTCTGATACCACTGGAATGAAATGTCATTTTTATTTCACTAACCTGATTCCTTAAGATCAGAAAAGAATAGTCCTCCTAGACTGGGCCATCAGTAATAGTGCCTCAACAGAGAGAGAGATGCATGCGGGACATATGCTTCTGCAGTCCAGGACAAGCTGTTCCTCAAATTCCTCCAGAGTGCCCTTCCTAGGACTATTCAGAGTGAGAGTTATGGCTGCTCTGCCTCTATCCCACGGAGACAGAACTGCACATCTTCTAATTTTCTAATACGCCAACAAGACTTTAGATGGCAGATGCACCACAGAGTAAAAGCTGGCTTTTATTTTCATTTATGCAGATACATTAGAGAAATTGATCAAAGAAGCATAAGCTTACTCTGAGACGCTGACAAACAGGTACTGAATTTAAACAATACAGCAGGAGTCAGGCCTTTAATGTATTAAAGAACTGTACTTTTAGAGGCTCCTACCAAACCTCCTACACTTGAATTCAGTTACATAAATTTCCTTGGGACAGAAACTCTGCATAATTGACCTCTTCATTGGGAAAAGAGCTCACTAATTGAAAAGCCTGACAACAAATAAATAACAGAATCTAGCCTTTTCTTTAGTATAGTAGGGCTCTCCCAGAGCACAGGACAATTTATTTGGAGCTTCTTATACATAGTGCCAAAGTCTAATAAAAAATAGACATCAAGTGAAAATGAAATTTAATGAACAACCTTCCTGTGGGGTCTGGTACATTCTTTTGGGGTGTTCTATTCAATCCATGAGCCTCCTCTTGTCTGACCACCACATTCCCCAATAAAGGCAGGCCCTGCAACCAAACTGCTACCATGAAAATCAGCTTTCCCTCCCCAGCCACTGTCAAGGGTACTGGGAGCAGGGGGAACAGCTGACAAATAGGGTGACTAGAGTCTTTCTCCCTAGACCTCAGCATAGAGACTCAGAGCAAACAGCCAGTCTCTCCTGGTCCTGCGAACTGAGTTAATGGACCTTCCCACTGATCTTATGTGGTCACTAACTTTGGTCTGTCCACAGACCACTCCTGCCTATGTGTGTGTGCATGTGTGGGAAAGAATGCATGTGTCTATATGCGAATATCATCTCTGAAGTCTGTCTGCATCCTCTCAGGCTCAGGGATCATCACGTGGTCCAGGCCTGGCCAATCAGAGAAGGCTCTCTCCTAGACTTCAGGGGCAAGTTTGGGTCTGAGCACATGACTCAGGCTACTGGAGAAGAGCCAAAGAGGAATGAGATAAATCAAACAGATTTTTTAAAGAAACAAAATGAAACAAGAGAATGTATAGTTTTCAAGAATAAAGCAGGACAGAATAACTGTCTGGGTATCTGCGGACTTGCTTGTGTGCCAAATCCAATGAGTTAGTCTACGCTCTTAAAGAATTTGCTCATCCATTTGAAAAATCACTCACTATACACTCTCTCTATATATGGCCCAGAGTGTGAATCCCAGAAATAAATGCATGTGTGTGTGTGTGCACACCTCTGTGCTGCAGAACCACAGAAAAGCAGCTGTGCCAGTGTTGCCCTGGGAGCCAGCCTGGCTTCTTCAGACCTTGAGTTATACCGCTCCCCTCTGCAAAGACACCTTATTCTTTCATTTCCACCCCAATAAGCTCACGATTGGTGAGAACTATGAGAACCAACAATAAAGACAACCTAATGAACACTTTAGCAAAAGGACTTCTGACCAAAAGAAGAGGTCTATAAAAAAGATCTGGCCCTCCTGGTAAAAACAACAACAAAAACCCTACCCATGGTTAAGGAGAACAAAGAGCAGACAGAGAAGAAAGGGTACATATAACCAGAAACCTTCTCACTAGGAAACAGGGGTGAGGAAGGAGCAGGCTGGCCGAGGGCATCATGTTTAAATAACACAGGAACTATTAGCTCAATTTCCTTACCTCCAAAGCGAGCTCTCGGTGATGCTCCCCAGGTTATAGTCATACAGCTTTGTCAAAATGAGAATCACCTGAAGGCAAAAGAAGAAATCGCGGTTAGTTTCAAACAATTACAATTTCACAGAGCTGAAATGGCCCAAGGGAGGGCTTAGAATTCCTTTAACGGGTGCTTAACATAATTGAATGATTCGTTGCAGCATCCACTTACACTGATCGGGGAAGGGTTTGCCAGTGCCTGGGCTTTCCTTGTGGCTCAGCTGGTAAAGAATCCGCCTGCCATGCAGGAGACTTCGGTTTGATCCCTGGGTTGGGAAGATCCCCTGGAGATGGGAAAGGCTACCCACTCCAGTATTGGGGCCCAGAGAATTCCAGGGACTGTATAACCCGTGGGGTTGCAAAGAGTCAGACACGACTGAGCAACTTTCACTTCACTTGCCAGTGCCTTCCCTCAAACAGCTAAAACTGGACCCTGGGGTCCTAGAGCTTATAGAATTTAGGCAGCTCTTTATAAGAAACAAAATAGAAAGTCATGAGTTCCAATCTGCACATCCTGGGAAAGGGCCTGTGCAATTAACACTGAAACTTGCTTCATCTGCTTCTTGGCAAATCTTCATATAATTTTAACTTGTTGCTTTTCTTCAACCTCATTCACAAGAACCCAAACAATTTAGCTCATTCTTTAAGCATTTACTAGGAGCCCAGAATTTTCCTGACGCCAAAAAAGAACGTAAATACAGATAAGGCCTGGTGGTCTGGGACCCACCAGAACTCATGCCCATCATGGCAGCATCAGAAAGCGGCTGCCTTTGTTGCCTGCAGCCCTGACCTAGCTCTGCCTGGTTAAGTGAAGCATAGGAGTGCCACGACACTGGGGAAGATTCAACAGAGCAGCGTGTTTCTAACCATGGATGGTCTCAGCCCTTATTTGCTCTCCTTACATAATGAGAACAGCCTAATAGCTCTGCCTTATCTTCTGTTGAGGTTCGTATTTCTCTCTTGATAGTCATAACCTAGAACATTCGGGCCAGTCCTGTTGTTTCCAACTCAGCATAAAAATGTTGACATTGATTTTTTGGATTTCCTCTGAAGGCCAAGGGATTAGTTGTAGACACAGTGAGCACAGAACGGTCTAACCTTGAATTCCAAGCCAGCAAGCTGCCAAGGAGCTGTTGAATCCTTCATGGTTCTACTCTGCTAGCAAAAGGCTTGCTTTACTGAAGACACAGGCAACAGCAAGCGGATTCTGATCACTTCTTTCACAGCAAGCAAACTGGAACTCCATGCCTTAGGTTTGTTCCAACTTCAAGGGGATAAAGGACCATGGTCACCCCAAAACAGGCACAAATCTGAGGACCTGAGCTCTAAGGCCACCTCTCTCTTTAACCACTGCACAGACTTCCTTCAAGGATCTGTTCACAACTGACTCTCTTAGCAAAATGTGAGCATGTGCGAGGCTCTGGGTACCCTACGGGCATGTCAGATGGCAGGCCTGCAGTGGGGGCATATGCTTAACAGATCCGCGTGCCAATTAAGTTGCTCTAAGTGCTAAATTTCAATCATCGCCATCCCAGGAACGCTGATCAGTGACAGCGGGGTGGCTGTTTGTTTGAAGACACAGAGATGTCGTTGCTCTACCTCGGTATGATTTTGCTGAACAGGCCTATAAATCCCCTGCCAAGAAAATGGGGGTGTGGGCATAAAGCGTTTCTTGGTAGTTGCTCTCTTGATACAGATGGCAGTAAATTAAATAATGAAGTTCAGCCGGCCACAAACTGCATTTCCCATCCATCTGATGAGGGAAGCCACTGGAGCCCCAGAGAAGGAACCTTTTTAACTCAGCATGTAACAGTGTGGAGCCGCTCACACGTGCACGCAGAAGTTGTTTAAGCAATTCACAGGCAGGCGGGCAGGGAGGTAAAAATCCACTCCCTGATTCTTCTTGCTGGGCTAGTAAAATGAAAATGCCAGTGATACACTCAGGCAGCTTGTCAATACTGCCCCAGATGAGGCGTTCTTTATGGCATTTCAAAGCATATCTGCCTGAATCAATCTAATCTTTCGTTTTCAGAATGAAAGCAAGAAAGAAGGGAGAACTGCTAACCTTTAGTTATGCTTCAATCGATTATTTGAACTCTCTTTTCCCCTCTGTTTTTCCCCTTTTCTATCTATATGCATTATTCACTGCCTTACTCCTGAATGGTGATATGTCATTATATAAGGTTGATTTGTTATTGTTTATTTTTCTGTTCTGGTTAATTACCAATACTGTTTTTTAGACTTAGTATCTGTGAAAGGGGCACAGACAAAACTACCACCATTAGATGAGTAAAAGAGATTAACACAACTGTCCATCTATTCTAATATCATTGTCTATCATTTCTGTGTATTTTTCAAACAAAACAAAAAACGCTGGAACCTATTAATCAAGTAAAACATATGTAGTTAAAAATACATATAAATGGTCATTTACTTTTATTCATTTGGTAAATACTTCTAATGTACAAATTTAATTCCAAGTTCAAGTGTATAGCATTTAAGTATAAATTCCAGTCAATGTGATCAAGGCTGATTTGACAAATATTGGATTTGACCAAAAAGTTTGGTTGGGAAAAACCCAAACCCATGTCCATTGAGTTGGTGATGCCATCCCACCATCTCATCCTCTGTCATTCCCTTCTCCTCTTGCCTTCAATCTTTCCCAGCATCAGGGTCTTTCCCAGTGAGTCAGCTATTCACATCAGGTGGCCAAAGTTTGAAGTTTCAGCTTCAACATCAGTCCTTCCAATGAACACCCGGGACTGATCTCCTTTAGGATGGACTGGTTGGACCTCCTTGTAGTCCAAGGGACTTTAAAGAGTCTTCTCCAACACCACAGTTCAAAAGCATCAATTCTTCGGCACTCAGCTTTCTTTATAGTCCAACTCTCACATCCATACATGACTACAGGAAAAACCATAGCTTTGACTAGACAGACTTTTGTTGGCAAAGTAATGTCTCTGCTTTTTAATATGCTGTCTAGGTTAGTCATAACTTTCCTTCCAAGGACTAAGCGTCTTTTAATTTCATGGCTGCAATCACCAACTGCAGTGATTGTGGAGCCCCCAAAAATAAAGTCAGCCACTGTTTCCACTGTTTCCCCATCTATTTGCCAGGAGGTGACAGGGCCATATGCCATGATCTTCGTTTTCTGAATGTTGAGCTTTAAGCCAACTTTTTCACTCTCCTCTTTCACTTTCATCAAGGGGCGCTTTAGTTCTTCTTCACTTTCTGCCATAAGGGTGGTGTCATCTGCATATTTGAGATTATTGAGATTTCTCCCAGCAATCTTGATTCCAGCTTGTGCTTCTTCCAGCCCAGCGTTTCTCATGATGTACTCTGCATAGAAGTTAAATAAGCCAGGTGACAATATACAGCCCTGACGTACTCCTTTTCCTATTTGGAACCAGTCTGTTCTTCCATGTCCAGTTCTAACTGTTGCTTCCTGACCTGCATACAGGTTTCTCAAGAGGCAAGTCAGGTGGTCTGGTATTCTCATCTCTTGAAGAATTTTCCACAGTTTATTGTGATCCACACAGTCAAAGGCTCTGGCATAAAGCAGAAATAGAAGCTTTTCTGGAACTCTCTTGCATGGCCTCTCCTAATTATTTTGCTTATAAGTAGCAACCCAGTTGGTAGCAGCAATGGACTAAGAAGCTTTCCTGAAGGAGTTTAGTAAGCTTTCTATTCTTCTTAAACTATGAATTTAGGGTAACTCTTAGGCTTCCCAGGTGGTGCAATGGTAAAGAACCTGCCTGCCAATGCAGGAGACCCAGGTTCGATCCCTGGGTCAGGAATATGCCCTGGAGAAGGGCATGGCAACCCACCTCAGTATTTTTACTTGGAGAATCCCATGAATAGAGGAGTCTGGTGGGCTACAGTCCATGGCGCCACAAGAGTCACACATGACTGAAGTGACAGCATGCTGCATGCTGTGAGAACCAGTGGACACTTAGGGAGATCTGAGTCCCACTAGGACACCTGGCCTGGCCACAGACCTCCACCTCTTCTCTCCCTCATCTCAGGGAAATCTTAGAATTTCTAAGTAGGACATGTCTCCTCATTTTTCAGTTATGAATTCGTTTTAATCTTTTTTTTTCCTTGCTCTGTGTCCAACTGTGAAGGTGGAATCTAATCATGAAAGAAACAAAACTGTGCCCTGGGCTTCTTGACAGTGAGCACTTTGAATACAGGATCCTGGAGAATCCCAGGGACGGGGGAGCCTGGTGGGCTGCCGTCTGTGGGGTCGCACAGAGTCGGACACGACTGAAGCGACTTAGCAGCAGCAGCAGCAAAGTCTTTTCATTCCTGAGGGTCTATAGTTCCAAATCCTGAATAATGAAGAGGGGTCCTAGTCTATAAAATAAGACATTTTCTTGTGTAATATTCTCAGTCATTAGTGATTCCGGGTTCTGCCTTTGTAAAGCACAAGGAGACCCCATAAGAACTCAGTCTTGTCAGAGCTTATAACCCTGCTCTCCTGAAGGAGGCTACATTCACTTCTGAATGAGCATTGGCAAAACCACATGGGTGATGCTAGCAGGCTGGTTCAGGGGCTGAAGCTTTCTTCCTTAACTGGCCTTCCTTAATGTAGGCCCTGGTGTCCCCTCATCACCCAGGCGCACATGACCCCTTTCTGCTCCCAGCACCACCCTGCCAGAGACATTAGGTTGGATGTTTTTAAAGATGTGTATGGAAGTGAATATGGGCACAGGATAATCAGGGTCCCAAAGAGATGTGGAATAATCTTTCACAGGGATGCACAGTTGGATAAAATGTAAGAGGGATATTCAACAGCCAGAAAGTTGTTTTGTTTTTGTTGTTTTCCTTGTACTCCAATTTTAGGCAAAGGAAGAAAACTCACAACAGAGGTTTTCCTAAAACATGCATGCTCTGGAATGTGTGTTTGGCTCAGAAAGCCTTTATTCAACTTTCCAACTTAAACAGAGGTTCTCATTCTTTTAAGGAGCCATGAATTCTTAAGAATCTGATCTAATAAAAGCTATGAGCATAAAACAATGAATATACCATTAACGATTCCCCTGATCTCCTGAATCCTACGGGGATCATGAATTCAAGGATAAGAACTTTCTATAATTTCCAGAAAATGGGAGCTTTGTTCAGAAGAAAGAACTTTCAGCTGTAAAATTCTACATATTTAATTCAATAAACATTTATTATGCCTTCTTAAGAAGCAGGGATAAAAAATGTGTGCTACGAAGACTCAGTGAGGGAATGAGACTCAGTACCAGTTTCTGGAAACTCACAGTCTAGTAGAGAGGCTGAGCTGTACAAAGATAGTTAAAAATAAGGAAGGAAAAGGTATGCATCAGGAGAAAAATGTGCATATCTTTTAGAGAGCAAGAAAGAAAAGTATCACCAAGAACAGTATCTTACAAAGGAGGCATTCAGGCTAGATTCAGAAGGACATGTGTGATTCTAGTGGAGTCAAGGAGCTACCTCAATGATATTCTAAGGGAAGGGAACATGAGGGCAGGGGCCCAGAGAGGAGAAAGCTCACAATGCAAGAGAAAGAGAGCAGGTCCCCAGGCTTAGCTCAAGCTTAGATTATGGGCTGCTGCTGCTGCTGCTAAGTCGCTTCAGTCGTGTCCAACTCTGTGCGACCCCAGAGACGGCAGCCCACCAGGCTCCCCTGTCCCTGGGATTCTCCAGGCAAGAACACTGGAATGGGTTGCCATTGCCTTCTCCAATGCATGAAAGCGAAAAGTGAAAGGGAAGCTGCTCAGTCGTGTCTGACTCTTAGCGACCCCATGGACTGCAGCTGCCAGGCTCCTCTGCCCATGGGATTCTATCACCTTCTCCGAGATTATGGGCAGGGACACAAAAATATCAGAACAAGGAGATACATTTGGCTTTATTGCGATTGGCCTTAATATCAGGATGGCAGTGTGCTTTGTTGAAAAGAACAAGGGCCTAGGAATCAGAAGACGACCAGATTTTGATTCTTGGTTTAGCCACCATATTAAACTTTAGTGTAAGAAGCAGAGTATTAAAAATGACTCAAATGATATAGATGCATTATCTCATGCAACAAGTGGTCCAGGGTTCATGGGGTTCTAAGACTAAGTTAGTCTAACAATGTCATCAAGGACTCAAGTGATGCACACATTTCCTCTCTGACAGTGTCAGCACTGGATGCTACCTGCCTTCATGTTTGCCAGGAGGCTCTGACACTTCTCTGCATCATGTGCAGACATAGTTACTTCCAGCAAAGAAAAAAGAGTCTCCAGTGTATATGTGCTTGTTTTGCTTTTACTTATAAAGGAAACACTTTCCCCAAAGCCCTAACAGCAAAATCTCAGCAGTTTCTGTGACCAGGATTCAGCCACATGCCCACAGAGTATGTGCAATAAAAACAGAGAAAGCAGGGTGGGCTCTGCCAGCAAAGAAAATGTGGGGAGTGTCCACTACAACTAGTACTATCTGCCACTTGACCTTGAATAAAGCGCTTAAATGCTGAACTGACTTCTCTTATTTAAATAAATATCAGAAAACAATAAGGATATAATGTTATCTTTTTTTTTTTCTTGCAGTTATGGGAAGTAAACACAGTAGAAATTGGGAAAACTCTGCAAATGTTAAAAGTCCTACGCAAATATAAGCAATTACTATTATTAATAACATCTAGCATTTCTTGGTTTCCTACTTTTTGTGCCGGACAAATTCTATTATTGAGGGCATTTCAACTAATTATATGATTTGCTTTTTTCTGATGAGAAAAGTGAGGCATGCAGAGGCTAAGAAACTTAAATACTCAGCTAGTAAGTGGGGGACAAGTTTAACCACATTAGATTCTTAATCACTGTGCTTACCTCTCCCTCCTGATGGTATATTGCTTAATATGCATATGATTGATCCTAGTGGCAAGACAGAACCACTGAAGTATCCTCACTTTACCTTCGATTCAATAGTCCTGAAGTCCTGTTACCTATCAGATGTCATGGGGCTAAACACAAACTCCTCTCTTGGCCTTCTGCCAAAAATCCCTAGGATATTTTTTCCTTATAATGGACTAACATGGGTTTTACCTTTTTACTCACCTCAGATCAATGGCATTTTGTCATTTTTAAATTTTTTAAAAAATTCTTGAACCCTGGAAATCCTTTGTCAAAGAGTTGATCCTTCCACTGACCTTACCATAGAATTTGGCTGTTCCCAGATTAGGTGTTCCTGACAGTGAATATGCAAGCGTCTCACTGCAAATTTCAACAGACTGTTTTATAATATCAACATTTTCAGAAGACTTATGTAAATGTATACTTGTGTTCCATTTGAGCAATCAAAGGGCAAAGATATCAATAACTGCTAATAACCTAGATTAAGAAGCCCCAGAGGGGAGTTCAAAGGTTGGTATGATGCCCACACATGCTCACAACCACACATTGAAGTCATCAGATGGAAGTAATCCAGTACACACAGACATAATTTGAAATGAAAAACCAGTAGAAAGAGTGAGGTGAATGTGGGGTGCAGGGCCAGCTAGAAAGCTGTTAGTAGATTTTTGCCTCTGGAAAGTTCTTAATCCTCAAGTGACCTTCCAGTTTTATAGAAGCCTGTACATCATTTAGCGTAATGTTTATTCATATGATATCCTCTACAGGGCACTAAAATGGTCTGAGTCAGTCACTGGATCCCTCCCCGGGGAACTTAAAAGATAAGACAGTCAACAGAGATGTAGACACAAAGAGGGCAGGCAGATAATCCAGTCAACACTAGACACAGGGCAAATTGTAATATAGAAAAGGTTTCATGGAATGTGGGACATTTTTTAGTAAAATTTGCTATGTGTCCTTCCTCTGAGTCTGTTCCCAGTAGAGGTCATTTGCAGCTAATATGAAAGGCTGGTCCAGGAGCTGTGGGCCATTGTCTCAGTAGTTTGCATGTGAGAAAAACTATAAATCTCATTGGAGGACTGATGCTGAAGCTGAAGCTCCAAAACTTTGGCCACCTGATAAGAAGAGCCAACTCACGGGAAAAGACTTTGATGCTGGGAAAGATTGAAGGCTGGAGGAGAAGGGAGTGGCTGAGGATGAGATGGTTGGATGGCATCACTGACTCAATGGACATGAGTTTGAGCAAACTCACGGAGATAGTGGGGGACAGAGAAGCCTAGCATGCTGCAGTTCATTGGGTCACAAAGAGTCAGATAAGATTTAGTGACTGAACAACATTGGAGACAACTTGTATCTCTTGCCCCCTACCTAGAGAAAGTCAAGGTTTCTCCTGTTAGTAATAAGCCTAGAGCCAGGTCTTTATATTTCACAAACAAATCCAAGATCCTTAAACCCACCAGACCAAGTTGGTTTTGAATGGAAATCTTGAAAACAGAAACTTTGATCATCAACTTGCTTTTCTGTTTCCCAAAAGGGGATGATATCAATTTGGGGGAAAAAAAAAAAAAAAGGCACTGCCTTCAAAATCTATTTATCTTAGAATGCCAAACCAAAAATAGACTGAGACATGCCATTCTTATACTTTTTTTCTTTCCTTCTCTTTCTCTTCTTCTTTGAATAATAATAAAAAAAGAAGATAATTTTCCAAACATAGATCCATATCTAGTAGATAATGTTGGCCATTCTATACTCTCCTTCCTTTATTTAATTACTCTGCCCAAAATGATACTCCATTTTAATCATCTGCATTATAGCAGAGGAAGTAGAGAGATGCTAAATTAAATGATGTATTTTTTCAAGAAGAGCCAGATGTCAGCACCAATGTCATCCTGGAAGAGTATTGAGATAAAATAATTGCACAAAATATGAGGAAATGTGTATTCAAGGCAAAATCTCACTATATAGGGAAATAGAAAATATTAAAATGATAGTAAATAGAAATATTAAAAAGAAACAGAAATCTAAAGCCAAAGTCTCAAGACATGAAAGCAAATGAAGCTAGAGCATAGGTGGAGAGAAGCTGGCAGCTTAGTGGGTGGTCTGGAACGCTAGAACAAAGAACCTACTGGAAATGTCCTCTGCAAGTCCACTGTTTCATAAAGAAACAAACTATATACCATGTCCTCCTCATTCTCCTCTTAGGGCTTAGAAGGGAATGGAGATGATATTCAAACCATTCTCCCCTGAGTTAGTCTCTATTCAAATTAGGTTACCTGGTACTTTGCATAGAAACACACATAATGCAGAGAACTTAATTCAGAATTTCAAAACAGTAAAAAAAAAAAAAAAAAAAAAGTGCAGTATCTTCCCTCTGGAAATCCAGAAAATGAAAGAGAAGTAACCTTCCATATACTGAAGTAAAAGGGGTACAAACCTGAGTCTGAGTAGGAGGGAAAGAGGGGGCATGTGAATAATGGCCATATTCCTTTTCAACTCTGAGGAGCTGATCTGAGAAAGATAGATGTGCAAGCTCTCAAATCACTGTCTGAAGTAGAGATGCTATCTAAACATCAAGCCTCTTCCTTTGTGAGAACCAACACTCAAGGTGAACACACCATTAAACAGCAAACAGCGTGTTAACAATGAGGGGCCCTTCTGTTCATGTTTCCTTATATTTAGCTTTGAAAGAAAGAAACAAAGCAAGACTTTCCCTTTCTGATTCTCTATCTTTGGTTTTATACAGTTATTCATGGGTCTGAAGAGGTGAACTCACTTCTTTTTTTTCTCAAATCACTGTCTGAAGTAGAGATGCTATCTAAACATCAAGCCTCTTCCTTTGTGAGAACCAACACTCAAGGTGAACACACCATTAAACAGCAAACAGCGTGTTAACAATGAGGGGCCCTTCTGTTCATGTTTCCTTATATTTAGCTTTGAAAGAAAGAAACAAAGCAAGACTTTCCCTTTCTGATTCTCTATCTTTGGTTTTATACAGTTATTCATGGGTCTGAAGAGGTGAACTCACTTCTTTTTTTTTTTTTTTTAATATCACTTTTCAAGGTTAAGACAGCACACAGAAAGCTAATAAACAGATATGCATATTATGGTGACCCAAGCATCAGAATATGAATTTCAGTAAGTTAATAAAGAAAAATGAAAAGAAAAAGTAAGCTCTCCTTTTTTTTTTTTTTTAATTTTCTCATTTAATATCCACTTCAACTAACAAAGGCAACAAAAACAACACACTGGAACATGAGAGATAGTTCAAACAAGGTAAGTTCAAATGTTTTCCTTTTCTACGGGAAAGTCTTACAGTGGACCAGAAATGAAGAGAGGTAAATAAACAATAACCACTGATATCTCTATGAGCAGATTTTTTATTTGCCTTATCTGAGTGCTAATGTGTGGTGAGACACAATTTGCCTAAAAGGAAATTCAGAGCCTTGAAAAAGTTGACTTAAAAGTGAAATTCAAATAACATCTTGAAATCCCAAGCCAAATACTTTAATAAATAATCAAGGTTTCTGTTGGAGGAAAAATCCTACAGAAGTTAAGAGATTTTTATATGTTCTTTGTCATTTACTCATGGAATCAAAATGCTTCTACAAGACTCTAATTCTAATCCTCTACAATGGCATCTAGATGGCCGGTAGGTGGTTATAAAAAAAAATAGCATTTTGCCACTCTTTGAAAAGAAACTTAGGACAAAATTGGAAGGAAGGGACTGGAAAGATCTAATTTCAACCACCTCATTTGACAAATGCAGTAGGTTACACTTTTAGAAGAACCAGTTTTTGAATAAGCAGTTTCTGAGAGTAAAGAAGAGTCTTAACAAACCATATGGTAATTTGGGGTGTGAAGCAAGGGTTCCTAAGTCCAGAAGGAAAGACTGGATTGGGACAGTTCTGAGCCGGGAGAGTTGGAAGGGGTAACACCAATTGGTAGGACCAAGCATAGACCCAGGTCTTCTGAGGATGAAAGTCATGCAGCTTGACGGGGCCTCACTTTAAGAAAAGTAATACAGAATCGTTAATAAAATAAGATTAACAGTCAATATTTATTAGAATGACAAATTAGATGACAACAAATTACCAGTGCGTTAAAGATTTGCATATTTTCATTCTGAGATACCTTTAGGCAGTTTGGCAGAAAATGAGGAAATAGGAATGTCTTCTGATTTCAACCTAACTTCCCCTCTCTACCTGCAACAATCTACAACTCCCTCAAACTGCCAACACTCACAGGAGCCCATGCCTATGAAGGCTGTGACTCTTAAGCTTCCTTAACTCCACTGTAAATCCACCTTTAAGTAGTGAAGTGAGTGAAGTCGCTCAGTCGTGTCCGACTCTTTGCGACCCCATGGACTGTAGCCTATCAGACTTCTCCGTCCATGGGATTTTCCAGGCAAGAGTACTGTAGTGGATTGCCATTTCCTTCTCCAGGGGATCTTCCTGACCCAGGAGTCGAACCCGGGTTTCCTGCATTGCAGGCAGATGCTTTAATTCTATACTATTACTGGCTCAGTCATGTCCAACTCTTTGTGACACCATGGACTATAGCCCGCCAAGCTACTCTGTCCATGGAATTCTCCAGGCAAGAATACTAGAGTAGGTTACTAATTCCTTCTCCAAGGGATCTCCCTGACCCAGAAGATCATGAGTCAAGCCCGTGTCTCCCGCATTTTGGGGAGATTCCCCGTCTGAGCCACCAGGGAAGGCCTACTAGACTCCACATGAGATGCTCATTAAATCCTTTCAATGGAGTTCCCCATTTCAGCAGGAATAGGTATGAAACTGGAGATACGGACTTAAGTCTGAGCTCTGCTGATGCCACACTGTGACACTGAGGAAGCCGACATACCACTTTGGGCTTTAGTTTCCCCCAAGGTTACACTACAAGCTTGTAAGGTCTGCTCCCATTATAACAACATCTAAGGCCCATTTAGTGCTCAATCTTCAAGGTTACCAGGCTTATCAGCAAGTGCCACTGTCATTGCCAAAGCTTGAGTTCTGAGACTTCCTTGATGCCATCCCTCTCTTTTCTCCCCAAACTGAAATCAATCACTAATCTTACAAACCTCTGCCCTCTAATCTCACATGAGCCTGGTCTAGCCCAGTGCAATGCCTGAGACATCTCTGCCAGGGTCTCATCTTGCTTCCCTCAAGCCACCCTCTGTGCTGCTACCACTATAATCTTTTTGAAAATAGAAATCTGGTCATCTTTTCCCACTTTTTAGAGCACTTCTATGGCCCCCCACTGATCTTAGAGTTTAAATTTCATATGACCTACAAGGCCAAGCATGACATGCCTCTTAACACACACACATTCAAATCAACATCATGTTAATGCCTCCTTAGAGACAGAGGTCTCCTGCTGACCTAAAGAACATCGATATTTGTTGATGGTCTGACTGACTGACTGTAGTGATATTGGTGATGGACTTTTCCAGGCATAGAAAACATGTTCCAGTTACATGAGCAATTACTGCAGCAAGCCTCTGGAACAGAGTAGGCTGAAAAGAACTAAGTAATTGCAACACAAGAGCACTGCCGTTTCATGAAATTCCAATTTTAGGAAAGACATTCCAAACACTTTGGATCGATTTAGAAGTCCAAGTGGATTAAAGGATTAAATACTACAGATAACTCAATGCTGTGTATCTCTTTTGGGAGGGGTGAGTAGTTGTAAAACATGTCTATGATTGAATCCAAAGATTTATTGATTTTCCTGTCCTTTCATCCAAAAGTATTAGCTTTCATGCACAGACCTGTGAGATACCTAAAGGTTAACCAGGATACTGTAGAGGCCCAATTCCCATTCTGTGGCCACCTCATGCGAAGAGTTGACTCATTGGAAAAGACCCTGATGCTGGGAGGGATTGGGGGCAGGAGGAGAAGGGGACGGCCGAGGAAGAGATGGCTGGATGGCATCACGGACTCAATGGACATAAGTCTGAGTGAACTCCTGGAGTTGGTGATGGACAGGGAGGCCTGGCGTGCTGCAATTCATGGGGTCGCAAAGAGTCGGACACGACTGAGCGACTGAAGTGAACTGAACTGAAGAAAGGACAGTCCTGGGTATGTGTAAATATGTCAGTGTTCATATCTGAAATCAAAGTCTGAATGCTAGGACTTTCAATAATTTCCTATGGGCCTCTCAAAACTTCCTCTGTATAACAGAGACAAAGTCAAGTAAAGTCTGAATAGATGGCAGGGTAGAGACACAAACTTAGAAGTTGAGAAGGATTGATTTTGGTTAAGAAGCCAATTTTAATTCTTTTTATGACTTTAGTTAATTTCTTTAATTTTTTTCTTCTCCTTTTTCTTATTAAATAGGACTGATAAAATAAGAAGGCTGGTGTACTACAGTCCATGGGGTCACAAAGAGTTGGACGTGACTGAGCAACTGAACAACAAGAAAATTAGAATTGTTCTTTCTAACTGAATTATTATCACCAGTTCACTATCTTATTGAGTACTTAAGAAAAATCTGTCACTCTGCTAAGCATTTTGAATAATATATTTATTTTTAAATAGCCTGTGAAGCCAATAGGTCTTGCTTTCCTTTTATGGTCTCCTTTCAGAAAAAAGATTATAGCAAGTTTAAGAAATTTGCCTAACATCAGGTAGTACCATAAGTAGGAAAGTTGGGATTTAAACTAAACCAAACTGAGACCAGAGATCAGGTGCTTCACTATTAATACCATGCTACATAGCCTCTTTACTTGGCATAGTCAATAAAGCAGAAATAGATGTTTTAGTGGAACTCTTGCTTTTTCCATGATCCAGTGGATGTTGGCAATTTGATCTCTCATTACTCTGCCTTTTCTAAAACCACGTTGAACATCTGGAATTTCACGGTTCATGTATTGCTGAAGCCTGGCTTGGAGAATTTTGAGCATTACTTTACTAGCAGGTGAGATGAGTGAAATTGTGCAGTAGTTTGAGCATTCTTTGGCATTGCCTTACTTTGGGATTGGAATGAAAACTGACCTTTTTCAGTCCTGTGGCCACTGCTGAGTTTTCCAAATTTGCTGGCATATTGAGTCAGGTGCTTCACTATTAATACCATGCTACATAGCCTCTTTACTTGGCATAGTCAATAAAGCAGAAATAGATGTTTTAGTGGAACTCTTGCTTTTTCCATGATCCAGTGGATGTTGGCAATTTGATCTCTCATTACTCTGCCTTTTCTAAAACCACGTTGAACATCTGGAATTTCACGGTTCATGTATTGCTGAAGCCTGGCTTGGAGAATTTTGAGCATTACTTTACTAGCAGGTGAGATGAGTGAAATTGTGCAGTAGTTTGAGCATTCTTTGGCATTGCCTTACTTTGGGATTGGAATGAAAACTGACCTTTTTCAGTCCTGTGGCCACTGCTGAGTTTTCCAAATTTGCTGGCATATTGAGTACAGCACTTTCACAACATCATCTTTCAGGATTTGAAATGGCTCAATTGGAATTCCATCACTTCCGCTAGCTTTGTTCGTAGTGATGCTTTCTAAGGCCCATTTGACTTCACATTCCAGGATGTCTGGCTCTGGGTGAGTGATCACACCATTGTGCTTATCTGGGGTCATGAAGATCTTTTTTGTATAGTTCCTCTGTATATTCTTGCCACCGCTTCTTAATATCTTCTGCTTCTGTTAGGTCCATACCATTTCTGTCTTTTATCGAGCCCATCCTTGAATGAAATGTTCCCTTGGTATCTCTAACTTTCTTGAAGAGATCTCTAGTCTTTCCCATTCTGTTGTTTTCCTCTATTTCTTTGTATTGATCGCTGAGGAAGGTTTTCTTATCTATCCTTGCTATTCTTTGGAACTCTGCATTCAGATATTTATATCTTTCCTTTTCTCCTTTGCTTTTCGCTTCTCTTCTTTTCACAGCTATTTGTAAGGCCTCCCCAGACAGCCATTTTGCTTTTTTGCATTTCTTTTCCATGAGGATGGTCTTGATCCCTGTCTCCTGTACAGTGTCACAGATCTCAGTCCATAGTTCATCAGGGACTCTATCTATCAAATCTAGTCCCTTAAATCTATTTCTCACTTCCACTGTATAACCATAAGGGATTTGATTTAGGTCATATCTGAATGGTCTAGTAGTTTTCCCTACTTTCTTCAATTATTGACTATGCCAAAGCCTTTGACTGTATGGATCCCAATAAGCTGTGGAAAATTCTGAAAGAGATGGGAATACCAGACCACTTGACTTGCCTCTTGAGAAACCTGTATGCAGGTCAGGAAGCAACAGTTAGAACTGGACATGGAACAACAGACTGGCTCAAAAGAGGAAAAGGAGTACGTCAAGGCTGTATATTGTCACCTGGCTTATTTAACTTCTATGCAGAGTACATCATGAGAAGTGCTGGGCTGGAAGAAACACAAGCTGTAATCAAGATTGCCGAGAGAAATCTCAATAACCTCAGATATGCAGATGACACCACTCTTATGGCAGAAAGTGAAGGGGAACTAAAAAGCCTCTTGATGAAGTGAAAGAGGAGACTGAAAAAGTTGGCTTAAAGCTCAACATTCAGAAAATGAAGATCATGGAATCGGGTCCCATCACTTCATGGGAAATAGATGAGGAAACCAGAGAAGGCAATGGCACCCCACTCCCGTACTCTTGCCTGGAGAATCACATGGACGGAGGAGCCTGGTGGGCTGTGGTCCATGGGGTCGCTAAGAGTTGGACACAACCAAGCAACTTCATTTTCACTTTTCACTTTCATGTATTGGAGATGGAAATGGCAACCCACTCCAGTGTTCTTGCCTGGAGAATCCCAGGGATGGGGGAGCCTAGTGGCTGCCATCTATGTGATCACAGAGTCGGACATGACTGAAGCGACTTAGCAGTAGCGGATGAGGAAACAGTGGAAACAGTGTCAGACTTCATTTTTCTGGACTCCAAAATCACTGCAGATGGTGACTGCAGACATGAAATTAGAAGACAATTACTCCTTGGAAGAAAAGTTATGATCATCCTAGATAGCATATTCAAAAGCAGAGACATTACTTTGCTGACTAAGGTCCGTCTAGTCAAGGCTATGGTTTTTCCTGTGGTCATGTATGGATGTGAGAGTTGGACTGTGAAGAAGGTGGAGCACCAAAGAATTGATGCTTTTGAACTGTGGTGTTGGAGAAGACTTTGAGAGCCCCTTGGACTGCAAGGAGATCCAACCAGTATATTCTAAAGGAGATCAGTCCTGGGATTTCTTTGGAAGGAATGATGCTAAAGCTGAAACTCCAGTACTTTGGCCATCTCATGCGAAGAGCTGACTCATTGGAAAAGACTCTGATGCTGGGAGGGATTGGGGGCAGGAGGGAAAGGGGATGACCGAGGATGAGATGGCTGGATGGCATCACCAATTCGATGGACGTGAGTCTGAGTGAACTCCAGGAGTTGGTGATGGACAGGAAGCCCTGGCATGCTGCATTCATGTGGTCGCAAAGAGTCGGACCGCAATTGAGCGACTGAACTGAACTGAACATAGCCTCTTTCCACTCATCTACTACTACAGGCAAGAATCCCTTGGATGAAATGGAGTAGCCATCATGGTCAACAAAGAGTCTGAAATGCAGTACTTGGATGAAGTCTCATAATTGAGAATGATCTCTGTCAGTTTCAAGGCAAATCATTCAATATCACAGTAATCCAAGTCTATGCCCCGACCAGTAAGGCTGAAGGAGCTGAAGCTGAATGGTTCTATGAAGACCTCCAAGACCTTCTAGAATTAACAACCCAAAAAGGTGTCCTTTTCATCATAGGAGACTGGAATGCAAAAGTAGGAAGTCAAGAAATACTTGGAGTAACAAGCAAATTTGGCCTTGGAGTACAGAATGAAGCAAGGCAAAGGCTAATATAATTTTGCCAAGAGAACTCACTGGTCATGGCAAACACCCTCTTCTAACAACACAAGAGAAGACTCTACACATGGATATCATCAGATGATCAATACTGAAATCAGACTGATTATACTCTTTGCAACCAAAGATGGAGAAACTCTATACAGTCAGCAAAATCAAGCCCAGGAGCTGACTGTCTCAGATCATGAACCCCTTATTACCAAAATCAGATGTAAATTGAAGAAAGCAGGGAAAACGACGTGACCATTCAGGTATGACTTAAATCAATCCCTTAGGATTATACAGTGGAAGTTTCAAATAGATCAAGGGATTAGATCTGATAGACTGAAGAACTATGGACAGAGGTTCAGGACACTGTACAGGAGATAGGGCTCAGACCACCCTCAAGGAAAAGAAATGCAAAAAGGCAAAATGGTTGTCTAAGGAGGCCTTACAAATAGCTGTGAAAAGAAGAGAAGCAAAAGGCAAGGGAGAAAAGGAAAGATATGCCCATCTGAATGCAGAGTTCCAAAGCATAGCAAGGAGAGATAAGGAAGCCTTCCTCAGTGATCAATGGGAAGAAATAGAGGAAAACAATAGAATGCAAAAGACTAGAGATCTCTTCAAGAAAGTTAGAGATACCAAGGGAACATTTCATTAAAAGATGAGCACAGTAAAGGACAGAAATGGTATGGACCTAACAGAAGCAGAAGATATTAAGAAGAGGTGGCAAGAATGCACAGAAGAACTATACAAAAAAGATCTTCATGACCAAGATAATCATGATGGTGTGATCACTCACCTAGAGCCAGACATTCTGGAATGTGAAGTCAGGTGGGCCTCAGGAAGCATCACTATGAACAAAGCTAGTGAAGGTGATGGAATTCCAGTTGAGGTGTTTAAAATCCTAAAATATAATGCTGTTAAAAGTGCTGTACTCAATATGCCAGCAACTTTGGAAACTAAGCAAGTCTAAAGGACTGCAAAAGGTCAGTTTTCATTCCAATCCCAAAGAAAGTCAAAGACAAACAATGCTCCAACTACTGCACAATTGTACTCATCTTACACACTAGCAAAATAATGCTCAAAATTCTCCAAGACAGGCTTCAGCAGTATGTGAATCACTAACTTCCAGATGTTCAAGCTGGTGTTAGAAAAGGCAGAAGAACCAGAGATCAAATTCCAAACATCCGTTGGATCATCGAACAAGCAAGAGAATTGCAGAAAAGCATCTGCTGCTGCTAAGTCACTTCAGTTGTGTCTGACTCTGTGAGACCCCATAGACAGCAGCCCACCAAGCTCCTCCATCGCTGGGATTCTCCAGGCAAGAACACTGGAGTGGGTCAGACTATGCCAAAGCCTTTGACTCTGTGGATTACTACAAACTGTGGAAAATTATGAAAGAGATGAGAATACCAGGCCACCTGACCTGCCTCCTGAGAAATCTGTATATAGGTCAAGAAGCAACAGTTAGAACTGGACAGGGAATAACAGATTGGTTGCAAATTGGGAAAGGAGTACATCAAGGCTGTATTTTGTCATCCTGCTTATTTAACTTATATACAGGGTACATCATGTGAAATGTTGGGCTGGATGAAGCACAGGCTGGAATCAAGATTGCCGGGAAAAATAACAATAACCTCAGATATGCAGATGACACCACACTTATGGGAGAAAGTAAAGAAGAACTAAAAAGCCCCTTGATAAAACTGAAAGAGGAAAACGAAAAAGTTGGCTTAAAACTTAACATTCAGAAAACTAAGATCATGGCATCTGGTCTCATCACTTCATGGCAAATAGATGGGGAAAAAATGGAAACAGTCACATACTTTACTTTTGGGGGATCCAAAATCACTGACTGAAGCTATGAATTTAAAAGATGCTTGCTCTTTGGAAGAAAAGCTATGATCATCATAGACAGCATATTAAAAAGCAGAGACATTACTTTGCCAACAAAGGTCCTTCTAGTCAAAGCTATGGTTTTTCCAGTAGTCATGTATAGATGTGAAAGTTGGACTATAAAGAAAGCTGAGTGCCAAAGAATTGATGTTTTTGAACTGTGGTGTTGGAGAAGTCCCTTGGACTGCAAGGAGATCCAACCAGTCCATCTAAAGGAAATCAGTCCTGAATATTCATTGGAAGGACTGATGCTGAACCTGAAACTCCAATACTTTGGCCACCTGATGTGAATTGCTGACTCATTGGAAAAGACCTTGATACTGGGAAAGATTGAAGGTGGGAGGAGAAGGGGAAAACAGAGGATGAGATGGTTGGATGGCATCACCAACTGGATGGACATGAGTTTGAGTAAGCTCTGGGTGTTGGTGATGGACAAGGAAGCCTGGCGTGCTGCAGTCCATGGGGTCACAAGAGTTGGACACGACTGAGCAACTGAACTGAACTGAACATGGTGTCTTTAGAGAGGGAAAGAAGCAGCTTTAAAGAGTTTCGAAGATTATACTTCTTGCTTTTAACTAGTCTGAGACTAAGCTCTGTCTGTCTGTATGCATGTTGGTTCTGTACCTATCTATCTATCCATCCATCCATCCATGCATCCATCCATTCATCCAACTCCTTCTCTAGGCACTGACCACAGTCTGTATTTCTTCTTCTAAGTGCTATCAAGGATGCAAAAATAAGAAACAGGTACTTGCTCTCATTACACATTAAGGCCACAGGAGAGACAGATATGCCAGGTTAGAATTGAATGCTTTGGGAACTAACCACCGTGGCAATAAAGAGAAAGGAACAGTCTCTAGCTAGATGTAAATGGGATCTTTCCACGCTCTTACAAGCCAGGCACTTCACACACCACACAAATTCACTTTGCAACCCTAGGGTGACGGTTTTAGTTATTCTCACATAGGAGAGGGGATGGGATGGGACTTGAGTCACACATATTTAAGCCTTGATCTTCCTGGCTTTTGATGTAGAGCCAAGGGTCTTGATGGATGAGCTCTTTCAGCATCCTAAGCAGAGGGATCAATTTAGCATCTCACTCACTGAACCTCTCTGGATTTCACAGGCTGGAAAGACACAGTTTTTTCCCATAAGCAGGGATAAAACATGGAGGTCTCATAGTCAGATGAAACAGACTTCCCCTAGATCTACAACAAGATCAGCCATCTACTACTCTGATAATGAAGACTTCATAAACTGAAAGTCACTCAAATGTCCAACGCAGGAAATGAGACTTTAGTAAAGAAGAATAAGTAAAGCCTGAAAATGGTATCTCTATTCCAGGGGGGAAATCAGTTGCAAAAATAGAAAAGCATATAACTGCTGCTTCCCTTACTTTTCAATGGTTTAATCCTAAATCAAGACACACAGTGAGATTTAGAAACCCAGCACCCAGTGTTGGAAAAGACCCTGATGTTGGGAAAGATTGAGGTAGGAGGAGAAGGGGGCAACAGAAGATGAGATGGTTGGATGACATCATCAACTCAATGGACATGAGTTTGGATAAACACCGGGAGATACTGAAGGACAGGGAAGCCTGACATGCTGCAGTTCATGGGGTCACAAAGAGTTGGACATGACTGAGTGACTGAACACCACCACCACCCAACACCTAATATACCGGAGGAAATGCAAATCTCCTAGGAAAGAACCAGGTTCCTGGCCTTGGGACAGGATTGGGCCATCGCAAATGAGTGTCTGCAGAGAAAGGCAGCCAGGTGCTCCCCGCTGGGTACAGGACTGTGAGGGGATCCCTGGGCCTAATTAGCTGTTCAGTAAGAGACTCAGAGCCACTGGTAGAAGGGGACATCTCAGCCAGCACCTCTGCCTACGACCAAGGCAGTAGGAAACAAGAAACCTGTTTTCTTGAAAATGGAACTTCTTTAGACTCCCTCTTACTTTTTACCCCCCTCTAAACTGTCCAAGATTAATGTGGCAAAAAATAAAATGCCCTACAGGCTGCTTATTTTGACGCTTACTACAGCGCATAAAAGTGAAGAATTAGCATGGAATGAATAATTTATTTAGCGCTTTACTGTTGTTTTAAACAAATCACTTCCATGAAAGCAATGTGTATTCAAGCAATAAATCACTGTTTAGCACTCTGTCGCGAGGAAAAGATACCACTTGCCAGAATTATTGAATGGCAGTCGCTGGCAGGAGGCAGGCCCAATAACGGTAAGCTGATATGCCTGCACAAAGGGATTCTTTGGATCTGGAGGAGGCTAGGTCTGAATGAGATTCAGTAGTGATACCTTTTTCTTTACCCATAAGATTTAATTAAATGAGCACCTACTTGAGCTAATGCATCTGATACTGTGACAAACACAGTGTAACTGAGCTACCGTATCATAGCTATTATTATTTTATTATTGCAATGACTGTGGACCAAGCACAACTAAGTGTCCTGGATACATTACTGAAACAAAACAGTGAGTTTTATGCCCTTGAGTGGTCACTATCCTATAGGCTTAGACCACTTTAAATGATGTGATGGAATATTATACAAAATGCTATGATGACTTACTTGCCTAATAGGAGGGTGGGAATCTGAAAAGCTTTCACAGAGGTGGTTTCACTGTATTTCAGACCTTGGTTTAGTCAAGGGGCTGGGAAAAGGAGAACAATCACTATAGAAGCATGCAGGGGACCAGAGGATGGCAAGTATGAAGCCCATGCGATATTTGAGTGGAGAGGTGTGTGTTGACATGGCACAGATCCCAGGGGTGGAGAGGGAAACAAGAGAAAGGCAGCAGAAGAGGCTTCAGGGGATGCAAGATGCACCCCTGCGCCTCCTAGACACTGTGCCGCCTAGGGAAGTTGGCCCTATGGACCAGAAACTTAATCCAGTTTCAGTCTGCAAGGCAAGGATGCTGGTGCTACTCTTCACCAGACTTGCTGATCACCAAATCTAACATAGCAAGGGAAACCAGTTTAGGTTGAAGACAGAATGACCCTGGTACTCTTCCTATAGTCAAACTGGAGATGGAACTGCTCTGTCGCCCCAGCTTTATAAAGTTATCAGAATGAAACCATAACTCTAGGTTTTGTTAGAGAACAAAACAAAAAAAACAGTTTCCACAGGGCTAAACGATCTCAGATTACAAATTTTGAACTTTTTTCCCCTTTCTTAAAAGTCACCATCATAAGCATAACCTGAGGTCTGACAGTCTAAGCTGTGATGCTCAGAGACCTCCATCAGTCCTAGTAACTTGCAACAATTGGTACAGGTTGATCGTTCCTGTAACAGTTCAAGAGGCTGAGGGCTTAGTGTTTAGGCAACTGTAGAAAGAACAAAATCTTTCCATTCAATCAATAGCTTAAAAGGTTTCTGAATTATCTCATTTCCCTTTGGCTTAAATAATAGTTATTAAAAGCATATCATCCTCAAGAGTTTAGAGAACCAGTATTTCCCATCTCTACTTCAAAGTGGTTTAAGAAAGAATGAAATTGCAACTTATTTTGGATAGTTTCACTTTGCCAAAAATTTGCTGAACACTGCAAACATTTCTGGTTACTAGAGTGAAGGTGACAGGCAGAGAAATGTCATGAATTTGATGCTTCTCATCACCTTAATGATATTTGCTGCTTAAAAAAAAAT
Organism: Aepyceros melampus; assembly: GCA_006408695.1. Lineage (NCBI taxonomy): Eukaryota > Metazoa > Chordata > Mammalia > Artiodactyla > Bovidae > Aepyceros > Aepyceros melampus. Next base: position 213,751 of record SJXQ01011186.1, on the reverse strand, counting down.
AAGATAAAAACTAGGTGTCAGCATTTTATCAAGCTCAGAGAAAATTCAAAATGTTGTTGGCTACCAGTCAGCCAAAAACACTCCTCTCTCAGGGAGAAATTAATCAATAGACGGCTGTATTGAAGGTTCACTATGTTCAAGGTAGAGCTGGTAGAACCCATGGGAGACAAAGAGACACATAAAATATAATTTCTGCCACCCAGAAATTTACAATAAAGGTAGAATCTGATTGTCACACTACTGCTCAGAAACTCTCAGGGTTTCCTTTGTCTCAAGAGGATTAACTCCTTATTCTTCAACAAGACATCCAAGGTCCATTCTATATAGCACACGCCTCTTTTCTAGTTTTATCTGTTTGCCAATTCTTCGTGCAATCTCCTACAACCCTGTCCCCCTTGTTATTCTTTGAACTACCATAAATATTCAGGTCTCTGGCTTTTTCAACTTCTGATACCCAGCTCCAATGCCATTGCCTCCATGAAGCCATCGCAGGCTCTCTGGATAGTTTGTTGCTTCATCTGTTCTTCTTTACTATTGTACACTTCTACTACAGTTTAGTACATCATTTTTATTATTGACATACTTGTCTCTTTCATTAGATTGTGATCTAGTTGTTATTTTCTTAAATATAATTTCTTGTGCTAGGATAGAGTCTGACATAAAAGAACCCTCAGTATATGATCAAAGAGTAAATACTTAATGTAGTAGTTTTTAGTTTTAAACACACAAAATGTGTGTTTAAAAACATATGTCAATCCAGGACAAAAGAAATTATTGTGCAAGACTATTGCCATCCTTAACATATAGTAGGTTTTCAGTAATAAATGATAATAATAAATACCCACTGAAATCATAGTCAAAGTATGATGGGCAAACTATTCTGCACATTAGGTTGCGCACATTCTCAAAAGTTCAGAATTAGGGTGAGCATACTGTGGTTCATGATGTAAACCAGCCTTACTGGAGATCAAAGTGATGTGTAACGCAGACTAGGCTGTAACACGGCTGTAAACACAGACTAGGGTTGTTTTTGAACCATCTCTAATACCAGGTTGTGAAATCTTGAGCAGTCACCGTGTGTGTATGTGAAATAGGAAAGCAAGTAAAGATTTTGAGCACAGAGATAATACACAAGATACTGAGGATACAAAGTTAGATTTGATAGTGATGAACGGAATGGATTAGCAGGTATCATCATGCTTTCTCGTAAAGAACACAGTGGTAAACGTTTTAGGCTTGTGGGTGACAAAGCATTTGTTGCAACTACTCATTCTGCAGTTGGATCATGAAAGCAGTCATAGAGTATGTGACTATAAATGGGAATGCCTGAGTTCCAAAATCATTTATTTACAAAACAGATCATGGGCCAAATCTGCCTCCCCCACCCCCCCCCAAAGGCTGTAGTTTGCCAACTCCCGGATTAGAGCAACAAGCACCTGAAAGTTAAGACAAGACTTAAGAGTCTTACTGATGTAAAATTTTGGAGGCTTGCACCAGGGTGGCAGAATAGAAATGGAAAGAAAAGAACAAAAGGAAGAGAGATTACAGAGGAAAAAAGAAAGTGAGACTAACTGGATATTACAGAAAATAAGGAGGAAGAATTTACGATAACTTGTTAAGGTTTTGAAAAAGTGAGGCTAAGAAGAATAGAAGCATCACTAATAGGATAGGGTCTTCTTTGTTAGCTGTAAAACCTTTCCTAAAAGGGCTGGAAGAAAGGAATTTGAAAACACGCACATATGGAAACTGGAGTTCAGTTCAGTTGCGCAGTCGTGTCCGACTCTTTGCGACCCCATGAATCGCAGTACGCCAGGCCTCCCTGTCCATCACCAACTCCCGGAGTTCACTCAGACTCACGTCCATTGAGTCTGTGATGCCATCCAGCCATCTCATCCTCGGTCGTCCCTTTCTCCTCCTGCCCCCAATCCCTCCCAGCATCAGGGTCTTTTCCAATGAGTCAACTCTTCGCATAAGGTGCCCAAAGTACTGGAGCTTCAGTTTTAGCATCATTCCTTCCAAAGAAATCCCAGGGTTGATCTCCTTCTATGGTTTCTCCTGTGGTCATGTATGGATGTGAGAGTTGGACTGTGAAGAAGGCTGAGCACTGAAGAATTGATGCTTTTGAACTGTGGTGTTGGAGAAGACTCTTGAGAGTCCCTTGGACTGCAAGGAGATCCAATCAGTCCATTCTGAAGGAGATCAGCCCTGGGATTTCTTTGGAAGCAATGATGCTAAAGCTGAAACTCCAGTACTTTGGCCACCTCATGCGAAAAGTTGACTCATTGGAAAAGACTCTGATGCTGGGAGGGATTGGGGGGAGGAGGAGAAGGGGACGACAGAGGATGAAATGGCTGGATGGCATCACGCACTCGATGGACGTGAGTCTGAGTGAACTCCGGGAGTTGGTGATGGACAGGGAGGCCTGGCGTGCTTCAGTTCATGGGGTCACAAAGAGTCGGACATAACTGAGCGACTAAACTGAACTGAACTGAACTGTGTTTATCTCTCATATCATGAATGACTTAAAGTGAAATGCCATCTCTAGTCATACTTTGTAACCAAAAAAATATTTAACCATATACGTAGGCATGAAAGAATTTAGGTTACATATACTAGAAAACTAATATAATCTAATGTTTTGACTTTGTTAGATTAACATTTGTTAGGTAAAGCCTCGAGCATCAGATGGTAAGCCATTTTAACTTAAAAGTGCAAGGCAAAGGAAATAGAGACCTTTGTTATCCACACCTGTTGTAGGAAGAACACTGGCACAGCACCCACAGTGAAGTAAGGGTAGAATTCAGGCGGGGAGACAGAGAGTGTTCCAGGACCTAGGGCAAATGCCTTGATTAGGGCCCAAGTGTGGAGTGTTTTGGCATTCCCAGGCTAAGGCTGGATTGGTTAATTCAAACCAAATAGAGTGGTGTTTGGTAAATTGGAGGATTTGTAATCTGAGGGGGGCAGAAAGGGAAGGTACTGTGCCTGAGGGGTAGAATGCATATAACAAGGGCAGTGGGGAGTAAGTTTAAGGGATCCTTGGCAACAGCTTGGCCACACAGAATGGTTGCCAAGGTGCGATATTATGGAGTAGTTTAGCTGCCTTCTCATATCTCTCTTCCAATTTATTTGTAGAAATGTAAACTTGGCTTCCCTGGTGGCATAGGTAGTAAAGAATCCACCTGCAATACAGGAAACCTGGGTTCTATTCCTGAGTCAGCAAGATCCCTTGGAGATGGGAATGCCTGGCCCCTCCAGTATTCTTGCCTGGGAAATTCCATGGACTGTATAGTGCTGCACTCAATATTCCAGCAAATTTGGAAAACTCAGCAGCAGCCACAGAGGAGCCTGGTGGGCTACAGTCCATGGATTCAAAAGAAGTGGACATGACTAAGTGACTATCATACATATATAAACTTTAGAAAGTGCTCTATATTGAATATCTTTTTCCTCTACATTAAAATGTAGCAGTCAGTTCAATTTAATAACCAATGAATATGGCCTAGTTTTTAAACTGATATAAAAATTTCATTTTAGTATCTTTTAATCTTTTGAAAATAATTTTTATCAGTATTAAATGAGCTATTTCAAATTGTAAAAGATAATGCTGTTGAAGTGCTGCACTCAATATGCCAGCAAATTTGGAAATCTCAGCAATGGCTACAGGACTAGAAAAGGTCAGTTTTCATTTCAATCCCAAAGGGCAATGCCAAAGAATGTTCCGACTACCACATAATTGCACTCATCTCACATGCTAGCAAAGTAATGCTCAAAATTTTCCAAGGCAGGCTTCAACCAGTACATGAAACATGAACTTCCAGATGTTCAAGCTGGATTTAGAAAAGGCAGAGGAACCAGAGATGAAATTGGTAACATCTGTTGGATCACTAAAAAAGGAAGAGAGTTCTAGAAAAACATCTACTTCTGCCATATTTACTACACCAAAGCCTTTGGCTGTGTAGATTACAACAACTGTGGACAATTCTTAAAGAGATGGGAATACCAGACCATCTCACCTATCAATCTTAGAGTTTCAGATGAATTATGGCAGGAAGGGAAAACATGGACATGGAATGCTCTGAAATGGTCACTGAATGAGAGCAATGTGATTGGAGGACCTAGAGGAAGAATGGAAAGCAGGCAAGGTTCAGATATACTTAAGAGCTAGCCTAAGTAATTAGAATTTTTATTCATTGGACAATGGAAAGCTACTGAAGGGTTTTAAGCAGAAGATTCATACTGTGTAATTTGCATTTAAAAAATAATTCATATGACACAGTGATTATAATGGAATGCCAGTTTGAAGTGGGTTTTACAAAATAAAAAATATTCGGTGTCAGTAAAGGGCAATTGAAAAGAACACCCATGCCAATGTAAAAAGGATTTAAATTGAAAAGTGAGCAAAATGCCCAAAGCTTATTTTTTAAAAAAATTCCAGTTGTTTAAATGGAACATTATCCCTAGTTTTAAATGACAATGAGTATATCTAATGGAAAAATTAGGAAAAGCAGTTGGAATTCTTCCTTATTTTAATATATGTTTATTTATTCTTATTTATCACAGAAATGTTTACATTTTATTCCCTTCTCTTTTAAAATGACTAAGTCAGGTGGTCATGTTATAACATCCTAAGGATGCTTCAGATTTTGTTTCATGGAGTGATTTATAAAAGGCCCAGGGCTATCTCAGGCATTTGAAAATATCCTAAAATGTTTGTTAATGGCCTCATAAACTATGCTCATCCTGTTTTGCTTTTGAATACTTGGCAGTTGGATAAAAGACACTCCGATCATTACTAGATGAGATCACGAAATATTCTGTAAGGTTCTGAAAGTCAGTTCCTAGGCAGGTTGTTAAGAAGTCCAGGGGTCCCCAAGGAGATAGAGGTCTGGAATTCTCAAGGAGGAGGAAAGAATCCTAAGGATGCTTCAGATTTTGTTTCATGGAGTGATTTATAAAAGGCCCAGGGCTATCTCAGGCATTTGAAAATATCCTAAAATGTTTGTTAATGGCCTCATAAACTATGCTCATCCTGTTTTGCTTTTGAATACTTGGCAGTTGGATAAAAGACACTCCGATCATTACTAGATGAGATCACGAAATATTCTGTAAGGTTCTGAAAGTCAGTTCCTAGGCAGGTTGTTAAGAAGTCCAGGGGTCCCCAAGGAGATAGAGGTCTGGAATTCTCAAGGAGGAGGAAAGAACAAAAGTTTATTTTTTTCCTCTACATTCCTTAGGATTATATAACAATAACATATCCTGCTTTAGGGCAGTTTCTGGAAGAAACCTTCTGGCTAATCCTGTTATCTTAAAATGTAAATTATGGGAGTGGGTCTAGTAAGGTCTTTACAACCTCCAGACATTTTTTTTTTTGATTCATTGTAATAACTAATTAAAAGTGTATAACTCCATTGCTAACGCTAGTGAAGGGGGCACTCTTTCTGCCCCTTTGTGATGTCTGTCAGAAGCTTTCTCTACCCCTTTTATACTTTAATAAAACTTTATTACACAAAAGCTCTGAGTGATCAAACCTCGTCTCTGGCCCTAGATTGAATTCTTCTCTGGAGTCCAAGAATACAAGCATCTTTTGTGGTTCAGCAACAAACTTTCAGTTCTACTTACTAATTTCCAATATGTATTTCTGATATGTGTGTATATATATATAAAATAAGTTTAGTCATCAACAAAGTTTAATGTATTAAAAAAATCACTTGAGTCTGGGACTGAGAAGGCATTATTTTCCTGGGTCTGTGAAAGTTGCTTCAGTCATGTCAAGCTCTTTGCAGCCCCATGGACTATAGCCCACAAGGCTCCTCTGTCCTTGGGATTCTGCAGGCAGAAGTACTGGAGTCGGTTGCCATGTCCTCGGCCAGGAGATCTTCTCCACTCAGGGATCAAACCCACATCTCTTATGTCTCCTGTATTGGCAGGGGTTCTTTGACAGTAGTACCACCTGGGAAGCCCAATATTTTTATACCTACAGGTTAAGATAATTTTTAAAGACAGTCAGTGGCTATTTTCAAATACATTTTCAGCATTTGTCTATTTAGCAAATGAAAATCAATTTTATATAACCATCGTCCTCTTATTTCAATAAAATGAACTTTCTATAATTTTGCTCAACTAAATCTATAGATATGTATATATGGAAATAATGTTGACACTTTATTTTTGTCCTACTGTTGCTTGTCTGGATAGCTATATCACAGATAAGCAATTAATTAAGCAAAACAAATAAGTTAGTCCATTTTTAATATTTCCAGCTACTAGGCAATATACCGTGGACACAACATTATGCAAAAGTTAGTCCCCCACATCATTGTTAGGTCTGCACCTAATAGTGTAGCAGATTTGAAGAGGACTTTGAAAAACTTTTCAATTCATTAGAAGTACTATCTAAATGATAGATATATTTAGAATCACAGGGAACTCAAGCATCATAAAAATAGTGATATGTTAATTTGAGTTCTAATAAGTGGTTTTTGTGTTCTGTATCTAATTTCTACTTTATGGATTTTAGACATACTTAATATAATAGGAAAAAATGTAGAAGCATTAAAGAATGTTGTGACCAATGTTGCTTTTTCTTGGATACAGAACAGCTATCCAATTACCATAATCAATACATATTTTAAGTTGGTATTATCGAAATATATATTCTAAATTTTCTGAGCATATTTCTCCAAGAATCCTATCAGGTTTTTCAAACTATTAGTCTGTCTAGTATACTAGAATTATTATTATTATTTTCTTTTAATATTCAGCCTGAGATAAATGAAACTATTAGCTTGAAAAATTAACTATTACTAAAATCACTGCAAATGGTGATTGCAGCCATGGAATTAAAAGACACTTACTCCTTGGAAGAAAAGTTATGACCAACCTAGATAGCATGTTGAAAAGCAGAGACGTTACTTTGCCAACAAAGGTCGTCTAGTCAAAGCTATGGCTTTTCCAGTGGTCATGTATGGATGTGAGAGTTGGACTGTGAAGAAAGCTGAGCACCGAAGAATTGATGCTTTTGAACTGTGGTGTTGGAGAAGACTCTTGAGAGTCCCTTGGACTGCAAGGAGATCCAACCAGTCCATTCTGAAGGAGATCAGCCCTGGGATTTCTTTGGAAGGAATGATGCTAAAGCTGAAACTCCAGTAGTTTGGCCACCTCATGCGAAGAGTTGACTCATTGGAAAAGACTCTGGTGCTGGGAGGGATTGGGAGCAGGAGGAAAAGGGGACGACAGAGGATGAGATGGCTGGATGGCATCACGGACTCGATGGACGTGAGTCTGAGTGAACTCCGGGAGTTGGTGATGGACAGGGAGGCCTGGTTTGCTGTGATTCATGGGGTTGCAAAGAGTCGGACACAACTGAGCGACTGAACTGAACTGAATTGAATGCTTATAATGAAGAAAATGTTGGCCTCCTCAAAAGATCCCATGCATGTACTCAGTGCCACCAACCCTGAAGCAGGCCACCACCGACCCATGCCTCCACTGGAGACTCTAGGACACTCCTGAGCAAGTCTGGGTCAATCCCTTCTGGGGTCACTACTGCTTTCTTATGGGTCCTGGTTCTGTTTTGCCCTCCAAGAGTTTGTTTCCCACTCCTGTGTAAGTTCTGGCAGCTCTATGGTGGGGTTAATCACCACCTCTTCCAAGAAGGCTTATGCCACACCAAGTCTGCTGCACCCAGAGCCCCTGTTCCTGTGGCAGTCCACTGCTGACCCATACCGCCACAGGAGATGCTCAAACACAGTTCTGTCTCAGTCTCTGTGAAGTCCCTGGGTCCTGGTGCACACAAGATGTGTTTGAGCCCTATCAGTATCTCTGGTGGGTATGGGGTTTGATTCTGAAGGCAAATTCACCTCTCCTACCATCTTGTTGGGGTATCTCTGACCTTGGATATGGGGTGTCTCCTCAGCACAGGTAAATAACAGGGAGGGAACATAGTTCCACCCATCAGCAGAAAGTTGGATTAAAGATGTACTGAGCATAGCCCCACCCATCAGAACAAGATTCAGTTTTCCTCATTCAATCTCTCCCATCAGAAAGCTTCCATAAGCCTTTTATCCTTCTCCATCATAGGGCATACAGACTGAAATCCACAATCACAGAAAACTAACCAATCTGATCACATGGACCACAGCCTTCTCTAAGTCAGTGAAACTATGAGCCATGCCATGTAGCACTACCCAAAATGGATGGCTCATGGTGTAGAGTCCTGACAAAATGTGGTTCATTGCAGAAGGGAATGGCAAACCACTTCAGAGAACCCTATGAATAGTATGAAAAAGTAAAAAGATAGGACACTGAGAGATGAACTCCCTAGGTTGGTAGGTGCCCAAAATATGACTAAAATCAGTGGAGAAATAACTCCAGAAAGAATGAAGAGATGGAGTCAAAGCAGAAACAACACCTAGTTGTGGATGTGACTAGTGATAGAAAAAAGTCCAAAGCTATAAACAGCAATATTGCATAGGAACCAGGAATGTTAGGTCCAAAAATCAAGGTAAATTGAAAGTGGTCAAATAGGAGATGGCAAGAGTGAACATCGATATTCTAGGAATCAGTGAACTAAAATGGACTGGAATGGGTGAATTTAACTCAGATGACCATTATATCTACTACTGTGTGCAAGAATTCCTTAGAAGAAATGGAGTAGCCATCATAGTCAATGAAAGAGTCTGAAATTCAGTAATTGGATGCAATCTCAAAAATGACAGAATGATCTCTGTTTGTTTCCAAGGAACCATGAAATATCACAGTAATCCAAATCTATGCCCCGACCAGTAATGCTGAAGAAGCTGAAGTTGAAAGGTTCTCTCAAGATCTAGAAGACCTTCAGAAACTAACACCCAAAAGTGATATCTTTTTCCTTATAAGGGACTAGAATGCAAAAGTAGGAAGTCAAGAAACACCTGGAGTAAAAGGCAAAATTGGCCTTGGAGTACAGAATGAAGTAGGGCAAAGGCTAACAGAGTTTTGCCAAGAGAACGCCCTGGTCATAGCAAACACCCTCTTCCAACAACACAAGAAACTGTACACATGGACATCACCAGATGGTCAATACCAAAATCAGACTGATTATATTCTTTGTGCCCAAAGATGGAGAAGCTCTATACAGTCAGCAAAAACAAGACCAAGAGCTGATGTGGCTCAGATCATGAACTCCTTATTGCCAAATTCAGACTTAAAGTGAAGAAAATAGGGAAAACCACTAAAACATTCAGATATGACCTAAATCACATCCTGTTTGATTATAGAGTGGAAGTGAGAAATAGATTCAAGGGATTAGGTCTGATAGACAGAGTGCCTGATGAACTATGGATGGAGGTTTGTGACACTGTACAGGATACAGGGATCAAGACGATCCCCAAGAAAAAGAAATACAAAAAAGCAAAATGGCTGTCTGGGGAGGCCTTACAAATAGCTGTGAAAAGAAGAGAAGTGAAAAACAAAGGAGAAAAGGAAGATATACCCATTTGAATGCAGAGTTACAAAGAATAGCAAGGAGAGATAAGGAAGCCTTCCTCAGTGATCAGTGCAAAGAAATAGAGGAAAACAAGAGAATTGGAAATACTAGAGAAATACTAGCTCTTCAAGAAAATTAGAGATACCAAGGGAACTTTTCATGCAAAGATAGGCTCAATAAAGGACAGAAATGGTATGGACCTAATGGAAACAGAAGATATTAAGAAGACGTGGCAAGAATATACAAAAGAACTGTACAAAAAAGATCTTCACCCCCCAGAAGATCACAATGGTGTGATCACTCACCTAGAGCCAAAAATCCTGGAATGCGAAATCAAGTGGACCTTAGGAAGCATCACTACAAACAAAGCTAGTGGAGGTAATGGGATTCCATTTGAGCTATGCCAAATCCTAAAAGATGATATTGTGAAAATGCTGCACTCAATAGGCCAGAAAATTGGAAAACTCAGCAATGGCAACAGGACTGGAAAAGGTCAAGCTTCCTGGATCATTGAAAAAGTAAGAGAGTTCCAGAAAACATCTATTTGTGCTTTATTGACTATGCCAAAGACTTTGCCTGTGTGGATGGCAACAAATTGTGGAAAATTCTTAAAGAGATGGGAATACCAGACCACCTCACCTGCCTCTTGATAAATCTGTATGCAGGTCAAGAAGCAACAGTTAGAACTGGACATGGAACAGCAGAGTGGTTCCAAACTGGGAAAGGAGTATGTCGAGCCTGTATACTGTCACTCTGCTTATTTAACTTATATGCAGAGTACATCATGAGAAATGCTGGGGTGGATGAAGCACAAGCTGGAATCAAGATTACTGGAAAAAAATATCAATAACCTCAGATATGCAGATGACACCACCTTAGGGCAGAAAGTGAAGAAGAACTAAAGAGCTTTCTCGATGAAAGTGAAAGTGGAGAGTGAAAAAGTTGGCTTAAAGCTCAACATTAAGGAAAACTAATATCATGGCATCTGGTCCCATCACTTCATGGGAAATAGATGGGGAACAGTAGAAACAGTGACAGACTTTAATTCTTTGGACTCCTAAACCACTGAAGATGGTGACTGCAACCACGAAATTAAAGACATTTACTCTTTGGGAGAAAAGTTATGACCAACCTAGACAGCATATTAAAAAGCAGAGACAGTACTTTGCTAACAAAGGTTGTCTAGTGAAGGCTATGGTTTTTCCAGTAGTCGTGTATGGATGTGAGAGTTGGACTATAAAGAAAGCTGAGCACTGAATAATTAATGCTTTTGAACTATGGTATTCAAGAAGGCTCTTGACAGTTTTGGGGCCATAAGGAGATCCAACCAGTCCATCCTAAAGGAAATCAATCCTGAATATTCATTGGAAGGACTGATGTTGAAGATGATACTACAGTACTTTGGCCATCTGATGCAAAGAACTGACTGCTTTGAAAAGACTCTGATGTTGGAAAAGATTGAAGGTGGAAGGAGAAGTGAGACAACAGAGGATGAAATGTTTGGATGGCATCACCGACTCAATGGACATGAGTCTGGGTAAACTCCGGGAGCTGGTGATGGACAGGGAGGCCCGGCTTGCTGCAGTCCATAGGGTCGCAAATAGTCAAACACGACTAAATGACTCAGCTGACTGAATGTTTATAAACACAGGATTGTAGTACTTTAAAAATAGTTAAGAAAGCTTTTAAAGCTCCCAAATTGGAAAAACATAAATGGCTCAAAAGTCCTTTTGTTCCTTTAGACAGCTAAGTTTTATGAAGCAGCACAACTAGCTCAGTTTTTTTTTTTTTAAGAAGTCTAATCTCTTCAGTTGCATCTAGTTTTATAATTTAAGTAATCTAGAAATCATTTTACTTGTTTACCTAAAGACCAAAGGATGCAATTATAAAAGTAACATTCATTTATTTCTATTGTAAGAGACTGCCTTAAATTAGATGAAGTAGATATTTTTTCAAGTAAAGTATAATAGGAAAAATAGTATATCATGCATATGTAACCAAACCCAACAATCTAACATGTAAAGACTAAAAGATAAATAAAATGGGTAACTGAACCAATAATAAAGTCTTAGAGATTATGTTATAACTGTTTCCTCAGTGAAGAAAATTAATGCTACCAAGATGTAACTGACTACAATAATTTCTTGTCAGAATATCAGAAATATCTTTTCAAAATATTTTATTCTGTGGCTATACTAAGACTCTTTCATTCATATTTGAATGACCATGTACCTCTTCTTTACTCCTTTTTCTCCCGTTAGAAAATTCATGTAGTAACTAAAATGATTTGATGAATCTGTACTGGGTTGTGTTTTATGTTTTTTTTTTTTTTTAATTGATGTATAGTTGGTTTACAGTGTTAATTTCTTCTGTATAGACAAGTGATTCAGTTATATATATTCTTTTTTATATTCTTTTCCATTATGGTTTACAGAATTATGGCATTGTTCCCTGTGCTATACAGTGGGATCTTGTTTATCCATCCTATATATAATACTTTGCATCCATTAGTCCCAAACCCCAGTGCCCTCCTGCCCCAACCCCCACCCCACTGGAAATTATGTCTGTCCTCTATGTCTATATATCTGTTTATCTTTCGTAGCTGTGTTTATTTGTGTCATATTTTAGATTCCACATATAAGTGGTATCATATGGTATTTGTTTTTCTCTTTCTGATTTACTTAGTATGATAATCTCTTAAGTCCATACATGCTGCTGTAAATGACATTATTTCATTCTTTTCATGGCTGAATAATACTCCATTATATATGTGTGTGTGTGTGTGTGTGTGTGTGTGTACATATATATATATTTCTGTATGCGTGTGTGTGTATATATATATATATAAATTCTTGGCTGGGAAATCCCATGGACAGAGGAGCCTGGGAGGCTACAATCCTTAGGGTCTCAAGAGTTGGACACAACTCAGTGACTAAACCACCACATATGTATATATTATACCAGATCTTTTATATATATTTATCTGCTGATGGACATTTGGATTGCTTCCATGTCTTAGCTGCTGTAAATAGTGGGGCCATAACTTTATGGAAGTTAGTGGAATACTCACCTAGAGAAATGTGCAGAAATGCCTGTAAGAGAAGACTGCTACATGGAAAGCACCGCAAGCAGTATTGATGGAACGCAGAAGGAGCATGCAACAAGATGAGGTGGGAACTACAGGCTAGGGCGGAGACGGCAGTGCACCCGACTCCAGCACTCTTGCCTGGAAAACCCCATGGACGGAGGAGCCTGCTAGGCTGCGGTCCATGGGGTCACTAAGAGTCGGACACGACTGAGTGACTTCACTTTTACTTCTCACTTTCATGCATTGGAGAAGGAAATGGCAACCTACTCCAGTGTTCTTGCCTGGAGAATCCCAGGGATGGGGGAGCCTGGTGGGCTGCTGTCTATGGAGTCACACAGAGTTGGACACGACTGAAGTGACGCAGCAGCAGCAGCAGCAGCAGCAGCATAGGCTAGGGCCAGAGCATGAAAGGCCCAGGTATTACTCTTGAGCAATGAACAGTGCCTTTTAAGTGTAGCATTTAGACAAGGTCAAAATATGATTTATAAGGTCTCATTCTTGTATAAACATATATTTTGGAGACTATGGAGCTATGTTAGAAAAGGAGACAAGAATAGAAATTATAAGCATATGAGACTATTTCTAGAGACTGGCAGAGATATATTATTGATTTGAATGGAGAGATAGAAGTTGGTATGTTTGAGGGAAAGTGGAAACAGCTTTCTGACAGTGGTCCTCCATGGACAGTAACAACTATGAGGATTCTAAAAGTTTTATTTTGAAGTCAAAACACTGTTCACACTTCCAATTTCTGTATGTAACTGGTTACTCAACATCTACACTTAACTCTCTCAGAGTATCTTGAATTCGTTAAATTTATAGTGATCTCATGGGCTTCTCCGGTACCTCAGCAGATAAATAATCCTCTTGCAATGTGGGAGACCGGGATTTGATCCCTGGGTTGGGAAGATCCCCTGGAGAAGGGCATGGCAACCTATGCCAGTATTTTTGCCTGGAGAATCCCCATGGACAGAGGCATCTGGTAGGCTACAGTCCATGGGTCATAAAGAGTCAGGCATGACTCTGAGCACAGCACAGTGGCGTACCAATTTCATAGTCTTTAACACATTGCTATTTCCATCTTTTTCTTTTCTGAGTAGTAAGTGATATTTATTTGTGCTTAACACAGACTGAATACCCCTTCTCCTTGATTTACTGTGATCAAGTACAGTTGTCTCTGTATCTCTGAGAAATTTGCTCCAGGAACCCCTCAGATACCAAAATTCAAAGATGCTCAAGTTCCTTAGATTGAATGTTGTAGTATTTGCATATAACCCACACACATCATCCTGTATATTTTTTGAAATTATAGTTTGATGTACAGTATTATATATTATGGGTGTACAATACAGTGATTTTCAGTTTATAAAGATGACATTCTGTTTATTATGATAAAATATTGACTGCATTCCCTTTGATATACAGTATATACTTATAGCTTATTTGTATATAAAGTTTGTACTTTTTAATCACCTTTTTCTAAATTGCCCCTCCCTGAGTCCCATTCCCCCGTGGTAACCACTAGTTTGTTCTTTTTTTTTTTCTTTAATTAATTTTTATTTTTTAGTTTGTTTTGCTTTACAATACTGTATTCGTTTTGCTACACATCGACATGAATCAGCCATGAGTGTACGTGAACTCCCAATCCCGACTCCCACCTCCCCCTCCCGCCCCACACCCTCTCTCTGGATTATCCCCGTGCATCAACAAAGGAAATTATAAGCAAGGTGAAAAGACAGCCTTCTGAATGGGAGAAAATAATAACAAATGAAACAACTGACAAACAACTAATCTCAAAAATATACAAGCAGCTTATGCAGCTCAACTCCAGAAAAATAAATGACCCAATCAAAAAATGGGCCAAAGAACTAAATAGACATTTCTCCAAAGAAGACATACGAATGGCTAACAAACACATGAAAAGATGCTCAACATCACTCTATCAGAGAAATGCAAATCAAAACCACAATGAGGTACCATTTCACACCAGTCAGAATGGCTGCGATCCAAAAGTCAACAACAATAAATGCTGGAGAGGGTGTGGAGAAAAGGGAACCCTCTTACATTGTTGGTGGGAATGCAAATTAGTACAGCCACTATGGAGAACAATGTGGAGATTCCTTAAAAATAGTTTGTTATCTGTATCTGTTAGTCCACTTCTTTCCTGTTATGTTCACTAGTTTGTCTTATTTTTTAGATTCCACATATAAGTGATATCATACCTAAATGTAAGCCCAGAAACCATGCAACTCCTAGAGGACAACACAGGCAGAACACTCTTTGACATAAATTGTAACAGTATTATTTCCTTCTTGATCAGTGATCCCTACACTTCAGTACAATATTCCCTCTCCAACATGCACCCCTCTTGACTGCCTTTGTTTGTAAATATGTGAGAATGGGGAAAATATAAATTATTATTTTTCTCTATTGAAGTCCTCAAGGACACTTAGCATCAGGCACATTTCTTAGATCAGACAAAAGAAGTGGAGCCTATATTGGACTTGATGGGCATAACGCACAGGAGTAAACTGTATGATGCTGACATTTAATCTGTTTTTACAGACATTATCAAATTTTAATTTTTTCTATAAAATTACTAAGGGGTCATAGAAAAATACTCATTGTATATTTTTTCATGTGTGATTATATTGAGTCTTTTCAATTAGTTAACGATTTTTGTCCTTTCAGCAGGTTAATAATTTTATCAAAAAAGAATTTCAAGTAGATCTTTTTTGCCCTACAAAAATATTCTTGAAAAAACAAATTACAGTGTGGATCTGGGCTTGATGTATCCCATCATTTTAACAGAAAGATTGATTTTATATGTCAACAGTGGGAAGCCACAAATGAGACTTTACTGACTCAAGTTGATAAATGCCATAACCTACTTTCCACTGTGACTGTACTAATGATGACTATGGTGGATGGTGTGTAGTAAATATAGAATTAATATCCAGTGGTATTAATCCAGTGAGTTCAGTATATAAAGTAGCAATATACAGTTAAGAATTAGATTTTGGAGAATAGGAATGTTTTTATATTAAAAGATGTTTACTAACAGTTTCTCTAATAAGCTTATGAAGATAATTGGACAAGTGACATTTTAAAGCCCCTGCTAAATTTACATTTTCCTGTAAAATAGGCATTAATGCTGAAAGATGAAGAAAACATATCTTTATTTTGAAGAACTAATCAAAAATATTGTTTTATTTTGGGATTATTAACTAAATTGTGTTGAATTTGAGAGACTTTAACAGAGGATGTAGAATTGCATATGCTTTCAACAGGAGGTATGTGATCCAAAATGTTGAGGAATATTAATGTAGACAGCAAACCTCTATAGTAACAGCCCAACATCTAAACAGGACAGTTCTTCAGAAGAAAAGGTTTGGGGAGAAGGCAACGGCACCCCACTCCAGTACTCTTGCCTGGAAAATCCCATGGATGGAGGAGCCTGGTAGGCTGCAGTCCATGGCGTCGCTAAGAGTCGGACACGACTGAGCGACTTCACTTTCACTTTTCACTCTCATGCATTGGAGAAGGAAATGGCAACCCACTCCAGTGTTCTTGCCTGAAGAGTCCCAGGGACGGGGGAGCCTGGTGGGCTATGAGGTCTATGGGGTCGCACAGAGTCAGACACGACTGAAGCGACGGCAGCAGCAGCAGCAGCAAGGCTGTTTTCCCTAACCACCTCAGTTATACAATCATTCAAGTCAGACAACCAGTTTGACTGACTTTTTGACCTTATTAACATGATATTTGACCAAATTAATTCAGCTGTTCAGTTGAGATGGCAGGATCACAAACAGTCTTAGGCTCTGTAAATGCTATCTGTAATTTCAAGTCAATTGGACAACATTCACTGTGTGCAGAGGGTGTGTATAATTCAATAATTATTTTAAACTTCTCCTCTCCTAAACCTGCTAGTCCTGCTCTTCCCCTTTTTCTCTCAAGAGATCACCTTGCCTTGTACTTCAGAGAGAAAATATACCACAAAAGTATATGCCACTTGCACAAATCTTAACTACAATTATAGTCTTTTTTGATGAATACCCCTGACTTCAGAGACCTCAATATGCTCACACCCTGATAACTTTTTTTTTTATTGTTACTGTTGTTATTGCTTTTATTTGAAACATGAAATGTGAATTTTACTCAGCAGAACATTCTTTTGAGGAAAAATATTCCAATATTTCCAAGCTCATTGCGCTAGAGTAAAATTTTTCTTTTCTGAATCCAGTTCTCTTCTGGACAATATGTGTTTTTATTATGATAATTTTTAAAATAATTTTTTATTAAGCAAAAACATTTAAGTGAGATTAGCAAAACTGGGCAATATTTTCATATGTGTACACAGCTTTTAGTCAGTTGTTGTATAGTCGTTAAGTTGTGTCTGACCTTTTTGTGACCCTGTGTCTCTCCATGGGATTTATCAGGCAAGAATACTGGATTGGGTTGCCATTTCTTTCTTCATCTTTTTATTAATCATTAATAAACATTTATCCAGTATTTCTTAAGTCCCTGACTTAGTGACTGCATGATTATAGAATGATATTCCTAATTCTGTTTATTTTAATTTTAACAAAAATAGAAAGATAAGAAAAGACAAAAAATTTAAAACAAAATATTATTTTGTAATTTTTTATGCTCGATTTCTTAGCAGGTAATTTAGCATCTGTGTAAGGAGTAAGTAATGTTAAAAATGTAATAGGTACTATTATGGACAAAACTTCTCATATGCTAACTTCTAAGTTTAAGTTTCTTATTTCAGTAAAGAACAGGCTACAATTCTCAGTTTCTTTATAGAATAAATTGTTAACTAATTCCACATTTGCATGATTTCAGCACAATTTTTGGATTCTTTCATGGAAATACTTCTTCTTTATTCTTGACAGAAAGTAATATGCAAGAAAACCTGTTTGAATATAATATATTAGGTAGTGAGACAGGATAGTTACAATTTGTAATCTGGAAAAAAATAAAATTGTAGCTACAGTCATAGCATCTTTGTTCTGGGAAAAGCCAGCTACTTCTAGAATAAAGGGAACAATGGTGTTCATCAGATTATTCTAACAACACAAAAGACATGAGCTGTTCTATGAAATTCTCTCTATAGAATTCACTCAGCCAATCAAAGACATATTTATTTTGCATTTTAAAATGTTAATACTTTAATGGGAATGGTCTCATGAATGGCATGAAAAGCAAATACTCATAAAAATGTTTACTGCCTGCATATTTAATGAAGGAAAAATAGTCCTGTCAACTTTGATTTAATTGCCTCCCTGTGTTTTTCAGAAAAATGAAAGTCAATAAAAACAGTAGAATTAATACTAAATCCAAAATTAAAAAAAATCTTCAACCATAAACCAAAACAAAACTTAAAAATATATAGTACATTTTCCCTAAATAGTAGCTGGTTTTATTCCATGCTTCACATCTTTAAAAATTTTAATAATGTTTATTTATTAATATGGAAAAGGAAAAAAATTCCCTTTGCCTCTTTTCCTCAAACACAGACAACTGTCTTTATTTGTGGCCCCTGAAAAAATGGTGGTGTTACCAGTAGCCTTCTACCAGGATACACTAACAGGCCTGAAACTGGGACTTGGGGTCATTACGTGCAACTCTACCTCTGCACAATACTCTCTGGGAATTAATTTACTTTTCTCTCTCACTTTTTCATTTATAAATGAAGAATGAAAAGGTCCAACTATCTGATTTGAAGATAAAATATATATAAAATATTTTTATAAAACGAAAACCATCAAAATCTAGATAGCCATAACAATTTTCCTTTAAACAAATCCAAAAAAAAAAAAAAGACCCTTGAAACATACCTTGAAGTTGGATAGACATGCATAATTTCACTTATTTTATCGGTTACTGTTTAATATTATTTCAGAACTATTCACCCAACAAGTAATGCTACTAAACAGAGCTAAAAATTTTACCCTTTACATTGAGCGTCATTTTCATCCACAGAAAGGACATTCCAACTCAGTATCCCCTAATACTATCATCTATGGACTCTACTCATTTCTTTCACAAAATGTGCATTTTCTTAAAACTTTAGTAAAGGAAATAAAGATTTCTGTCCAAAGAGGAAGGCATTAGTTTGTAGTTAAATGTAAAATCCAAGGAGTAAGAGACACCCAAGTTAAAATAATGTCTTTGCCTCTTACTAACTTTAAACAATGAGGTTTCTACTTAACATGCGCAAAACTATAAAATGTTGATAATAATACTTACCATGCAGGGTTATCAAGATTAAGTACAAAATGTGTATAAACTTTTGGCACAAGGATCAATAACTGTTAAGCATATAAAACTGACCACTATTGGTAACAACTACTATTGGTAATGACTACTATTGGCAACGTTGGTATTGACAACTTGTTATATTTCACAACTACTATCAACCTGAGTAAACTTAAGTAATTTAATCCTTCATATATAAAATAAAATAATGATTAAGTGCATGATAGCCATTTCTAGATTCATGAGTACAAGAACCCCATCTAACACAGGGTTCCATTTTATACTAGCACCTGCTTCAATTAGAGAAGGAGTTTTAATCTTCATTTAATGCTTTAAGGAGACATCCTGGCAGGGTTAATCACTTACTTCAACTCATCTAGAGCAAAGTCTGCATTTTTTTTTTCTATAAAGGGCCAGATACTGGTTTAGACTTGGTGGTCATAACATCTCTCTCTCAGCTACTCAGCTGTGCTGTTGTAATGCAAAACCAACAATAGATATTGTGTAAACCAGTGTTTAGCCATATTTTATGTATGAACACTGACTTAAATTTTGTGTAATTTTAATGTGACACTATTATTTTTTTGCTTTTTCTTCAACCACTTAAAAATATTAAAAATATTTTTAGTTTATTGGCCATACAAAAGAGATGACAGGGTGGCTTTGGCCCATGCCATAGAACATTAAATGGTTGGTTGGGACTAAACTTTAGGTTTTAAAAGACAATGTTCTTTGCTAGTAAGAACATTTCAAGTTAATTACCTTTATTTAAAAAATTTTGTCATAGAATACATACACACACACACACGGTATTTCTTGAACTGTGTTATCAATGCCTAGATGGGAAATGAAAAACTAAAATGTAGTTTGAAAATTATGTTCATCATTGTTAATAAAATTATGAAGCAAAGCAATAATTCTTTCTTTTGAGGGTCAACACTACTGTCAGAATGGCAAAGAAAAAATAAGGGAGAAATTTTTATTGTCTCAATGTGTACATATATGTGTCTTAGCTTGATGCTGACTGTGGGGTCTGGGTCGGTGTGTCATCACCTATCATTACACACTGAAACACTGTTATTAACATATGCCCAAACTTTAGCACAATGAAAATAATTGTAGACCTTGGGAAACCAGCACAAACTGCTCTTTGCATAAGATTCATGAAAAGAAAAACAAGCTTCTTGATGACAGTGGTTAGCAACTTGTTTTCAGAAACAAAGAAAAAGGGAATAATTTCTTCAAATTGAAAGGCAAAATTAAGCACGGTTACTAACTGTGCAATAAGACACTTTGTAATCTTTTGTGTTAGTGATTTGTATACCTTCAGTTCAGTTCCTTGGACGAGGGGTAGCTCCTTACCACCACCATTCCTGACCTTCAACGTAGGATAGCTCCTCTAGACCCTCCTGTGCCTGCCCAGCCACCACTCCTCAGGTTGTTCCTCCCGGCCACCAGCCCTGGCCTCGGGCGTGGGTGGCTCGTCTCAGCTGCGCTCCTGGCCTCAGGGGCGAGGTGGCTTCTCCCGGCCGCCCCAGACCTCAGACATGGGGTGTCTCCTCCCTGCCACTACTGGCCTTGGACGTGGGGTAGCTCCTCCTGGCCGCCGCCCTGACCTCGGAAGTGGGGTGTCTCCTCCCAGCTTCTGCCCCTGACCTCAGACGTGGGGTAGCTCCTCCCAGCTGCCACTGACCTCGGATGCGGGCCTGCTGGTATAACACTCTATAAAGATGAATGGCTATGCTTGTTTGCTTGTTTGTTCCACAAGGCAGAGGATCTGGCTTCCAGCCCCATGGCTGTGCTTTGCTTGAGCAGCCATGAAGAGATACCCCATGCCCAAGGTAAGAGAAACCCAAGTAAGATGGTAGGTGTTGCAAGAGGGAATCAGNGTCCTGTGGCCACTGGTGAGTTTTCCAAATTTGCTGGCATATTGAGTGCAGCACTTTCACAGCATCATCTTTCAGGATTTGAAAGAGCTCAACTGGAATGTGGTAGAAATGCAAATTATCTGGCCCCATGACCAAATTTTGAGAAATTAATAAATACTGGGGTTAGACTCTAACAGTCTGTGTTAATAGCCCTCCAAATGATTCTGATGAATACTCATTTGAGAACCTCTTATTTTACAGAATTTCTATAGAAAAAAAAAAAAAGTCATGTTTTATTTCCAAGGTTCATCTGGGATGTAGACATGAATTCCTAAAGGAAGAAACAGCTGATGTTACAGAGTGGTCAGAATCATCCTTTCCCTCAAAACACTAAAACCACATCTTACTGGATTGAAATACCATGCCTAGGATTAGGATGTTCTTTCCAAAAAGCCCCACAGACCCTCCGGCACACCAACTGACTTATCCAGGCAACATTCCATCACCAGACTGTCCCATATAATCACACAGAGAGACACGGCTTAAGATGGAAACCTTTCATTCATTTAATTCATTCTGAAAATATTTGTTAAGCATGTGCTACATGCCGGATGCTTTTCTTCCCTTGGGATACAGTAGCTACAAAGCTAAGACATTTGCTATTGTGGAAAGAGAAACACTAGATGGAACCTTATCAGGAAGTACATTAGGTAGGGTCAGAAAGTGAAAGAGTTACTGTAACCACACACACAACATAGAGCAGGCAAGGGGGGTTAGCAGTTACCATTTCAACCAGAATTAGGCTTCATCGACAAGGTGATGTTTAAGCATGGTTTGGAGAAAGATGAGAGAGTGAGGACACCAGTGCGTACATGCTAAGTTGCTCCAGTCGTGTCTGACTCTTTGAGACCCTATGGACTGTAGCCCCCCAGTCCATGGAATTCTCCAGGGCTGCCATTCCCTCCTCTGGGGAATCTTCCCAAGCCAGGGATCAAACCCTTGTCTCAAGCATCTCCTGCATTGGTAAGCAGGTTCTTTATCACTAGGACCAATTGGGGAGCCCGTGTAGCTCAGAGGAAGGTGTTCTAGACCCAGGACACAGCCAGTGAAAAGGGTTGAAGGTAGAAGCACTCCTGTCTTGGACAAGGACAGCTCTCCTAGAAACAAAATGTGGAGAATTGATATATTACATCTGAAAATAATATAAGGACTTTGAAATAATTTCAGAATAGTAACTGAAATAATGTAGTAACATTTAACCTGGGGCTCCCTGGCTTTCTGAATGAGCTATGTTCTTAAACAATAAAGACATATGTTTAGCATGAAATCTTCCCTATTATTTCCCTGTGAGCATGTGCACAAATTAGGAGTGAGAGTTTTATTTCTACCATTTCTGATTGAAGGCAACAAATTGGTAAAGATCTCAAGGGAACAGCTTTGAACTAAAAAATACCTAAGTCAAAAATATACTATTAGCAGTTGATTATAAATGAACTAAATGGAAACTAAATGGCTAAGATCCAAAGGTGTCATAAATAGGAAGGGAAATTTAGAAGTCTTTCACTATCAGATATTAGGATTTTCTAGAAAGCTACAATTAGTTAAGATAAAATGAAAAGGATGAATCCACTGGGAAGAATAGATAATTATGAAAAAGATTCATAGAGATATACAAATGATTTATAACCAGGTTGTAACAGAACAGTGGAGGAAGTATGGTCTTTTCAATAAGTGGCACCAGGTCAACTGGATACGTCTACAGGGTAAAAAGTAGTCCCTAACCCTTAACTTGTGTCATACACAGAAATCAATTCTAGGTGAGCTGTAGATGTAAATGTGAAAGGCAACACAATGACATTTCTGGATGATAATACAAAAGATATTTTTTGTGACCTTGGAGTAAACAAGGGAACTTCTTAAACAGGACTCACAAACTATTAACTAGCAAGGCAAGGAATAGTAAATTGACTATTTCAAAATCAGAAGGCTCTACTCATGAAATAAAACCACTAACAGAATGAAAAAAAGAAGGTATCAAGTGGGGAAAAGATATTTGCAATACATATAAATGGTAAAGGACTCATGTCTAGAATATATCAAGAACACTTCAATCAAAATAAAAGATTAACAGAAAAAAAAAAAGAGAGAGAGAGGACATGAACAAGGAGTTGACAAAAGAGGACAGGCAGGTAGCTAATAAACAATTGAAAAAATGCTTAATTTCATTATTTGGGGAAATACAGATGAAAGCCCATAATGACGTAACTAGACATATCTACCAGAATAGTTAAAATTAGAAAGATGACAAAACTATATTCATCAATGTTGGAGTCACTGGATTTCTCCTAAACTGCTGGTGGGAATATAATCATTGATTTACTTACTTTGGAAAACCATTTGGCAGTGTTTATTCAAAATAAATAGTGCTGGGACTTCCCTGGGTGTCCAATGGTTAAGAATCCACCTGCCAATGCACGGGACTCAGGTTTGAACCCTGGTCTGGTTAGACTCCACACATGGTGGACAACTAATCCCGTGCACCGTAAGCTCTACTGAGCCCAAGCTCTGGGCCCACAAGCCAAAGCTACCAAGCCTGTGCGCCGTAACTACTGAAGCCTGTGTGCCATAGAGGCCATGCTCTGCAACAAGTCACTGTAATGAGAGGCCTGTGCGCCACAGCTAGAAAGTAGACACCACTCCCTGCAACTCAAGAAGGCCCACACAGCAACGAAAAACTTGTGCAGTTAAAAATAAAAATAATAAATAGTGCTTTATATATAACCCAGAAATTCCACTTCTATATATACTCCAACAAAAATATATATGTTTGCGTGCTAAAGACAAGTGCAAGAATGTTTATTTCAACATTATTTGTAGCAACCACAAACTATGCATATATCCAAAAGAATGAAACTGATAAACAGTGGAATATTTATACAATGAAATGTTACAAAGCATTGAAATGAACAAACTACTGCTATATAAAAGAGCAAACATAAATTTCAGTAACACTACTCTGGGCAGAAGACGTGAAGTAATACAAAATGTATAGTTCTCTTTACATGAAGAAAAAGAACAGGCAAAATTTAACACACTCAAGTCTACTGAGTCAGAAGTGGCAAGACTGGCTAGCCTTGGAGAGAAAGGCAGGGATATGGCAGGGGATCCTGGAATGCTGGGAATGTGCTATCTCTGTGAGGGGTGATGCTTTCTAGGCACATTCCCTTAGTGAACATTCATTGTGCAATGAATTCATGATTAGTGCATTTTTATAGGCATATGCTATACTTTACAAGAAAATATATTTTAAAAACAAAGAAAAGTATAAATATAGGCTTGTGACAAGGCAGTTTGTTAGAGAGGACACCAAGTGAAAAAATTGGGAGTCCCAAGTTCTAGTCCCAGCTCTGTTATAAACGGACTCCCCTGATGGCTCAGACAGTAAAAAAAAATTGTCTGCAATGCAGGAGACCTGGCTTCACTCTCTGGGTTGGGAAGATTCCCTGGAGAAGTGGCTACCTACTCCATGGAATTCTTCAGGCAATAGAAAATTTTTGCCTGGAGAATTCCACGGACAGAGGAGCCTGGTGGGCTACAGCCCATAGGGTTGTGAAAGTCGGACATGACTGAGCAACTAACACTCTCACTTTGTGTAATTTTGGGTAACCCACTTCACCAATCTGAACCTTATGTTTTACATCTGTGAAGGAGATTCCTGCCCATCTCATAGGATACTGTAAATACTACATGAGATGATTAAAAACTACTTTGTAAATTCTTTATTAATTGGAAAAAAATTACTTTATAATGTTGTGTTGGTTTCTGCTGTCCAATGATGAAAATCAGCCATAATTATACATATACCACTTCTTTCTTGAGTCTCTTAAGCAACATATAAATATATGATTCTGACTGGTAGTAAATTGTCAGAGAAGGCAATGGCAACCCACTCCAGTACTCTTGCCTGGAAAATCCCATGGATGGAGGAGCCTGGTGGGCTGCAGTCCATGGGGTCGCTAAGAGTCAGATGCAACTGAGCGACTTCACTTTCACTTTTCACTTTCCTGCATTGGAGAAGGAAATGGCAACCCACTCCAGTGTTCTTGCCTGGAGAATCCCAGGGACGGGGGAGCCTGGTGGGCTGCCGTCTATGGGGTCGCACAGAGTCGGACACGACTGAAGCGACTTAGCAGCAGCAGCAGCAGCAGCAGCAGCAACTCACTTTGTGTAATTTTGGGTAACCCACTTCACCAATCTGAACCTTATGTTTTACATCTGTGAAGGAGATTCCTGCCCATCTCATAGGATACTGTAAATACTACATGAGATGATTAAAAACTACTTTGTAAATTCTTTATTAATTGGAAAAAAATTACTTTATAATGTTGTGTTGGTTTCTGCTGTCCAATGATGAAAATCAGCCATAATTATACATATACCACTTCTTTCTTGAGTCTCTTAAGCAACATATAAATATATGATTCTGACTGGTAGTAAATTGTCAGAGAAGGCAATGGCAACCCACTCCAGTACTCTTGCCTGGAAAATCCCATGGATGGAGGAGCCTGGTGGGCTGCAGTCCATGGGGTCGCTAAGAGTCAGATGCAACTGAGCGACTTCACTTCACTTTTCACTTTCCTGCATTGGAGAAGGAAATGGCAACCCACTCCAGTGTTCTTGCCTGGAGAATCCCAGGGACGGGGGAGCCTGGTGGGCTGCCGTCTATGGGGTCGCACAGAGTCGGACACGACTGAAGCGACTTAGCAGCAGCAGCAGCAGCAGCAGCAGCAACAGTACTAAATTGTACATTTAGGATGTAGAGTTAGATTGTAAAATTTCAAAAAACAAACTTCTCAAAATTCAGGAGGTTTGTCGTTATGAACAATGATTTCAGGTTATTCTTATTTTTAAAACTTTGTGTTGCTATTTTGTGTGTGTGTGTGTGTGTGTGTGTGTTGCTATTTTTAACATCTGAAGATCATATCATGCTTGGCTCAAATTCCTGATGGCGACAACTATGTTTAGAAGTAACTGCTCCTCTGTCAACGGAACATGTATTCTCAGGCTCACAGTCGCCTCCCGTATCCATTTTTATTGCTAGACTGTCTGTTATAGGAATAGGAGTTTGGGATCCACAAAAAATGTTATCATTAAGATTTTCAAAAACTTTTCCAAATTAGAAAAGGCAATTACATTGCGAAGTTCTAGACTGAACCAAAGAGGTCAGGATCTGCTAGAAAGTTTGCCTGTGCACTCTGCCATTCCTTTCCTTGTGCTCCATACTTCAGTCTCTGCAAGCTCCTTATAGAAGTTGTTCCTTTTAAAGTCCTAACAGCTCAAAAGGGAGAGCACCATTCAATCAAAATGTAGCACGGGAATTTCTCAAATGCCAAGGGCAAGTACAGATGGGCTGTGTATTCCATTCTAGCAGCAGGTATCTGTCAGACTTGTGATGCCTGTGGTTCTCTGTGCTGAGCCCACTGGGACATGACTCTGCCCTTTTGGAACTTATGATCTACTTAGGGAAGCAGCTCCAACACGGGAATCTGCTGGTTTGACAAGGAAAGTAAATGCCAGAACAAGAGTCGCAAACAGAGTGAGTACTCTGAGATTCCAAGAAGAAGCAATCATTGAAAGTTACAGAAGTCCGAGAAGGCTTTTTAGAAGCAATGAAGTCATTGAGAATATGTACCTAAAATTCAACGAGCCGAGGCGATTCTAGTTTCTCTTTCTATCAAGAGTCACCCTATGTCCCCTGTGATGATGAACACTGAACTGAAGTCAATTTGGGATGAGTGCTTTTATCTCAAATTATCCAAGTTACTCTGTCCAGACAAGAATGACTAAAAGGAGATACAAATAGGACAAATGGCATTACCTCTTATGCTAACCAAATACAGTCTCTAATCTCAAGATTTCACTAATGGATTTAAATAGTTCCTTTAGTTAGAATTACATGTAGTAAATGAAGTGTAGTATGAAACAAAAACAATCCCAAAATGACTTGGGCCTGTAGGATTTTGTTCAAAAATAGAGAATTCTTGCCTGGAGAATTCTACAGACAGAGGAACCTGGTATGC
The DNA here is from genome assembly GCA_006408695.1 of Aepyceros melampus. Taxonomy (NCBI): domain Eukaryota; kingdom Metazoa; phylum Chordata; class Mammalia; order Artiodactyla; family Bovidae; genus Aepyceros; species Aepyceros melampus. The sequence goes on along the minus strand of SJXQ01011186.1, from coordinate 186,985 downwards.
TACAGTCCATGGGGTTGTGAAGATTTGGACACGACTAGGCAGGAGGAGAGTGAAAAAGTTGGCTTAAAGCTCAACATTCAGAAAACAAAGATCATGGCATCTGGTCCCATTACTTCATAGGAAATAGATAAGGAAACAGTGGAAACAGTGTCAGACTTCATTTTGGGGGGCTCCAAAATCACTGCAGATGATGACTGAAGCCATGAAATTAAAAGACATTTACTCCTTGGAAGGAAAGTTATCACCAACCTAGATCACATATTAAAAAGCAGAGACATTACCTTGTTGACAAAGGTCTATCTAGTCAAGGCCATGGTTTTTCCAGTGGTCATATATGGATGTGAAAGTTGGACTGTGAAGAAGGCTGAGCACCGAAGAATTGATGCTTTTGAACTGTGGTGTTGGAGAAAACTCTTGAGAGTCCCTTGGACTGCAAGGAGATCCAACCAGTCCATTCTGAAGGAGATCAACCCTGGGATTTCTTTGGAAGGAATGATGCTAAAGCTGAAGCTCCAATACTTTGGCCACCTCATGCGAAGAGTTGACTCATTGGAAAAGACTCTGATGCTGGGAGGGATTGGGGACAGAGGAGAAGGGGACGACTGAGGATGAGATGGCTGGATGGCATCACCAACTCGATGGACATGAGTTTGGGTAAACTCCAGGAGTTGGTGATGGACAGGGAGGCCCGGCGTGCTGCGATTCATGGGGTCACAAAGAGTCGGACACGAGTGAGTGACTGAACTGAACTGAAGCAAATAACACTTTCACTTTGTAATTTTGGGTAACTCACTTCACCAAATCTGATCTCCAGACATATATCCTGGATTATCTATTCTCTACAATGCCTAGAGGAGAGAGAAGGGATGAGAGAGGGAAAATATCTGATACCTACATGTTTGAGGAATTAATCTTTTGCTCCTACAGATGTTAGTATATCAAAGACCCAAAGCACTTCTTCTGTGAGGAAGTCTGTTTAAATCTGGCAATGCTAAATGTTTTTGTGATTAACATCAGCTATTAATTCTGATGGAATCAATGTTCCTCAAAAGGCACTTTAAAGGAACTTTTATTAAAATAACTTTTAGGGCTTATTTTTGTATCAAAACCCTCAGACAGTGTGGAAAAGAAACGTTTTCAATTTGTGTCAAGTTTCTTTTTCCTGCACATTTAGAAATAGTCTTTAGGAGATCAGTCCTAGGATTTCTTTGGAGGGAATGATGCTGAAGCTGAAACTCCAGTACTTTGGCCACCTCATGCAAAGAGTTGACTCATTGGAAAAGACTCTGATGATGGGAGGGATTGGGGGCAGAAGGAGACGGGGACGAGAGAGGATGAAATGGCTGGATGGCATCACTGACTCGATGGGTGTGAGTCTGAGTGAAATCCAGGAGTTGGTGATGGACAGGGAGGCCTGGTGTGCTGCAATTCATGGGGTCGCAAAGAGTCAGACACGACTGAGTGACTGAACTGAACTGAACTGAATGGATTTTGGGAGATATGCAAAATTTCACATTTTTGCTAGGCGGCTGATTTATAGAAAGTGATTTTTTGAAATTTTAGATAGCAGAAGGTAATAATGCCTAACCTTACCAAACAAAAGATTCCTCACTGCCCACCCCTCACCAACCCCCACAGGGGAAGTAAATTTTCAATTAAATCTGGCTTCAGTTCAGTTCAGTTTAGTCGCTCAGTCGTGTCCGACTCGTTGCGACCCCATGAATCGCAGCACGCCAGGCCTCCCTGTCCATCACCAACTTCCGGAGTTCACTCAGACTCACACCCATCGAGTCAGTGATGCCATCCAGCCATCTCATCCTCTGTTGTCCCCTTCTCCTCCTGCCCCCAATCCCTCTCTGCATCAGAGTCTTTTCCAATGAGTCAACTCTTCACATGAGGTGGCCAAAGTACTGGAGTTTCAGCTTCAGCATCATTCCTTCCAAAGAAATCCCAGGGCCGATCTCCTTCAGAATGGACTGGTTGGATCTCTTTGCAGTCCAAGGGACTTTCAAGAGTCTTCTCCAACACCACAGTTCAAAAGCATCAATTCTTCGGTGCTCAGCCTTCTTCATAGTCCAACTCTCACATCCATACATGACCACTGGTTTTACAGCATTAGACCTTGCTTCTATCACCAGTCACATCCACTTAACTCTCCCTAATTTAACTCTCTCTACACACACATACTACATACATACTTACAAAATATAGAACTTTCATTTGGGTTAACTAAGTTTTCTTCTGTCCCCATTTAAATAAAAAGTGAGCCAATTTTTAAAAGAAAGTCCTAACACTTTTGAGTGTCTATTTTAGGCCTGATAGTTTATATACAAAATCTCATAAACATCACAATGACTGAAAAAAAAAATGTAGAGATAGGAAAACAGACCCAGAGGGCATGCCTAAAGTCAACAGAATTTCAGTCTACATGAAATGTGTGTATAATTCAACTAGTGAGAACAACATGGTGGTTGTATAGGCTTAAGGGTGTCCAAGCCCATCTGAATAATTTCATTAAATGTCCATTTCTAGTCCACCCCCTCCGCCCCGATCCCTAACATTTTGATTTAGGCGATGGGGAGAGAGAAACAGGAACTAGGTGGTCCTCTCTTGAGTTCAACAGACCACACTGAGATACTTTTCAGTAGAGTGAGACCCTACTAAAGAAGGGCTTGGGTTCCAGTGCCGGAGGTCTAGGTTTGCACCGTCATGTGGCCTCGCTTCAGAGAGGTTAAATGGTCTGTCTGGTTCAGAGGGAAACACGCACTTGGGAAACCAAAGGTGATAATAACTACCTGCAGTATTAGGATGAGAGTTGTATGTGAATGATGAGGTGTGTCAATTACTGAGTCTACAGCATGGCATATAATTCTAGACACCATCTACCGAATTTTATCATAAGCTGCAGCCACACAGCTCACTACTGCAGTCAGGGGGACCCCAGGTTTTCTGATTGCCAGCACAGGGCTCTTTCACCCCTATGCCACAGTTTCCAGGAGAGGTTGACCTTCTTACCTCAAACTGAAATGACCCGGGGCTCTCCCTCTCAGGCTAACAAGAACTTTTCTTTCATTTTTCTGCCACTCCATATCCCCAAACTATCTTACTAGAGTTTTTAATTGGTTGCACTCATTTTAGCATTTCAGTAGCTAGACAATAATCTACTTTTTTCTCCCCATGAGTCAAATCAAACCCTACATAAAAATGTGCTGGGGATATAACGGTATAAAATACCTAAGGCAGAACTTGTGACATGAGGATTTTTGCAGTCTCTGAAAATAATAAAGCACACATTTAAACTAACAATTCAAGATAGTATTTGGTTATATATCAATATAATGTAGAGACCAGAAGGCCTAATGAATCTTAAAACATAGAGAAATCAATTTGTTCTGAAATTAGGGGAATGTACCTGAAGGAAGTCATGGAATCTGAGTTAGGTGAAGAAGGATGGAAGGAAATTGTGATTGTTTTGGAAAATGGTGAATACTTAGTAATGAAAAGAGGATATTATTACACTGTACTTCTCAAAGCTTTCAAAAGTATAGTCAGAGGATCAGTTACACGAGCATTATCTGGAGTTTTCTTAGAAATATAGTTGTCCCATGTATCCATGAGGGATGGGTGAGGATTGGTTCCAGGACCCCCCACGGTACCCAAATCTGCAGATGCTCAAGTCTCTTACAAAACGGAGTCATATTTGCACACAAGCTATGCACTTAGTTATATATACGTTAAATCATCTCTAGGCTACTTATAATACCTAATAGAAAGTAAATGCTATTAAATGATTGTCAGCACATGCCAAATTTAAGTTCAGCAATTTGGAATTTACTAGACTTTTTTTTTTTTTTTCCCAAATATGTTTGATCCTTGGTTAGTTGAACGTGAAGATGTGAAATCCAGATATGAAGTAGGGTCACCTACACAGGATTCCATGCCCAGCCCCAGATTTCCCTAATCAGAATCTGCATTTTAACAAGATCCTCAAGTGATTGGTATGCATTAAGTTTGAGAGATATTAATACTATACAAGTGCTTATCAGCACACAGCACTATCAGCAAGTCTCAGCAATTACTAATTGTGAAAGGATTCCACTCTAACATGGAATCAGAGGTTTATGAAATGGAGAATCTCAGACATACACCCTGGGAGCAGTCCTTAAGAACTGGGAGACTGATTTCTGTAAATGTCTAACTTATAGAAGACCAAGACTTACCTCCTGACCAATAAACATCCACCAGGAATCCCTCACCATCCTCAAGCTAATGAGTTCACTTCTTGGACTGCAGCTGAACTCCTACTTTTTGCACCACTGGCTAGAGTGCAGCCTCCCTCAACCCTCAGGGAACTTGCCTGTAGCTTGCTATAACACGCAGTTCCTGAACTGTAACTTCTCTGCTATTCCCAAATAAACTCAATTTCCAGTAATTGAACTTGTATCCATTTGCCTCTTTATTTATGTTGAAAAGGGCATATTGTATCCTGTTTTCTTTGTACGTCTACCCACATTCTCATCTGCATTTTGGATTAAAGGAAACCCACTGTATCATAAATTGTATTTGTGCTTGTTTCAGAGGGTGCATCTTTAGAAGACATGCTCTCTTAGAATAGTAACTGCAAGACATTTACCACATATGAAATATAATAATTTTTGAGTATCATTAAACATTCGGAAGGATTTGAATAGGTAAGGAATGAGAAAGATAGTCTACTTTAGAATAATCTGCGGAGATTTAACTAGCTTACTTGGAGCTGAGGGTTAGTCTTCTCAGTATTGGAGAGTTGTGAAGCTGAACAATGCCCACAGAATTACCTGATATAAAGCACATTATGTTACTGATAACATTATGTCAAATGACTTATGTCAGATGCTATATAAGGGGTCACAAAACTGAAACCTAAAAGGTGAGAGGAGCATTGTTATAAATGGCTTGCCAAGGGAGAAAAAGGAACTCAAAATGTTAATTTTTTTAAACCCTTTGTGAATGGTTAGGTTATAAAGAAAACCAAATGTAAAACAAAACTACTTGAAAATTCTAGTTAAAACCCAGATTTAGAACTACCATCATGGCAAAGTCTGTCTCAAAAGAAGGGAACAAACCCAAGGAATGCTAGCATGGGTATAAATAGTGCTTAAGTTTCAAAGAGACCCCAGAGATGTGGCTAAGACTTGTGGGAAGACATGTTAACTCAGGAGGCTCTCAAGGATAATCTCCTTCTATTGAATCAGGTGACTGAATTTATGTTGGAAGCCTAAAGATGAAATAAACTATCAGAAGCTATTTGGGGGCTTAAGGTGTGAGAGAGAGGCATAATAGCATTAATATTTATAATGCTTAATATATTTGTATGTAGAGAAGATGAAGAGAATCAGATACACTGGAAACTAGGCTCCAAACAAAACCAATTGATTATAGCATATGACAAAATGGTCAATTTCTCAAGGGTACTCCAAGGGGAATCTAAAATCTATGGCACGTTTCAGGAAGATAAATTCAGTCAGGGACAGGTTAATTTCTGGAGGACCCTAGATGTCAGAATGGGGAGATGGAACTTAATTCCACAGGCAGCAGGAAGCCATGAGAGTCTTTGATGGGATAAAACAGCCCCTCAGGAAGGTGCATCTGGCAACAGCAGTAAGCAAGAGCCAGAGCCTAGAAGTGGGAGGACCAGTGAAGGGATTGCACAAATAACCTGGCATAAAGAGATAAGCGGTGCCTGGCTGGAGAAGGTCATCTGAATGTCAGCCTTGAGCGTGATATCACCCTCTCTCTGTGCAACTTTAAAAGCTCTCCTCTCTCCCACCCAGGACCCCAACCTAAAACTCCACCATCCACAGGAATATGATGTCTCATATTACAAGGAAATCTCAGACATTGTGGTAAGGGATACATGATTCCAAATCTCTGAGTTAAACTTCACTTACACACTGGAATGTTTCCAAGAAGTTTAACAAGATGGAGAAAAATATCATTTACCTGAATTTCTTTAACAATATGAAAATCTTCAAGTGAACAGAGGGATGGGTTTATTTGGAAGAATGACGGATTTATTTGGCAGGGGTGCCTTGATTAAAAGCTTGAGGCAGAAGCTATCCTCCAAATATTTTCTTCCAGAGTCAGAGAGACAGACTGGAAGGGAAAGAATGGGAAGGACCAGGATAAAAAGAGAAAAGAGAAGTATAAGCATCACAGTGGGAGACAGCATCCAGCATGATGTGACACTTCCTCATGACCCTTCACTTTGCCAGTAATGTTACCAAACATGCAACGTAACTGACACGGCTGGACACGCACATCTTGGCTCTAAGCCCATTAATGAGCTGAGTGTCAGCAGGCTTGAGATCTAGCTTACATGAGCAATTAAATTTCTATAAGTCAAATGTGAGAGTATGTCTTAAAGGAATTCTCTAATGAGTCCTTTAACAGTATGAATAACTCATGCTCTAATTTATCTGGTTAGTAATTTAGTGCTTGACGATCAGGCTTTCTTATACTGGGGTGGTCCCATTATTCCTGGAGGCCTGGCAAGCAAGAGAAAGCCAGATTACATGATTTGTAAAATATTAACTGTTTAAAATAGGGCTGGAGGGTCAGGGTAGGGGAAGAAGACTTGGAAGCCTTCCAGGACCTGGGTGAGTGATAAGCCTCCTCTCACCTGGATAATGATGTTGTCAGGGGCCGCCTGAGGGATGAAAGGGATGATGGTGGCTCTCATTCCTCACTAATGTCCCCATCCAAGCATCCGTTTTCTCACTTAAGATCTCCTTGACACCGACTCTATTTACATGGCATCAGAATTAATCAGCCAGGAGTTTTTTAGCTGCAGGAATCAGGCAATCCGTGTAACTCAGCATGGCAGCGTGACATTATCACCAGCTAAGCAATATTCGTTCTGTATGGTCACCATCTCCAGGGAACTTGCTGTGTGATAGGACTTCAGGTGCTGAAGTCATAAACCATTACACTCATCCCTGAGCAGCTGTGTGACACTCTTTCTCAAGGACAGACATGGAAAGCCACACTGGTGATACAGCCTGATTTATTAGCAGAATGGGCAAGGGCAGCACAGAAGTTTCAATCGCCCAAGTGCTGCAGGGAAAGGTACCCATCCTCAACTCTGCTGGCAGGTCCTTATATATAGAATTATCCAAGACCCAAACGCAACCCGCTGGCTCGGTGGAAAAGGATTTCTGTCAAGGTATCCATCTCAGTGCATCACGATTATGTGTTGGCCTGCCTGTCATGCTCCAGTGAGAATGTGAACACTTTGATGGGAAAAACAGAGACCTATTCATTTGAATCCTCACTTCTCTACCTGTGTTTGATACAAAAGAAGTTCTCAAACTATGTTTGGTAAGTGAGCAAAAGAATAGATAGCTGAGTTTTGGTGAATGAAATAAGTTACTTTTACAAAGACACTAGGGTTGAATTTGACACTCTTTTTTATTCTATTCCTCGTAAACTGACCTAATTAAGCAACTATTGATGGGGAGGGAGGTATTGTCCAGAGCAACTGACTCCTGTCAGGTAGAACAGGGGTCACTGTATTTTCCCCTGGTGGAACTACTCAGCTAGTTCAAAAGAAATTTCAGGGTTTAGGCTAACATACAGTTTCCCCTCGGTATCTGTGGGGATTGGATTCAGGGCTCCTTGAGGATACCAAAACCCCTGGATGCTCAAGTCCCTTACAGTATCCTTTGTATACAAGTATACAAGTCCCTTTGTATCCACGGGTCCACACCCACAGATTTGGGAGGGCAGACTTTACATATGAAGGCAGCAATAAATGTGCTCATCTGACTAGCCTTAAATATTGAATCCCCCATTCTTTCCTCACTTGGGTTAGCAGACAGGGAACAGAACATAGTTCCTATTCAGACAGACTTGTGTTAGACTCCCATCTGTACAACTTCCTTTTCTGTAATTTTGACTTTGGAAACTCAGTTTCCTTAAAACTCTTCTATTCCACATGTGACTGCAGTGACTACTATAAGAGAAATACTGAGTGTAAAGGTTCCACCTGCCTGGGACTTGGCAAGTGCTCATTGAGTGGAAGCTAACACTGTTAATCCTTTTTTTTTTTTTTTAAGGAGATTAGCAGTACTTGGTTTAGGTGAGTGGTTGGCTATAGTGGGTAAATCCTCAGAAAACCATTTACAACTCAACTAAGCATTATTACATTTAAAAAAAAATCAACCAATCCATCATGAGAAACAAGACTGTGATCTCCAGTTATCATGTGCACCCTCGAGTTTCTTACCTCTAAGCAGTTCTCATTTTCTTTCACTCTCCCCTCCATTTCACTGCAGGGGCATAACAGATTACATCTGCTCACTTCTCAATCAAAGAAGCAGCCAAGTGACCTTTGCCAAGTCACTTTACCTCTCATGGCTTCTCTTGGCTCATCATTTAAGTGAATCAGTTGGACTAGGCAATCTCTAAAGTCTCTGATTCAAAGATCTCTGATTCTAGGAAATGAACACTCATCATAGTTCCTAGATAACAAATCAAGAAGTCAGACCACGTTAAGATATTAAGTCAGATGAAGCCCTACAATGTTCTTAACATGGCTTTTTGGGGAGATTAGTATATATTAAGCCCACAGGCTATACAGATACTGTACTAAGTGCTCTCATACAGGATTTCCATCAGTAGCTAACCCTCAGTAAAAGAAAATTCCCTAAGGCAAGCATGAGTTTACATTTGCTTTTCTAAGAGGATTTTTGGGTCATTCACTGGCCAATGGGCACCTTTCTGAATACTGCGTGACTACCATAAAGCATTTTCATCCTTTAGAATGAAAATTTAGTAGAAGGTTAATATTCCCTTCTACTAGACAAGAGCATGGGTTTATCAGTTTCATTAGTCAGAAAACATCCTATGAAATCTACCCACTCATAGCCTCCTGCCCATGTACTACTTACTCAAACATTCTATTGCAAACATCAGTCTTCACGTCCCTCTTCCTACAATTGCTGCAAACCACCGTATGCGGTAAACACACAGTAAACACACCTGGCTCATTCACAACACAAATCCAAGGTTGACGGGAAAGCCTCTATACAGTAAGCATACTACTTACATTCTCAATGGGACATTCAATTAACTCAATAAATAAGCACTGAACTCTTATTTTGTGTCAGGCCAGGACTAGGTATTCTGGATATGGGAAGAAATAAAGAAATGAGGCCTTTGACTTCACAGATGCTACAATTAAGGGTGTGGAATAGACATTAATCAAATCCAAGCACACACAACAGAATGTATAAATACACATACAAATTCATTCTGTCTCTGTCTCACTCTTACACAAATTCTAGGTTGGTCAGTCAGTCAGTTCAGCCATTCAGTTGTGTCCGACTCTTTGCGACCTCATGAACTGCAGCACGCCAGGCTTCCCTGTCCATCACCAACTCCCAGAGTTTACCCAAACTCATGTCCATTGAGTTAGTGATGCCATCCAGCCATCTCATCCTCTGTCGTCCCCTTCTCCTGCCTTCAATCTTTCCCAGCATCAGAGTCTTTTCAAATGAGTCAGCTCTTTGCATCAGGTGGCCAAAGTACTGGAGTTTCAGCTTCAACATCAGTCCTTCCAATGAACACTTAGGACTGATCTCCTTTAGGATGGACTGGTTGGATCTCCTTGCAGTCCAAGGGACTCTCAAGTTGGTAGCGAGGCTCTTAATTCTTATTTCAGACTGTGCTAAAACTTCAACTGCATTCAAGGCAGAGAGAATATCTGAGGCAGAAAGGCACATCATGGCCATAAAGAGCTGATGAAATTATGTCTGGAGTGCAGCTAAAGGAACACAGAGGTGCCCAAGGTGAGCTTTGGAGGGCTATGCCGGTCCAGAGGAAACTGCCATGACATGCAAGAACTTACAGATTCTGAAATTATGTTAACCATCTTTCACTTGAAAAAATTAAAGACATCAAGAGTGGTCTACTCTGTGTTATTTCTTTTAGTCACAAGAATGTCTCTTTTGCTGGTCAAGTGCCAGTACTCACATTTAGTACTTGGTACCAGGTGATTTCAGACAAGTCTAATAATAATATTAATGGCAAACATTTATTGACAATGCTTGAAGTCCTGGGCTACACACTCTACCAGCATCACAAAACAGGGCTTCGTTCTCCTAACTACACCAGGAGATAGGCATTGCACTGACACCTAAGTGAAAGATACAAAAACAGTTCAGTATCATGCTTGAGGTCATACAGCTTGAGGTCAGTTACATACTAAGTAATCAAACCACATCAAAATCCATAATTTGTACAATTCAAAAGTCCTCTGTGCTTTTTATCTATGTGCTCCTTTATGTATCTAAGTTTTCCATACCCATAGCTATGCTCTGAAAGAGAAAATCACAAACATGATAGGTGGAGACATGTATTAATACGACATATTTAAATCTAATTTCACAGAAGAAAAAGAGCAAATTTAATTAGTGGGGTTTTGTTTGTTTGAAGGAATAATGAGAGGTTAGAGTAAGAGCTTATTTTGCAGCTAAACTCACTCAAAGAATACAATAATCACTTTAAAGGCAAAATTCATTTTTACATTACACTGAGGTTAAAATGGAAAAGATACCAAAAATACAGAGAAAAAATGGACAGAAGGGTGAAATACGTTACAAGAGAGGAGAAAGAGCAGCTGGTAAAGAGCTAGGGGAATAAGACACAAAATCACAAACAAAAAAGGAACAGGAGAGACATCAGGAGTGAGAAGTGACACAAGATGGATACACAGGGGGTCCTGAGTCTTCTAAGAATCTGATCTGTGCAATTCACGTGAACCTCAAACCTCGTCCCTCTCATCGCTGTTCTTAGAGAAACAAAGGAACAAATAACTAGGGTTCCAAACTGTTCTTTTTCCAGAAACTGGCCTGTGTCCAAATGGGCCAAGTTAGCTCAGCTGGAGGACATTATCATCTAGGCTAAAGCAGATGTCTAAACAGATGAAATCACATCAAAGTCAGACAGTTCTCACCCCTATGTGAAAATACTGATAGCACAATCTTTTCCTTTCCTAACCCTTGAAATAATCAGAGATTGTGAAAATTATTAGACATGTCAATAATTTTCTTCTTTCATTTATGGCTAAGTTACCTCACTGGGTTCCATTAAAAAGTAACTTTGCAGTGATCCTTTACAACCTCTGCAAGATTTTATTTTTTTCCATTTCTAATACATTTTTTTTTTCTAGCCAGAGCCCATAATACTCATCAAATTAGCGATCTGAAAGCAATTGATCATGTCCACAGTCATTTAAGGAATCAATACTAAGGGCTTGGAGACACAGAGTAATATCATTTGGCAAATTGCCCTGAAAGACTTTAGTTCCATTATTATTGAAAATGACTGACTTTCAGGGAAGGTTTCCATGATATTCACAGGAAAAAAAGAACTTTGCATTATAGCCTCAAAATGTGAAAGACACCACATCTTCACTGAGTCCTGGCTTTTTTGACCATTATTTTTAACTGCTCAGAGGCCATCCTCTCTGGGCAATCCTCTGACACTTGAAAGCATATTTGTGTTCCACACTAAACTCAGTATCTCTCTGCTGCTCCTTGGTTCCCTTTCCCAGCTTTTCTGCACTAGGACCCTGTGTTTCCATTTTCCAGTGTCAGAAATCTGGCCAAATGCTGCTATGCTGTTCTTCCCCGTATGCTATTCTATCATTATCATCAGAACCTCAGACATATGCATAATCTGGTGGTGCCAACGATAGAAAGGAGTGCCCATTGGACTCAGCAGCAGTATCTGTGACCTTTTGACAATCAGACCCAAGAGCACAGCCTCACCTCTTCTCTGTGGACCGTTCCCCAGGGCTCCATTCAAGATGCATAAAGACATGTAAGACACATAGTTCAGTTCAGTTCAGTTGCTCAGTTGTGTCTGACTCTTTGTGACCCCATGGACTGCAGCATGCTGCTGCTGCTGCTAAGTCATGTCAGTCGTGTCCGACTCTGTGTGACCCCATGGATGGCAGCCCACCAGGCTCCCCCGTCCCTGGGATTCTCCAGGCAAGAAGACTGGAGTGGGTTGCCATTTCCTTCTCCAATGCATGGAAGTGAAAAGTGAAAAGGAAGTCACTCAATCATGCCCGACTTCGTGACCCCATGGACTGCAGCCTACCAGGCTCCTCCATCCATGGGATTTTCCAGGCAAGAGTACTGGAGTGGGGGTGCCATTGCCTTCTCCATGGACTGCAGCATAGACAAACATATATAGTAAGGACTCTTGCCATTGCAACAATTAACAGATACTACCTCGAACTAGATTAACCAGAAAGGGAAAATACAAGGGAAGTTACCATATGAACAAAGGAGCCTGGTAAGGATTGAAAGCCTTGGCCTGAAATCAGGCATGAAAATCATGAAGATCCCAAGAGTACTCCTGGTCCTTTTTTTTTTTTTTTCTTCTTGATTTCTCTCTGTTTATCTGCATTTTATTTCCTCTCCTGCTTCTGAGTCCAAATGCTGGGTGGAAAATGACCTCCTCAAAACAATCAGGGTTTCTAGCAGTTATAGACACAGTTACTCTCCATCAGTGCCAATTCCATCCCTGGGATGGGAAATCTATTTGATTTCAATCAACTATAAGTTTGAAGTAAGTCACTTACTATAAACAAAGCTGCTGGGAACCTCTCATTGCCCCAAATATGCGGAGGTGTCTCCAGAAAAGAGGGTTCTTATGAATTGAGTGTCTCTCCACAGGGTCTGGGCTTCCCTGGTAGCTCAGTGGTAAAGACTTTGCCTGCCAATGCTGGAGACCTGAGTTCGATCCCTGGGTCAGAAAGACTGCCTGGAGGAGGAAATGGCTACCCACTCCAGTATTCTGCCTGGAAAATTGCATGGGCAGAGGAGCCTGGAGGGCTGCATTCCATGGGGTGGCAAAAGAGTCAGACACAACTTAGTGACAAAATGACAACCACAGGGTCTAATGCCAAAGAAAAATGACAACAGAGATGTTGTCACCTGAAGCTGTTCACTGACAGAAGCAATCAGATGAGGCTGGAATAACACAAGTAAGTTCCCTTTGATCCCCTGCTCACAACACAGTTCAGATGGCATCACATCTTTCAACTCACTATGGCAGCCAGCAATCTAGAAGCAAAATCTAACCACTGGAAGGATTTTTTGCCCCAGTCACTACCACACTTGACCATCCCACAACCTGACAGCAGAAAAAACTCATCATCTTCCTCTTGAAAGGAAGGTACAATTCCAACAACCAATATCAATATCATGCGTTATCCCCTTCCGGATTCTCATTTCTCACTGGGCCTCAGTCTCACAGCTACAAAGTGCAATGGTTTGGTTCCAGACTGGGACATAGCACAGGCTATCTGAAGTGTGGTCTCTACAGCCAACGGGTGACAATGAAGACCCTCAGTAAAAGCACTGACATCTAACAGTAAACACTAAGTTCTAGGTGCCAAGAACTAGGCTAAACTCTTACTTCCATCAGTAAAGGATTGCTGATGGCATCAGCAATTCAGTAAGGTAGGGAACCCTTCTTTTTGCATACAGAAAAAAAGTACAGATGAGAAAGATTAAATACTCCCATTAACAATATAAAGAAAGCTTCCAGAGTTTAGCTGGCTGCTTAACTTCTTTGAAGTTTGTTAAACTTTTCTCCTTTTCTTAAATCCTCAGTCCCATTCTCCTATTTTCCAAGTTCTGTTGCATACAGTACAAGTGGGTTTTCTGCTTCCAGAAGAACTCTTCAGACATGTGAAGTGAGGGGGCCTGGAGGTGGTGCACCTCCTGGATAATGAAATACAGAGTTTGGGAAGGCAGCTGCCTGTGGTCCATTAATCACTCCTGATGCTCTGGGAGACATGAGATACAATTATAAGCAGTTAATCCCCTAGTTCACTGGTGGTGGGTTGGAGAAACTTAATCAGCATCATAAACACATTCGGAAAGGGATTTCCACAGGACAGTTTGGAAAATACTGAGACAGGCAGACCAATCCAACAGGAAAATCACTTATTGGTCACATCTGTAAGCACCTTGATTCAGTCTTAATTAGACTGTGTAGTAAAGATCTCAGAAACAGAAGGGAGGTGTCTGGAGGGAGCTCAAGAATATTGAGTCAATACCAGTGGCCATGCTCCAAGTATCAGAAAAAGAGCGAGGAGTGAGGAACCCAGAGGCTCCATGAGGTATTATGGGTGAGAGGCATCCATGAGCTTCTACCTATCCTTCCTTCATCTGTCAACTTCAAACAACACTAACAATTCCAGTGGAGAAAATGGAGGCTCTCTCTCACTCCATCTAAAAGCTAAATAATGGAAGAAACATCTGTCTCTCTGACAGGTGTGGGTTTCTAATACATTGTCTTGTATCCTCTTTTCTATGAGAAATTCTTTCAAAATTTCCCTCCATAAGCACCATATTTTATATACTTATATTTTTAAATAAATACCTGGTTAGTTATCCATTTACCTGTTTTATTAATGAAATACTACTGAAAGATGAGAGATCTCTTCAAGAATATTAGAGATAACAAGGGAACATTTCATGCAAAGACGGGCAAAATAAAGGACAGTAAAGGTAAGGACCTAACAGAACCAGAAGAGATTAAGAAGAGGTGGAAAGAATACACAGAAGAACTATATAAAAAAGATCTTAATGATCATAATGACCCAGATAACCATGATGGTGTGATCACTAACCCAGAGCCAGACATCCTGGAGTGTGAGGTGAAATGGGCTTTGGGAAGCATCACTGTGAACAAAGTAGTGAAGGTGATGGGATTCCAGCTGATTTATTTCAAATTCTAAAAGATGATGCTGTTAAAGTGCTGCACTCAATACGCCAGCAAACTTGGAACACTCAGTAGTGGCCACAGGACTGGAAAGATTATTTTTCATTCAGTCTCAAAGAATAGTAATGCCAAACAATATTCAAACTACTACACAACTGCAGTAATTTCACATGCTAGCAAGGTAATGCTCAAAATCTTTTTAGCTAGACTGCAACAGTATGTGAACCGAGAATTTCCAGATGTATGGGCTGGATTTAGAAAAGACAGAGGAATCAGAGATCAAATGCCAGCATCCATTGGATCATAGAAAAAGCAAGATAATTTGAGAAAAAAAATCTACTTCTGCCTCAATGACTGCACTAAAGTCTTTGACTGTGTGGATCACAACAACCAGCGGAAAATTCATCAAGAGATGGGAATACCAGACCACTTTACCTGCCTCCTGAGAAACTTGTATGCAGGTCAAGAAGCAACAGGTAGAACCAAAAGTGGAAAAAAAGTGATGGACAAAATTGGGAAAGGAGCACATCCAGCCTGTATATTTGCACTCTGCTTATTTAACTTATATGCAAAGTATATGATGCAAAATGCTGGGCTGGATGAAGCACAAGCTGGCTCAAGACTGCCAGAAGAAATACCAATAAACTTAGATATGCAGATGACGCTACCCTAATGGCAGAAAGTAAAGAGGAACTAAAGAGCCTCTTCATGAAGGTGAAAGAGGAGAGTGAAAAAGCTGGCTTAAAACTCAACATTCAGAAAACTAAGATCATGGCATCCAGTCCCATCACTTCATGGCAAATAAATGGGGGAAATATGGAAACAGTGACAGACTTTTTTTTGGGGGGGGGGCTTCAAAATCACTGTGGACTATGACTGCAGACATGAAATTAAAAGACACGTGCTTTCTAGAAGAAAAGCTATGATAAACCTAGACAGTGTATTAAAAAGCAGAGGCATCACTTTGCCGACAAAGGTCTGCATAGTAAAAGCTATAGTTCTTCCAGTAGACATGTATGGATGTGAAAGTTGGACCGTAAAGAAGGCTGAGTGCCAAAGAATTGATGCTTTAGATCTGTGGTGTTGGAGAAGACTCTTGAGAGCCCCTTGGACTGCAAGGAGATCAACCCGAATATCCACTGAAAGGACTGATACTGAAGCTGAAGCTCCAAATCTTTGGCCATCTGATATGAAGAGCTGATTCACTGGAAAAGACCCTGATGCTGGGAAAGACTGAGGGCAAGAGAAGAAGTGGGCAACAGAGGACAAGAAATTGGGATAGCATCATTGACTCAATGGACATGAGTTTGAGCAAACTCCGGGAGATGGTGAAGGACAGGGAAGCCTGGCATGCTGCAGTCCATGGGGTCACAAAGAGCTTTGCATGACTGATCAACTGAACAGCAACAAGAACAATTAATGAAATATATGAAAATGCTAACCTGACATCTGAGTTCCTTTGAGATAACCTGTGTGATCCTCAACAGGTTAAGAGGAGTACCATGAAAAAGCTGAATGATTTAGCGCTTCTGTAAAATGATGAATACTAATATATGTACAGTTCCAACTGGGCATTTGTAGTATCAAAAAAAAAAGTTTTGGATATTGATTACCAACTCTTTAATCCCAACCAATCCCATATGGGGTGGAAGACATGCTGCAGCTCATCTCCAGGCTCCCTACATCTTTGTAGAGGTGGAGATACAGATTCTACTTCATTATTACTGTAGGGTGCCTTAGAGCATCTTGCTTCAGTGAATCGTCCAGAAAAACTCTTCGTATGTAATGTTATATAGGGCTACATTTTGCGGGGGAAGCACAGGTGATCAGATGCTTTGCTTCTCACCAAGAATATCTTTTCTCACTGATTTAAGTAGAGTACCTTCAACTGAATTCAGTGACCTAGAGTCCCATCCTTCAGTCAACCACATACCAGTAGAATGATGTTTTGGTAGAAGAATGGAGGGGAAACCATACTTCACATTTCAGTTCAGCTCAGTCGCTCAGTCATGTCCAACTCTTTGCAACCGCATGGACTGTGGCATGCAAGGCTTTCCTATCCGTTATCAACTCCGAGAGCCTACTCAAACTCATGTCCATCACATTGATGATGCCATCCAACTATCTTATCCTCTGTGATCCCCTTTCCCTCCAGCTTCAATCCTTCCCAGCATCAGAGTCTTTTCCAATGAGTCCGTTCTTCGCATCATATGGCCAAAGTACTGGAGTTTCAGCTTCAGCATCAGTCTTCCCAAAGAATATTCAGGACTGATTTCCTTTAGGATGGATTGGTTGGATCTCCTTGCAGTCCAAGGGACTCTCAAGAGTCTTCTCCAACACCACAGTTCAAAAGCATCAATTCTTTGGCGTTCAGTTTTATTTATAGTCCAACTCTCACATCCATGTGTGACTACTAGAAAAACCATAGCTTTGACAGGATGGAACTTTCTCGGTAAAGTAATGTCTCTGCTTTCTAATATGCTGTCTAGGTTGGTCATAACCTTCCTTCCAAGGAGCAAATATCTTTTAATTTCATGGCTGCAGTCACCATATGCAGTGATTTTGGAGCCCCCCAAAATAAAATCTCTCACTGTTTTCCCATCTATTTGCTATGAAGTGATGGGACTGGATGCCATGATCTTAGTTTTCTGAATGTTGAGCTTTAAGACAACTTTTTCACTCTCTTCTTTCACTTTCATCAAGAGGCTCTTTAGTTCTTCTTCACTTTCTGGCATAAGGTTCATGTCATTTGCATATCTGAGGTGATTGATATTTCTCCCGGCAATATCCAGCCTGTGCTTCATCCAACACAGCGTTTTGCATGATGTACTCTGCATACAAATTAAATAAGCAGAGTAACAATATACAGCCTTGATGTACTGCTTTCCAGATTTGGAACCAGTCTGTTGTTACATGTCCGGTTCTAACTGTTTCTTCTTGACCTGTATATAGATTTCTCAGGAGGCAGGTCAGGTGGTCTGGTATTCCCATCTCTTTCAGAACTTTCCACAGTTTATTGTGATCCACACAAATGCTTTGGCATAATCAATAAAGCAGAAGTAGATGTTTTTCTGGAACTCTCTTGATTTTTCTATGATCCAACGGATGTTGGCAATTTGATCTCTGGTTCTTCTGCCTTTTCTAAATCCAGCTTGAACATCTGGAAGTTCACAGTCACATACTGTTGAAGCCTGGCTTGGAGATTTTTGAGCATTAATTTGCTAGCGTGTGAGATGAGTGCAATTGTGCGGTATTGCCTCATTCTTTGGCATTGCCTTTCTTTGGGACTGGAAAGAAAACTTGACCTTTTCCAGTCCTGTGGCCACCACTAGAGTTTTGCAAATTTGCTGGTATATTGAGCATAGCACTTTCACAGCATCATCTTTAAGGATTTGAAATAGCTCAACTGGAATTCCATCACCTCCACTAGCTCTGTTCGTAGTGATGCTTCCTAAGGCTCACTTGGCTTCACATTCTAGGATGTCTGGCTCTAGGTGAGTTATCACATCATCGTGATTATCTGGGTTGAGAAGATCTTTTTTGTGCAGTTCTCCTGTGTATTCTTGCCACCTTTTCTTAATATCTTCTTTTTCTGTTAGGTCCATACCATTTCTGTCCTTTATTGAACTTTGCATGAAAAGTTCCCTTGGTATCTCTAATTTTCTTGAAGAGATCTCTAGTCTTTTGCATTCTATTGTTTTCCTCTATTTCTCTGCATTGATCGCTGAGGAAGGCTTTCTCATCTCTCCTTGCTATTCTTTGGAACTCTGCATTCCAATGGTATATCTTTCCTTTTCTCCTTTGCCTTTAGCTTCTCTTCTTTTCTCAGCTATTTTTTTAGGCCTTATCAGACACCATTTTACCTTTTTGCATTTGTTTTTCTTAGGGATGGTCTTGATCACTGCCTCCTATACAATGTCACAAACCTCTGTCCATAGTTCTTCAGGCACTCTGTTTATCAGATCTAATCCCTTGAATCTATTTGTCACTTCCACTGTATAATCATAAGGGATTTCATTTAGGTCATACTTGAATGGCCTAGTGGTTTTCCCTACTTTCTTCAATTTAAGTCTGAATTTGGCAAGAAGTAGTTCATGTTCTGAGCAACAATCAGCTCCTGGTCTTGTTTTTGCTGACTGTATAGAGCTTCTTTATCTTTGGCTGCAAAGAATATAATCAATCTGATTTCGGTGTTGCCGTCTGGTGATGGCCATGTGTAGAGACTTCTCTTGTGTTGTTGGAAGAGGGTGTTTGCTAGGATACTTCATGTTAGTTGCAGATTAAAAGTAATCAGGATGCTATGCAGAGTATTTGATCATCTGGGGCTCCACTGCCAGTGAAAATTTCCAGAGATGAGGTTCAGGGTTCACTGATTGATTGCAAATGCCACCTGTAATTTGGCCTTTTTCTCTAAATTGTTTTTGTCTGTCAATGGGAAATCCCATGTCAATCAAGTTACTTCACATCTGAAGATCATTAAACCTCCAAAGTGTTTTAGAATTGACTAATAGCTAAAGGAATGACACTTTTAAAATTCTGACACTCTTAAATGCCACAGGCGGATGGTTTCCTTTAATCCTCACAAACTGCCTATGAACTCGACATAATTACTATCCCCATTTTATAGTTTAGACTTGTATTTATTGTAAGTGGCAGAATCAGGCTTAGAACCCATACAGTGAAATTCCTAAAGCTTCCATGTTTGTATTATGCCATGGTGTTATATCTGCTAGGGATAGAGTGGTATTAATAGCCTTTCCTGGGTGCAAAATGTTTTTAATTTTGTAATTATGAAGAAGAAAGTGTTTTTGTACTTTAGTAAAAAACGTAAATGAAGTCACTCAGTCATGTCCGACTCTTTGCAACCCCATGGTCTGTAGCCTACCAGGCTCCTCTCTCCATGGGATTTTCCAGGCAATAGTACTAGAGTGGATTGCCATTTCCTTCTCCAGCGGCTCTTCCCAACCCAGGGATCGAACGTGGGTCTCCCACATTGTAGACAGATGCTTTACGGTCTGAGCCACCAGGGAAGTCCTTTAAGGGATCAGTTCAGTTCATTTTTTAACTTTTATGTTAAAAAATGCTAAATCTTCAGTCCTTTCATTTTAGATACCAATTACAGGGAGCATTTGAGAGGCAGAAATGAGGAACCATTGCCACTACACTTCATGTTCACACATACATACACATACACACTTATGCTGAGGAGGGAGTTCCTATATTTACATTTGTGAACTTAAAATTCTCTGGTTCCTCAAGCCTCTAGGTGACCTCATCAAGCTATAGGTTGCCTGGCCCAGACAGTCATTGTTTCTCTACGAGCTGGTCCCACAGGAAATGTTCACAATGTTGATTTCAAACCAAGTGAGAACCACAGCTGTTAAGAATTGGTTAAAACTAGAGCTTTAGCTCTGAGATTTTAGGGATCTCCTTAGATAATGTTTTCTCCTTTTCCACATCTCCTGAATATCCCCTATTAAAATATCTAGACTCAGACTGCCCAACTCATTATGGTGAAAGAAACCTTGGTGAAAAAAATGTCAAGTTATAAAATATTAAGCAGTACTCTCATCATCCTGCCTTACTGTTCAGGGTTCCATTTATAAAGAAGGCTCCATTTTTTGCTAGTATTCTATCTGGTCATTTTTGTTTTCAATTAAAACTAAAGAAATGAAGCTGGCCTTACAATAGACTCAGTTATTGTAATATGTTCCCATGGTGACACAAGTTCCAGAACTGTGGGGCATACACTGCATCCAACCTCCTAGAAAGGGAGGAGAGGTCTATAGGTAGCCAGCCCTGATGGCCTCTTAATAAGAATTAAACAGCCATAATCTGTTTGCATTTCTATCTGGCTTCTTGTTCTGAAGAAACTTGAATAAATATTGGCATATTTTATAAATGAGCTGTGGGAGTAAGGAAACCCAATGTTTTTCTCAAATAAAATTATTTCCAGGCAAAAGTCATGGGGAGACTTGGGGCAACCCTCAAATTACTGAATATTATATTGTTATTCCTGCAAAACAACTCATCCAATTCTTACAGCATCCCTTTGAGAGAAACATCAGAAAAGAATTATTAGTCCCAATTGCTTCAGTTGAAGAGGCTAAAAGGAGAAATGAACTTCCAAACAAAATTTTAAAAGAAGGAACTTCCTATGTTCTTTGTGTGGAGGACATTTTATTTGTTCACTTCTCTGCTTAGTGATTTTATGACCATGTGTCACCAAACAAAGCTATGAGGGAAAAAGAACATTTGTGAAAGGTACCAAATTGAGATTCCATAAGTTTTTCTAAATTGAAGAAATAAAACAGAAAACAAACAAGCAAAAAAAAAAACAAAAAAACTAAGAAATTCCTCCTAAAGTTGTAGAACATGAGTAGGGGAAAAAAGGAAATGGCAAGGAAGGCAAAGCAAGTACTCAGTAAGGTAGTATAATGAATCCTGGAGTCAGATGGGAGAGATGTAGCTTTGAATTAGCTGC
Organism: Aepyceros melampus; assembly: GCA_006408695.1. Taxonomy (NCBI): domain Eukaryota; kingdom Metazoa; phylum Chordata; class Mammalia; order Artiodactyla; family Bovidae; genus Aepyceros; species Aepyceros melampus. The sequence continues at coordinate 165,714 of SJXQ01011186.1, read as the reverse complement.
TTGATAACTATGGTTCCAGTTGAGCAGTTTAAATCTGGTTTGCTTTTAACTAGTAAAAAGGGGAAGAAGGGGAATTTAGAGCCTCCCTGATGGGGTGGCATGAATTAAATGAAATAAAACACATTTAAGATGGCCCAGTGCATGATACACATTCCAAGTGCAATAAAGGCTATATGTGTCAGTACTTCTGTAAGAAATGGGACAGAAACTTGTACTGCATGGATACTAATAAGCTATAACTAAATATCCACCATCTATGGGAGGGGAGTTGGCTTCCTGTAGGCTGGAACAGTTAAGATCTTTATAATATTCAATATTATACTGCTCTTTCTAATCCTGCCAACAGGTCTGCATCAATTTGTTCTTCAACATAGCAGGAAAAAAATACCATAGTCAAAACATGATAGGCTTTAATTCTAGAATGCTAAAATATGCTAGAGAAATGTCACAAGAGTTTATAGCAAAATAAAGAGGACTAATTTACCAGAGCAAAACATAAGTAAATTTTCAAACATGATTAAGCTTAAGTAATATGGAGGTACTCCAAAAAGTATGCAATAAAGGGTATATCAAATCTCTTTATTAATTGCAATTTCTGGCCCCATATAACACTGTTTTTCTGTTTGTTCTATAGAAACTTCTAAAATTGGAATGTGCTAAGAATATTTTAAAACTCTCTAATGTCGTAGCTCAGACGGTAAAGCGTCTGCCTGCACTTCAGGAGACCCGAGTTCAATCCCTGGGTTGGGAAGATCCCCTGGAGAAGGAAATGGCAATCATTCCAGCACTCCTGCCTGGAAAATCCCATGTACGTAAGAGCCTGCTAGGCTACAGTCCATGGGGTCGCAAAGAGTTGGACACGACTGAGCAACTTCACTTTCACTTTCACTTTCAATGTAAATCAAAGTGTCTTAAGACACTTTGACTTAAATTTAAGACACTTTGATTTAATAATCTGGTTGATTATTTCCTGGTTCTCAGAATAATCTGGCCTGATTATTTCCTGGTTGTCATAATAACTGAGCTCAGCTCATTCTTTCTAGAATCATTGGAAGTAGACTTCTTTAACTCTCCTCTGGGTTTAGCTGGGAGGCATGTGGGCACCTTTTCCACTCAGCAGTTACCAATTAACCACCTCCTAAGAGCTCAGCAGCTGATCTATATTTTAAAGAGACCAGACAACCTCCCACTACTGCAATCTTCATTAAATAGAACTAAACATTCTGAACACTATGACTGAAGGTTAAACAATCACATTTCCTCACAGGATTAAGTAAAGTAAGGCTTCTTAGTACCAACTGAGTCCAGGTAGCCAACAATAGTGATAACACACCTTGCAAGGATTCTAAGCTACTGTCATCAGTACAGTAACCATGTTACACAAAAGCCAGTGATTCCACAGAGAAACGTGTCCTACTCTAGGAAATGCGTATATTGCTCTAACTAATGGCCTGTTTTGCTTTGTTTTCTAGTTTTCTTCTTGCAATGTTAATTTTCTCTGGGTGGCTAATGGTTAGATCAGTGAGAAAGTCAGCAGAGATTTTGTTTTATTGACTTTATTTCATTTCACATTTAATTATGCCAGATAATAACTGCAGGAATATTATGTAGAATCCAAATCACATATACTGAACACAAGGGCAGAAAGTTTGTAGATTTTCTCCTTAATGTATTTGGCCCAAGACGCAGGGATAAATTTTTTCCCTGAGTACTTAGGGTAGTCCAAGTAATATGCTCTCTAACTTTAGAATATAAAGTTCTTCTTTAGCTCATCAAGACAAGACAAACACCTTTCTAAATTAGGCCAGTAACTAGAATTCTCTATGCCTCAGTATGTGCTCTGCTGTGCTAAGCAGCTTCAAGTCATGTCTGACTCTTTCTGCCTCTAAGGACTGTAGCCCACCAGGCTCTTCTCTCCATGGGATTCTCTAGGCAAAAATCCTGGAATGGGTTACAGTTTCCTTCTCCAGGGTATCTTCCCAACCCAGGGATTGAACCCACATCTCTTACATCTCCTGAACTGGCAGGCGGGTTCTTTCCCACTAATGCCAACTGGGAAACCCAAGCCTCAATATACTCTCCTGTAAAAGGATAATGACAATATTAGCATGTATCTCACAGGCTAATCCTATTAGGGCTGTTAAAGTTAGTGACTCAGTCATATCTAACTCTTTGCGACCCCATGGACTGTAGCCCACCAGGCTCTTCTGTTCATGGGATTTTCCAGGCAAGAATACTGGAGTGGGTTGTCCTTTCCTTCTTCAGGGGTCTCCTGAATTGTAGGCAGATTCTTTACCATCTAGGTCACCTGTGTCATTAGGGCTGTAGTAAGGATTAAATCACTGCAGATGGTGACTGCAGCCACGAAATTACAAGACGCTTACTCCTTGGAAGGAAAGTTATCACCAACCTAGATAGCACATTGAAAAGCAGAGACATTACTTTACCGACTAAGGTCCGTCTAGTCAAGGCTGTGGTTTTTCCTGTGTTCATATATGGATGTGAGAGTTGGACCGTGAAGAAGGCTGAGCGCCGAAGAACTGATGCTTTTGAACTGTGGTGTTGGAGAAGACTCTTGAGAGTCCCTTGGACTGCAAGGAGATCCAACCAGTCCATCCTAAAGGAGATCAGTCCTAAGTGTTCATTGGAAGGACTGATGCTAAAGCTGAAACTCCAGTACTTTGGCCACCTCATGTGAAGAGTTGACTCATTGGAAAAGACTCTGATGCTGGGAGGGGTTGAGGGCAGGAAGAAAAGGGAACAACAGAGGATGAGATGGCTGGATGGCATCACTGACTCGATAGATGTGAGTCTGAGTGAACCCGGGAGTTGGTGATGGACAGGGAGGCCTGGTGTGCTGTGATTCATGGGGTTGCAAAGAGTCGGACACGACTGAGCAACTGAACTGAAGTGAAGGACTAAATGAGAGTACTTAGCATAGTACCTGGTCAAAAGTGAGTATTCTGTAAGGATTTGCTACTAGCAGCAGCAGTGACAAAAACCTGAAAACATGAGACTGGTAAAATTTTTCAGTGGCAAGTTGTACTCATCAAAGTTGTAAATTTTATAGCTTTTAATCCATCATATCTATCTCCTGGTGTCTAGCTTAGAGAAATAATCTCATATGCAGCCCAAGGGCTATGTAAAATGCTGTTAATGTATCATTTGCTATAACAAAGGTAACAGAAATTATTTACATGTTCATGGTGGCTCAGAGGTTAAAGCGTCTGCCTCCAATGCGGGAGACCCGGGTTCGATCCCTGGGTTGGGAAGATCCTCTGGAGAAGGAAATGGCAATCCACTCCAGTATTCTTGCCTGGAGAATCCCATGGACTGAGAAGCCTAGTAGGTTACAGTCCACGGGGTCGCAAAGAGTTGGACACGACTGAGCGACTTCACCTCACCTCACCTCATTGGTAAAATTTTTAAATAATCAATATTACATTTTTTCAGTGTAATGTCATACAACAGTTGAAAACACTGATCTCCATGTATTGACAGCTGAAAAAAAAAACAACTACAAAAAAACCCTAACGTGTTTTTAGGTAGGAAGAAAAATCCAAGTTCAGAACAAATGTTTAATATGATACCATTTGTATTTGGGAGGAAAAGCCACATGTGTGAAACATGTATGTATTCCTCCATGGTGATTTATCCAGGAGAACACATGGCCCTACTGAAAGCAATAAGAGGCAGCCATAGGATTCTGGTTAATGCCATTGGGAAAGAGGCACTTTTCTTCTGTGGGTGAAGACTTCACAACTGCTGGCTATCTTGGACACTTTCTGAAAGAGTCTGGCCAAGGATGAGACAAATATAGAGAAGCATGGTGATGAAAGCTGGGAGGGAGATTTCTGCTGAGTAAAGCCCTGGGATCCAAGGAGGTCACAAGCTAGGGCTATCCCTTGACACTAGTTCCAGGAGCAGTACCTTCCATCTGTTAAGGAGTCAGTTTGGGTCCTATTTGTGTTTTTCACTTGCAAATGAAATGTTCTCAAAATCCCAGGTAATTTCTCCTTCTTCTCTATCATTGATTTTTAAAAAATATGTTTAGCTTTATATTCAAATAGAATTATACATAAAAGGCCCAGTGTGTAAATCCAGTTAGTAGTGAAAAGTGAAGAGGGGTGAGATCACAGTCCTCTGAGCCAGCTGGGCTGGGCACTGTGTTTCAGATAGGACTTTCAGAGGGTGTATCTGTGTTCCTGGAGATAAACCAATTAAACATTCACCGCCTCAATGTCTTTATCTCAAGTGGGTATAATGATATGTTTCTTATCTATTTTTTTTAGGTTTTGTTAAGAAAAAAAGAACAGCTCTTAAGGCATTTGGGGAATATGTAAAACTTTTTTAAAATTTAAATACTCATTCCAGTATCAAGTCTGAATCTATAATAAAGATTCATTAACCTTAAAATGGGTTTCCCTGGTGACTTAGTCATTAATCTTAAAATGGGCTTCCCTGGTGACTTAGACAGTGAAGACTCGACTCTGCCTGCAATTCAAGAGAAAATGCACCATCTCAAGCAAAGAGATGATAGTATTCAAAACTTACAATGATCTCAACTTCAAAGTACAGCACACTCTTCAGCATACCCTCTGTAATTAGGCTTGTAACTACAACACTAAATAAAAGGTGATGAAAACTCAACAGCCACAGATCTTCCATTGTGATTTAGAATGTATACCTATAGATTTTACTTTGTCTTTGAGTCTGGTGTAATCAGTTCTGGCATTGTATTAAGAAAAATGGTCCACTAAATCAACAAAAACAAGAACTACAAACAATAATAATAATAAGTAGTAGCTCACATCTGGCAGGAAGGGATCTCAGTTCAGTTCAGTCGCTCAGTCATGGGAAGAACGGTCTAGTATTCACCAAATTCTAAAATGAAGACTTCAAGGAGACGTGTGTCATCTAGAATGATGAACAGCCATGGAGATCACCAAGAACTAGACTGGTAAGTCAGTTTTCTCTCTGACGCTAATTCAAATTTGTTTTTAGTGAATGTTTTTCGAGGTTGTGTGAATGTGTCACAAAAGACTAATGATATTTACCTTGGCATGGAAAGGCAGAGATGGAGCTCTCATGCTGTGCACAGGAAACCTCTGATTTAGCTCCAACTTTCATTTTGCCAGTGAGCAAGCAATGACTGACCACTAAATACTGATACAGCTCTGAGGGGCATGAACACCATGTTAGAGATCCTTAGGCCATTTCAACATAAGTCTATTTATTCAATTTTTTTGAGCTAGAGATTTCATCTTAATAGTATTCTGAAGATTCCAGAAGATGAATTCCTCATTATCTTCCATCATCCTTCAAACAGAGAATTCAGTTAAGCATAGAACTCTTTCCTAGGAGAAAACAAATTGCCAGAAAATATTTCCAAGGAACTGTTAAAAGACCTCTGGATACTTGGTCATTCAAATTTAGACTAGGCAAAGAGCTAGAAAGAATCTAAGGAAAAGGAATAAACTTTTATTCATGTTATCAAGGAGGAAGGCATAGTATTAGTAATGGGTAGTCTAATAGGTCTTTTCTGTCACAAGTTGTTATTCAACCTGAGGGATTCATATTGAAAGATGTTGATTTTGCCATTTGAACAGTTCATGTTCTCCCTTGCCAGATGAAACAATGGTCTTTTCATGAAGACACACAGGAAATATGATAGAGTTGCATTGAATTTATAGGAAGAATAGCTCTACAGACACACAGAGCAATAGCCTTTTTAATTTTCTTTAAAGCTATTGATGAGTTAATGAATCTTTCTTAGCTGGTGATGGGCATCTTCTCTTCCTTCCATGGCCCGAAAGCTAGATAGTGTCTTATTTTCTCCGCTTCCTTACAGGGCTTGTTATCGAGGCCTTCAAAGCCATTCTCCCCCTACTGCCAAACTCTGGTTCTATCTTATTTTTTCAGTCTCATGTTTCACCCTCACACCCCCTTGACCCCAGCCTTTCCATGGGAAATGACCTATAGGCTTATCAGAATTTGTAATTAAAACTTTAATTATTGATTTATTTGGCCCTGCTGCATGGCTTGTGGGATCTTAGTTCTGAAATCAAAGACTGAATACCAGGCATTAGGCAGAAAAAGTACAGAGTCCTGACCATTAGACCACCAGGGAATTCCCCATGATTATAATTTTCATTGTAGGATTTGATGCTTAATGTCGGTCTACGTACTAGAGCAAAAATTCCATAAGGAAGATCTGTGTCTTTGTTTTATTCAACATCCAATGAATTGAACTACATCTCCCCTGCCCCAACTCACCCCACCCCACAACTCTGCCTGTGTCTGTCTCTGGGTCTTTGATAATGTGTCTGCATTAGACTGTGAATTCCATAAAAGGAGGGGTATGGAGCGTGTCTATTTTTATATTCTCTCATCTAGACACTCATACCTTTCCCACATCAGCTTCCTGACCCATGTTCATATCAACCGCAGATCACCTACAACACTCAGCGTTGATTCCTTTCTATGTTTTTCTTCTTCCTTTTACAGAAAATAATAAAAGACCTGTTACCAGAACTGTTTGTGGTGAAGGCAATCTTTTCACTTTTGTTTGCAATACTTTTCTGATGATTTTCACCTTATTTCTGAATCTCAATCTTATGTAACTCATTACATGACTGGCTATATTCTTATTAAAAATAAATAAAAATAAAGAAAGAAATCAAGATATCTCACCCTGCATGCTTCTCATTAGCTAGATTCTGTGTTTAGCCTTAAGGATTAAGAATATAAATAGAAAACATACATAAACAAGCAAATATACAGACACTTTCTTCTCAATTCCTGGGTCAGAAAGATCTGCTGGAGAAGGGATAGGCTACCCACTCCAGTATTCTTGGGCTTCCCTTGTGGCTCAGCTGGTAAATAATCCACCTGCAATGCAGGAGACCTGGTTCGATCCCTGGGTTGGGAAGATCCCCTGGAGAAGGGAACGGCTACCCACTCCAGTATTCTGGCCTGGAGAATTTCATGGACTGTGTAGTCCATGGAGCTGCAAAGAGTTGGACCTGACAGATTTTCACTTTCACAGACACGTTCACATAAACATGAAAAGCAAATATAGTTAAATAATAAAAGTATTCTGCCTATAAGAAACAAGTGCTGCAATTTGTAAAACGAACAAGCAAATGAGAAATAAGCCCTGCTTTTAACAAACATTCTAACTGGTAAAGGAAAAGTCATGCCAACTAAGGAATCCCACTTGTCATCCAGTTCTCTAAGAAATGAGTCATTTGTCACTGCAATTGCTGACCTGCAGTATACCTTGAAAAGAATTCAGGGTGAAGAATTGAGAACAAGACACTCTGTGCTCTGGGAAAACTAGTAGAAAATGCCTTCAGACAGATATTTTTAGGAAAAAATTTTATGAATCCAGATTCTTGCATCGTCCCATACTTAGAAAAGCGCTAAACTATTAAATGAGGTATCAGTTCCTCGTGACTAGCAATAAACTTCTACCGAGATTATGGTTGATTTGAATGTACCCCTTTGCCAAAATCCTATATCTATACTGGGCTCCCTCTCACCTCTTTGACACAGTTCCTCAGAGCTATCTGAGAGGCTGTCTCCTGGGCTATGCTGCTGCTGCTGCTGCTAAGTCACTTCAGTCGTGTCCGACTCTGTGCGACCCCATAGACGGCAGCCCACCAGGCTCCCCCGTCCCTGGGATTCTCCAGGCAAGAACACTGGAGTGGATTGCCATTTCCTTCTCCACTCCTAGGCTATAGTCCTCAGTAAATTCCCAAATAATACTCAACTCACAGCTCTCATACTGAGTGTGTATGTGTGTGTGTGTGTGTGTGTATTTTCCCCTCAAGTTAATAGTCACAACTACAGAAATGCACTAATGTGCCATAGATGGTATATCAGATATGCAGGCAGGGCACAAGGAAAGGAGGGACCGAATTTATATTGAGGGGCCAATTTTATATTAAAGGGTCCAAAGGAGCTTTGGAAAGGGGATGGCATTCGTATGGGTTTTCGACAGCATCACTAACTCAATGGACATGAATCTGAGCAAACTCTGGGAGATAGTGAAGACCAGGGCAGCCTGGTATGCTGCAGTCGATGGGGACACAAGAGTCAGATACAACTTAGCAACTGAACAATAACAACAATAATGACTCTTTAGGAATGAACATGAAACTGACAACCTGAGAAAGACAGATGTTTGGTAGGACAGCGGCTACAGGCTTAAGTGTACATAAGATCTGTATGCCTCTAACACTTGAGATTCTGATCCAAAATATCTGATTCCGTTAGGTCCATAGGACCTAGAAAACTGAAATTCCCTTAAAAGGGACCTTGTTAACTGGCTCTGGTACTTCTCATGTAAGTACTTAGCCCCCTCACCTTTTGTTTCCCTAGATTCACTGCAAATAAAAGATTGCAGCTGCTACTACTGATGGGAAATAAAAGGTCAGTAAAATGAATCTGACCTTTCCCCATGTTCCCAGTGTACAAGTTGGAGGTGTTTTCAAAGTTTGCAATATCTAACCTGAAGTCTGTATCTACAGTTTTAGGGGGTATGGATGACTTTGGGCTCAGCCATGCATACTGGTTTTCAATTCTGCTTACCATCAGTTCTCCACAAGTAGGAAAAAGGACCAACAGGCCCTTTAGTCACATCATGTAGCATTCCTGAGGCTCACATTAGTTTTAGGGGACCAGAGCAATGTTTTATTTTGACACAACAGAGAAAAAATATATATAAATTTTAGCTCAAAAAATGATTTAGTACATAACATTATACATTTGTTTTTATACCAATGCAGTCATGAAATATAATTGTAATATATTTTTATAGAGAAAGAGGCCCCAAAGGCAAAGTGCCTAGAACCCATAAAAGTCAGCATGCAGCCAAGAAAGAGGATGAAGAAATGCAAAAGGAATATAAACTCGTTACATTAGGTACTGAACTGTGTCTCTTGTGTATCGAAGGAAGGCATTTATTATTCCAGCAAAGAATCTGAAAAAGATAAAGGACATGGATTCCCGAGAAGAGATCATTTGGCTTTCTAAATCCATCTATTAATTGCTGGGATTTAAAATCCTCACAGAATCTAAAAAGACATGATACAGATGAACTTATAAAACAGAGACTCACAGATTCAGCGAATGAACTTATGGTTGCCAGGAGGAAGGAGTAGTTAGGGTGTTTGGGATGGACATGCACACACTGTTGTATTTAAAATGGCATTAACCCAAGGACCTACTGTATAGCACAGGGAACACTGCTCAGTGTTACGTGGAAGTCTGGATGTGCAGGGGGTTTGGGGGAGAATGGATACATGTATGGCTGAGTCCCTTCACCGTTCACCTGCAACTATCACAACATCATTAATCGGCTATATCCCAATACAAAATAAAAATTTCAAAACAAAATAAAATCCTCCCAGAGTTCAGTCTTTAATCAGGATCAATATCCCCTGAGGGTTCACAATGCTCTGGATAGCCACTCAAGGAGAAGATGCAAGAAAGAGCAGTAAATAGAGAAAACCTGATGTTTCTCAAACAGTCCCTTAACCACAATAGTGGCTATGTATTTGAATTTCATAAGGTTTCTGGAAAAGGCCCATCTGGCATTCAATTTTATTTTAGACATAACCCAGATGTCAGCAGAACACGTAGTTAAAAGAAAAAACAAAACTACTGTGGGTGACGTCAATAAATTTACATGATTATTCTGCAACTCTTTCCACTCTGCAATTGTCTATACACCACTGATGGGTTACTATTTTGTTACCAGAGCTTTGATTAACTCACCTGTTGGCCTGAAACTTTACTATTAGGAACTGTCTACATTTTACATAGTGAAAATCAATTACTCTGATAATCAGGAGACATGTTTGAAATATATATTTTTTAAGTGGCTCTTGTATTCAAATTTCTCACTTTGGCATTTGAAGCCCTTCAAAATTTGGCACCAAGGGAACTTTATGCTGTTCTCTCAGGAGTACCAGCTCTCTCCCTGCACTCAAGCCAAAGTGGACCATGTGTTACTTCGGTGCATTGCCAGAATTTTCCCAATGCCATGTCCTTGATCAAGTTGTTCCTGTGAATAGAGTCCCATCCTCACCTGGGCCCACGTTACACTCCTCTTCTGAGAAGCCTTTACTGTTACTCAGGCGGGCCCTTTCACTTTTTCAATGCCCCTTGATATGGTTTTGTACCTCTCTTATTGGCTTGCTTATTTTCCATATTATGTTTTAGCTATTTTTATGTATTTCCTATCTCTATCATTAGATTGAAAGTTAAGTACAAAGAGTGAGACATAAGTATTAGTCACTCAGTTGTGTCCAACTCTTTACAAACTCATGGTCTGTTTATGGAATTCTCCAGCAAGAATACTGGAGTGGGTTGCCATTCCTTTCACCAGGGGATCTTCCTGGCTCGGGGATCGAATCCAGGCCTCCTACAATGCAGGCAGATTCTTTACTATCTGAGCTACCTGGGAAGCCCATAAATAAATATATAAATAATTTTTCAGGTGACAATAAATACTATGAAAGTAAAGGAAGCAGAGAGAGGAGGATGGAGAATGAGGATGGGGCCTGTTACATTATACAACATAGTCAGAGAAGTGAAAGTGAAACTCACTCAGCTGTGTCCAACTCTTTGCGACCCCATGGACTATACAGCCCATGAAATTCTCCAGGCCAGAATACTGGAGTGGGTAGCCTTTCTCTTCTCCAGGGGATCTTCCTGAACCAGGAATCGAACCGGGATCTCCTGCATTGCAGGCAGATTCTTTACCAACCACAGAAATAATGCCCAGTAAGTTCCTTCGAAAAAACACAAATAACCTGAGAATAGCATCTCACTGTCTTTCTAGTTACTCTGCCTTACTTTTCTTCATAGCACTAACCACCACTTGAAATAGCATAACCTACATTAATTTGTTAATTTGTCTTCCAATTAGGAATGTAAGATCCATGAAAGCAGGAACTTTCTCTTTTATTCACTGCTGTATCTCCAGTGTGAGGACCTTGATTTGGATTAATATTTGCAAAGTAAATATGTTTGAGTGGATAAATAACTGATAACCTGATGTTTAGTCTCTAAGTTGCATCTGACTCTTTTGCGACCCCATGGATCGAGGCCCACTGGGCTCCTCTCTCCAGGGGATTTTCCAGGTAAGAATTCAGGAGTTGTATTGAATTGTAAGAATACAGTTGTTGCTGTTGTTTAGTTGCTAAATCATGTCTAACTCTTTGTGACCCCATAGACTGTAGACCACCAGGCTCCTCTGTTTGTGGGATGTCTCACAGCTAAATATGTTAGTTACGTGCAACTTTTCATACCCATTCACTGCAGGTGAGATAACTTTTGGGATGGAATACAAAAGCAATCTGTATTAGGCCTAAATGAAAGGTCACAAAAGGGACATAACTAGAGATTAGGTGTTTATGGAGGGGGTGTATTTTGACAAAGCCACCCAAGAGGGCCACATTTAATGCCAGTAACAGAGACTCTATGTTTGAAAAACCCATGTAAAGGGCTCTTAAAAAGAGAGAAAAAGCAACACAAATCATAAACAGGTTATTATTTAACCCAGTGAAGATCACACACTTTAGGCATTTCATAAGATTCTGGATATAAAGTCTCTGTGAGTCATAGAGCAACATTCATACAGAGAAAAACAGAAAGAAATTGCACCAACTTCTAGCCTTTGATAAGAGGGTAACGATAGCTTGGGAACCTGGTTGGCACAGCAAAAGGATCTCCATTTGTAAATTGAACAACCAACCTAGTGAGCACCTGCTGGGATTAGGGATTTCAGTGGGCACTGGGTACACATTAGGGAATGAAACAGATAAAGTCCATACAGAACTCACCACCTAGACTCTCACTGAACTCCCCTCTCCTTGAGTCCTTCTTGGCATAGAATGCATTTGGTGTGAGACAAAGGCACTGAAGTCAAGAAGGGGTGCCAAGACAGGAGATATAAACACCTTGGGGCAGGTGGTAAGCTCTGCTGGTTGAACCCAAAACCATAGCTACTAAGAAGACACTCTGTCTCTTTCACTTCTGGCTGAGGACCTGGGGTAAGTGCTAAAACTTACTCATTTTAATATTTCTATTCATAGGAAATTCCATCTTCTGTAACATAAGAAAACTTTCCCCTTTGTTTTTTTCCTAAGCATTGAAGTTTATCTTTAATGTATTATTCAGGTTGGGCAATGATTAATTAATCAGAACCCTTTTGTACTGGGAGAATAGAACCAGGCTCTTGGCTAAGTAACACCAGCTGTTCCAAGTTAGAGTCTGTCAAGAGGATGACAGTGTCAAACACTATTGTTAATTATGCAGTAAAAATTACAAGAGTCTAGAAATGAATCTGGATTTTTAGGGGAAATCTTTTTTCCAGTATTTTTGGCTTATACACGATGCCACTAAAATGCCAGCTTAATGGCTTGTATAAAGAAAGAATAATCAGTACATGAATGCTATATCCCTCAGTTTCAAATTCTGACTTCAAGCCCATTTAATAAAGAGTATTAGTATGTAAAATTGGATTTGTTGTTCTACAAATACATAATTTTATCCCAAGAATTTCAAAGAACTGGGCCCACAAGCACAGGTTCCTATGGGAAGAGGTCTCACCAACCAAAAGACTTAACTCTTAAAAACTAGCCTAAGGGAGAGATTTAGCTAAACAAGTATCAATACACTTGTTAATCTTTCCAAATCTTAGATACTGCTAGATTTGGCTCAATAACTGACACGTACATATAAGGGTCAGATATTTTCTTTTATTCTGCAACGTAGTATCCAGGGCTCTCAGGCTTTCAGAGAAAATGGTCATTTTTAAACACTTGACAGGGTAAATCAGATGTGAGATATGAATCCATCAAATAAGGAGTAAAGGCTTCAGCCAAAAAGGAAAAATTCATTTTCCACAATCAGAAGAGAATGACTCCTGTGAGGAGAAGAATTTAGGACATTGCTTTCTGATTTGAAGGGTATATTTTGATTGTAGAACAGAAACCCCATGATAAAAATGCCACTCCATTTAGGCTGCTTCCTGGAAAATTCTAGTCCTGTTAAATGAAAGCAGACACACAATGCTTTTAGTGTATCTTTCCTCAAAACTGAATTCTGGATAAAATTCGATATGCCAGGAGTTCATCTTGTCAGCTGTTGAACCAAAGCACCTGTGTGTATCCAAGAAATGGAGCAGTCCATCCTTACAACACAGAGAAAGTGTGACTGGATAGTTTCTTTTTAGAACCAAAGGCACCAGCTAGAACTATCTATGAACTGGATAAGGTAAAAGGTGTTGTAAGCTGGAGAGTAAAAATCCGTATTGTGTCAAAGAAAAATAGGGTGAATATTTCCACTGCTCAGGTCTCACCCTTCCTGTCACATCTTTAAAACAATCTCAGGGAGTCTTGGGCTTCCCTTGTGGCTCAGCTGGTAAAAACAAAATCCACCTGCAATGTGGGAGAACTAGGTTCGATCCCTGGGTTGGGAAGATTCCCCTGGAGAAAGGAAAGGCTCCCCTCTCCAGTATTCTGCCCTGGAGAATTCCATGGACCGCATAGTCCATGGGGGTGAAGAGTCAGACACGACTGAGCAACTTTCAGTTCCAGTGAGTCTTGCTTATCATTCAGATATCTTGTCAGTTCTTTAGTCATTAAACCATTTATATATAAACGGTATATATTATGTGACAGATACTATGTAATATACAATAATTTTCTTCTTTCCTTCCTCCTTCCCTGGCACAAATAACCACTGAGGATCTATCATAGATCCACGAGCAAGAAAGTCAAGGACCCTGTTCTCAAGAACTGGTGGTTTACTGGATGGCAGCACACAGAGAAACAGAAAAAATAAACAAGAAAATGCCATATTTAGCTACTCTTGTCATGTGAGGAAAACAAAGGAAAGCATAGTGATAGCAAGTGCCTGAAGATGGGTTAACACTTTAGACCTTTCCAAACAGCTGAAGTTTTTCCAGTCAAGAAAATATTAATATCTGGAGAATGGCACAGTAACAGCAATTGCCCAGGCCCTGAGCTCAGAGCCATTTTGGCATGTGAAGGTACAGAAAGTTCAGTGTGTGGGCAGAGTAGTGAAAAATAACAGCAACAAGAACAACTTACAAGAAGCTCACAGACCAGTCGTTGTTGTGGTCTGTCCGACTCTTTGCAACACACTCGGCCTGTCCTTCACTACTTCCTGGAGTTTGCTCAAACTCATGACCATTGAGTAGGTGATGCCATCCAACCATCTCACCGTGTGTCATCCCCTTCTCCTCCTGCCCTCAATCTTTCCCAGCATCAGGGTCTTTTCCAATGAGTTGTCAATTCACATCAGACCAGTATAGAGATTCTTAATGTGTTTCTCATTGACAACACCACTGAATGCATGGATGAGAGCTACAAACACCCTCCCCAGTGCTCACAGGCACGCACCAAATACCAGGTAAAGTATCTCAAGAGGGTCATGGATCCCTTGATGCCCAGCAGTGTATTTATTGTAGACTGAGGGACTCTTGAAATAGTGGAAGAAAGAATGACTTTGGGTGTTATGATGCTGCTCTTAAAATCTGAATTAACTAATTCATACTGAGCTGCACATTCATACCAAGCACTTTCAGATGCATCACTAATGTAATGTTTACATAAGAACTGACAGTCTCAGAGATGCAGAACTGTTTCATAAAGTTAGCCTAAGTGGACTTTTGTGTTCCAGCTCCTGCCTGGGCTTGGAGCCTTTTTTGATTCATGCTTCAATTGTCACTTCCAACACCTACACAATTAAGTGTCATCTGCAGGTTTCATTAGCAAGCTGCTTATCAAGCTCTTCCAGGTCATTAATGGAGCTGTTAAATATCTTAGGTCCTCACCCGCCTCTGAGGACGCCTGCTGGTTATGCAGAGACTCATTTATCATTTCTCAGTGCTGGGAATCTAGGCACAACTTACATGAGGATGATGTTTCAGCCCAAATCAAAGATCATTTTCAAATTTCAAGATTTGCCTAATCAATTGCACCCTAGGGAATCAAGCCCAAGAGGTTGGACATATTGCTTCTACGGAAAGTGACCATATATATTATAATTTACTAGGATGTTTTTGAGATGGGCACTGTAAATAATACCCCACAATAACAGATATAAACTAAAAGCCATTCAAGGCAAGCCAGGATGGTTGTTGTAGATTTTTGTACCTTCAGATTCTTATAAGATTTACCGGGCATCAAGTACATGGCAGGTATAAATGAATACACACCACACACGCACACAAACACACATTATTGTTAATGCTTAGTTGCTAAGTTGTGCCTGATTTTCCAGGCAGAATCCTGGAGTGGATTGCCATTTCCTTCTCCAGAGCATCTTCCCGACTCAGGGATCAAATCACATCTCCTGCATCTGCTGCACTGGCAGGGGAATCTTTACCACTGTGCCACCTGGGAAGCCCATAAGTAATATGTGTGCGTGTGTGTGTGTGTGTATATATATAATCTTTTACGGATGATATATGTATCATCTTTTACGGATGTGTTTTATATATATATAAAAGATGATGCAAAGACATAAATTGAATTCCAGTCTCCAAAGCCACAGAAGCACTCTTCAGAACAAGAATATTGCAGAAATCCCAAATCTGTTCCCTATTTTCCATGAATATGTCTTCTTTTCACTTGTCCCCTATGAATTCTTTTTTTTTCTTGGCTACTTGGCAACTTCTATCCTACAATGGGAACTTTTTTCATCAAATTTTGTGGATTATATCCGAGCAGAATAGGTCCTTTTAGAATATTAGTGATAGGAAAAGACTTGAGATGAATAGTTGCAGAAGATATTCCCCCTACCCCAGCCCCATTGAACTCTAGAAACTCATAACCAAAAAAGGAACTCTCCTCCTTCTTCTCTCTGCATTTCTACTGGAAGCCCTGTGGCTTATTATTACTTTAAGGACCTAATCAGCACAAAGCAGGAATCAACTACTTTCTAGGTGTGGCAAAATCATGAGGTAACAACATATCTCACTTGGGAATACATTTTCTATGTGTAAATTAAAAGCCTACAGAAAAAACCCATTGCTTTTCCCTCACTTAAAAGCCACTCAATCATTCCTCAAATGCTTATGAAACCCTGTCTCAAGCCAAATTCTATTTAAAATCTTTAATTGTGATTTCTATGAGTCCTGATGCATTAGCCTCTCCAATGTGTACCCCCCACTTAAGTTTTAAAATGCATACTTCCAGGGTTTATATATCTATGATTTATTATGCTGAAATAAGAACAGCTTTTAGAAGACATTTTAAAATATCACTCAAAGTATTTAAAGTCTATTGCTAAAAAAAATAAATAAAAATAAAAATACAGGTCACATTTTGCTGTTGGTAAATGAAATCAGACAGGCCAAGGTTAAGTAGCTAGTCAAATATGAACTTCACAGTGTACCAAATATGAATATTTATTCTTTATCATTTGCGTACTTTTTTTTTTGAATCAGAAAAACACAGTCAATTAAAAAAGTCACTCCAATTGGAAAGGAAGGTTAGTTTGCAACTCTGAAGAGCTAAATAGATTATTTGAAACATATATATATATATATGGACAGCTATACAAAAGTCCTCATACCAAGTTTACTGAAAATGCTTGCAAAAATCTGCCTAGGGCAAAAGAACAGACAAATTGAATGATTCAGAAGTCAAAGAGGTTTCATTAAAAACACAAGCAAGCAGAAACCCTTGAGTCCTATAAAAAGGTGGTTTCTTCCCATCACTCCAAGGAGTTTGCAAGAGTCCCTTCAATCATACAAGTTCACCTCCTGCTGAACTTCACTTGTCTGTATTTAGGAGATCCACATACCTGGGCAGCAAAGAGCATGTCTTTACAGAGCCCCTGTTGTGTGCAATTACTATTCAAATTAGTAGTTCTTACTTAAGAATCCTCTAAGGGAATAAAAAATGCCTATACCAGGGATGAAGTCCAAACAGAGTGCATGCAGCTATAACATTTTTAAGAGCTCTCTAGGTGACTTTGTAGTCATCAAGTGTTGAAGACCTCTGATTTGGGTGATGTGTATTTTGAAAAGCCTCCACAATAATTGGCTAGAGAAGGATAAGGGTTGTGGTGCAAAAAAGGAGAACAGGAATTAGAAACCTTTCCAACAGGTAAGACTCAAGTGGAAAGGTAACAGAGTCTCCAGTTCAGTTCAGTCGCTCAGTTCAGACTCTGCAAACCGATGGGCTGCAGCTCGCCAGGCCTCCCTGTCCATCACCAGCTCCCAGAGTTCACTCAAACTCACGTCCACTGAGTCGGTGATGCCATCCAACCATCTCATCCTCAGTCACCCCCTTCTCCTCCTGCCCTCAATCTTTCCCAGCATCAGGGTCTTTTCAAATGAGTCAGCTCTTTGCATCAGGTGGCCAAAGTATTGAGTTTCAGCTTTAGCATCAGTCCTTCCAAAGAACACCCAGGACTGATCTCTTTTAGAATAGACTGGTTGGATCTCCTTGCAGTCCAAGGGACTCTCAAGAGTCTTCTCCAACACCACATCCATACATGACCACTGGAAAAACCATAGCCTTGACTAGAGGGACCTTTGTTGGCAAAGTAATGTCTCTGCTTTTTAATATGCTGTCTAGGTTGGTGATAACTTTCCTTTCAAGGAGTAAGCGTCTTTTAATTTCATGGCTGCAGTCACTATCTGCAGTAATTTTAGAGCCCCCCAAAATAAAGTCTGCTACTGTTTCCCCATCTATTTGCCATGAAGTGATGGGACTGGATGCCATGATCTTAGTTTTCTGAATATTTTTAACTTTGATATTTTCACTGTGATAAGTTGTGGGGATACAGCAATGAACAAAACCAGCCATGGGCCCTGAGACAACAAAGACTTCTAACTGTAACAACTTTAGTAAAAGAAAGGTTCTGTGAGAACATGCAATTGAGTGCTTTTGTTGGCAAATTACATGAGGAACTTCCAGTTGAGATCAGGAGGTAGAGAAGAAATGAACCAGGTGAAGAGGCAGGAGATCAGCACACGTTCAATGACAGAAAGAAGGAAAGTTTGGCAGGGACTGAGCACAAAAAGGAGAGATTTTAACTGGGAGTCAAGGTATCGAGGGGAATGTCACATTTAGAGCCTCGCTGAAAGACTAACACAAAGCCTGGGGCAGGGAGTGAAATGGCCGGGCTAAGTGCTGGGCACTCTGCTCCCTTGGATATTCATTAACTGATAGCCAAGCAGAGACCACAGGGCAGCAGCTGTGCACAGACCACAGTTAGTTCTGGGTTGTCAACCTCAGTCTTGACACTTATTTCCTCTCTGACTTGAGCAAATCATTTAGCATCTCTTTGTTTTATCTATAGAATACAATGAATATTAGACTCTGCTCCAAAGGCATACTAGGTAAAGATTAATTGAGATCACATTTCTTGAGCCCCTGTCACTAAGATATGCCTATTAAGTGTTCAGTTCAGTTCAGTTCAGTCGCTCAGTCGTGTCCGACTCTTTGTGACCCCACGAATCGCAGCACACCAGGCCTCCCTGTCCATCACCAACTCCCGGAGTTCACTCAGACTCATGTCCATCGAGTCAGTGATGCCATCCAGCCATCTCATCCTCTGTCGTCCTCTTCTCCTCCTGCCCCCAATCCCTCCCAGCATCGGAGTCTTTTCCAATGAGTCAACTCTTCACATGAGGTGGCCAAAGTACTGGAGTTTCCCTCCAAAGAAATCCCAGGGCTGATCTCCTTTAGAATGGACTGGTTGAATCTCCTTGCAGTCCAAGGGACTCTCAAGAGTCTTCTCCAACACCACAGTTCAAAAGCATCAATTCTTCAGCACTCAGTTTCCTTCACAGTCCAACTCTCACATCCATTAAGTGTTAGTTATTCTTATTAGGACTCTCTAGAGTCTGCTTGCAGAGAAGACAATGGCACCCCACTCCAGTATTCTTGCCTGGAGAATCCCAGAGACAGAGGAGCCTAGTGGGCTGCCGTCTGTGGGGTCGCACAGAGTCGGACACGACTGAAGCGACTTAGCAGCAGCAGCAGCAGCAGAGTCTGCTTGAGTCAGAGATCAGACGTAATCACAGATACTTCAGATCTAACAAATGGAAGATGCAGCGAGGACCATGGGGGACCTGAAATAAAATCTGGTAAGAGTCTCTTGATGAAAGTGAAAGGGAGAGTGAAAAAGTTGGCTTACAGCTCAACATTTAGAAAACGAAGATCATGGCATCTGGTCCCATCAGTTCATGGGAAATAGATGGGGAAACAGAAACAGTGTCAGACTTTATTTTTTTGGGCTCTAAAATCACTACAGATGGTGACTGCAGCCATGAAATTAAAAGACGCTTACTCCTTGGAAGAAAAGTCATGACCAACCTAGATAGCATATTCAAAAGCAGAGACATTACTTTGCCAACAAAGGTCCATCTAGTCAAGGCTATAGTTTTTCCTGTGGTCATGTATGGATGTGAGAGCTGGACTGTGAAGAAGGCTGAGTGCCGAAGAACTGATGCTTGTGAACTGTGGTGTTGGAGAAGACTCTTGAGAGTCCCTTGGACTGCAAGGAGATGCAACCAGTGCATTCTGAAGGAGATCAGCCCTGGGATTTCTTTGGAAGGAATGATGCTAAAGCTGAAACTCTAGTACTTGGCCACCTCATGCGAAGAGTTGACTCACTGGAAAAGACTCTGATGCTGGGAGTGACTGGAGCAGGAGGAGAAGGGGACGGCAGAGGATGAGATGGCTGGATGGCATCACTGACTCGATGGATGTGAGTCTGAGTGAAATCCAGGAGTTGGTGATGGACAGGGAGGCCTGGCATGCTGCGATTCTTGGGTTCCAAAGAGTCAGACATGACTGAGCGACTGAACTGAAGAGCACAGAAGTGGAAGGGGACTGATTTTGAATCAAGGAACTGGAAGAGACTTCAGAGAGAGAGAAGATGCCTTAACTAAACCATGAAGAGCAAACAGTACCATCCTTCTGTTCTGCTCTGGTTTATTTTGCTGCCCACTCTTTCATCCCTGTTACCTTCTGTGTTGTAAACAACAGTCAAGCACAAGTCTCCTTTCACATCAAGCCAGAGAGCAGAAGAGAAGCAGAGATCTGGTACAAAGGAAAGACACCAACACAGAGCAGAGGTGCTGAGTTCAATTTCTAGAGGCAGGTTTAATAAAGAAGAGCGCTTCACAACCTAACGTCCATCGGCAGAGGAATGGATCAAGAAGACGCGATACGTATAAAGAATGAAATAATGCCATTTGCATCAACATAGATGGACTCAGAAAGTGTCACATGAGTAAAGTAGGTCAGATAGGAAGAAATATTGTATGGCATCTCTTATATGTGGAATGTAAAAGGAAATGATACAAATGAACTTACAAAACAGAAAGAGACTCACAGATTTAGAAAATGAACTTACGGTTGCTAGCAGGAAGGGATAGTTAGGGAGCTGGGGACAGACATGTACACACTGCTGTATTTAAAATGGGAAACCAACAGGGACCTACTGTATACCACAGGGAACGCTGCTCCAGGTTGTGTGGCATCCCAGAGAGGAGTGGTTTTGGGGGAGAATGAATACATGTGTATGTATGGCTGAGTCCTTTAGCTGGTCACCTGAAACTATCACAGTGTTGTTACTCGGCTATACCCTGATACAAAATAAAAAGTTCAAAAGAAAAAAAAAGTAACAGAAAAAGAGATGAAGAGTGCTTCATACTTACCCAAATATTTTGTGTGTTACTTGCAAAGAAGATGATTTAGACTGGTACAGTTTATAACTTGCAAGCAATATACTTAAAAGGAAAACCCTTGTTCAAAGCAATATTCATCGTACACTTTTTGTCGCTGTCAGCTTACACATTCTTGTTTTTTTTCATTATTGAAGTATAGCTAATTTACAATGTTGTGCTAGTTTCTAGTGCACAGAGTTCATCAGATTTTTACACTTCACCAGGGGGCAGGGACTATTCCTCTGAGCATAGCAGCGCTGTTAAGAGCACTCTGCAGGACCCAGCCTGGTGACGTCACTGGACCAGTAGTATATTAAGTTCCTCCCAGACAGCCACAGTGGCAGTTTGATTCAAAGGGAAGGGCAGCCCATCAGGGTGATGGGAGACAGGAAAAATAATACAGCCAGACATTTCTAACTAACACCTAGAGCTGTCTGGTGGTTTCTTCAGCAACAGTTTAGATTATCAGCATATGGCCACAGAAACAGGTTGCTTCAGTGTGAGCTGTATCAGGGCAGAAATGAGGAGAAATATCCACTTAAAGGAGTTGCTATTGGAGCCGGTTGGTAACTACCTTCTCCTTCTTGAAGGCTAGAGTCACCCGTGAGGGATTACTTTGAGAGATTACCCTTCTTTACACACCCCCTTGGACATTCTAGGCTCTAAGCATGGGGAAACAAAGCTATTCAATTTCAGAAACCAGCAGTTTCTTTATGACATTTGGCAGAAAGTAATGTGAAAACTTGTGGAACTAGCTCCTTGTACGCATTGTCTGGTACAGAGTACATCCGTCTGGGGGGCTTTAATCACAACACACATCCCATCAACCATTATATAAAAATGTGCTTAGGAAGAGGAAAGGAGCTTGTAAAAAGCCTCGATGAAGAGATGTATTTGTATGGCTCAGTGAGCTGAGCAATGGGCCAGGACTTGAGAGGACAAACCGCCCCCATGTCCTAGAAGAACAAGTTACTTACCAGCCTCTGCTCACTCTCTTTCTGCACGGGGAAAGCAGGGAACACGGCCACTGCCCCACTGTGCGGGGCAGGATGGGAGAGCTACGGGCCATCAGTCAGGGAGACCCAGACATAATGTCTTCCACAGCCACTGATCTTTTCTTGGAGTTTCAATTGTTCTCTGCCAATTACTGGGGAATAGATCAATGCACTCTGCATTCTGGCGGCATAGGAACTGTAGTTGCAAAATGAGATGGCTGATGAATAAAGGAGGAAACCGTCTCTCATGTCATCAACACAGACCCATCTGCAGCTAATTCAAAGATTTATAGGAAGCAGAATAGTGTTTTCTTTTTCATTCAACACATTTATTAGTGGCAAAGGGCAAGAGGGCAAGAAATAAGGGAAATGCGTTGATTCAATTGGCTGATGCAATGATGAAATTTTGTTTGCCCAAATTTCTTTCAGGGCAGAGAGAGAAAGCTGGGGTTCTATCTCTGATCTTACTACAGTTTTCCAGTGAATATCCACAGCCCAGTCATACAGGAGAGCTTATGTCACTAAGGCCAAAGTTAACTGATATCCTCACAATGAAACATTTTTAGTTGAGTTTATGTTTATTTTCTGTATGTCTTTTTGTCCATCCCTCTTTTACCATGCCCTGGTGGTTTTCTTGTCATCACATGCCCAGAAACTTTCCATATCAGCTTTAGCATACAACCTCCCCTGTCCTGAATTCTCAGTTTGATCACTGACCTCTCTCTGTATTCTAAATGTCTTTATTAAACTTCAAAGAATGTGACTGGGTCACACAGAGAAGCGAAAAACACACCATCAGAGCTCAAAAGACAAGAAAAGGATACAATCAGCATTGTTTATTCTCAAGTAATCAGGGCATAATAACTTTATGGAACAGACAATTCCCCCAGGGGAAAAAAAATTTGCTCATAAAATGAGTATCTTGAACACAAATATCAATTTCCAGTGATTATTATAAAGCTAGTAACTGTATTCTTTCTTATACACACTAAAACACAACCGCATAAACAAGTCTGTCAGAAAAAGGAATCAACTGGGATAAAGGTCTGCCCTATAAAACATTATCAGTCTCTGCCTCTTGGGAGTCACAGCCCCAAATCACAGGCTCACCTTTCCCAATTTGTACCTCCTCCAAGGACCCAAGTGCATTCAACCCCTGAACCTGAACAAGGTAATTCTTTCTCACGTTAAACTAGAGTCAGGTATAGAGTTTCTACGCATTATCTGTGGCCATATCTCTTACTCTTTGCCTCCCTCTCTTCTTGCTTCCCTCTCCAATTCCAGTGTCTCACAATGTCCAATAGAACTGAGCTTCACTATCTTATTTCACTCAAAGATTCCACCACTTAACAATGGGCAATCATAGGAAAAATATTAAAGTTTAGACAAGACTTGTTTTCAACTTAGAGATTCCAAATGCTATAGTCAGTTCACTTGAAAATTACATTCTTAAATGATACATGGAAAGAGAAGCATAGTGGAATCAATATATTAGTACTTATTCTTCTGTTCGCTTCCTAGCTCTAGTGAGCTTCTTCTGGACACTGTCAGAGGAGCAAGGAGCTCTCTGGAGCCTCTTTCATAAGGCAGTTACCTCTATCCATGAGGGATCTACTCTCACCTCCCCCAAAGCCTCACCTGGAGGCACCATCACCTTGGGGGTTAGCTTTCAGCATACAGTTCTGGGAGGGGTGGGAGTGGGCACAGACATTCATTGTACAGCACTTTCAATGAAAAGAAACTCATTGATCTGCAGAACATTTCTGTTGTTATTGATAAAAGAAAGAGAATTCAGACTCTTATAACACAGCTATTATACAACCGGACTCACAGCCTTCCTATAAGAGAAATATATCCATCAGCCCTATTTCGAAGATATTTGACACACCTGAAGTCAACTTTTACCCAGCATGACAGATAAACAGGTATTTCTGACTAATTAATATTCTAGCTAAAAGAGGCTTTTTATTACATAGTCAGCAAAGACTATCATTCAAAAACTATAGAAGGTGACAAATTATAAACAATAAAATTACCTTAACTCTAATTTTCTTTGGTGATTCAGAAAGTGCTCCAGGCAGTATGCTGTACTGTGTCAGGAAGCAGAGACTCCCCACTCAGAACGTCTGAGCTTGAATCCCAGCCCTCTTGCTCATCTGTTTGGTCTAATAAGTAAGCTGCTCACCATCTCCAAGCTTCAGGATCCTTATGGGTTAAAAATGGAAGTGACAATTCTACTGACACACACAGTGATGAATCAGTATATGCAGAACTGTGTCTGGCACATGGGAACTAGAAAATAAGGGTTAGCAATCACAAATGTTGCAACTATTAAATATCAGCAAAGTATCAGTTAACAGATTTATGGCTTATGGTTGCAACTGTTAAAGATTTTATTTTCAAGTAGTACAACTGAAAGCACTGAAAATCTGAATCTGATATACATTTTTCAACCTTTCAGAGAAAACTAGGGAAATGACTGACTATAAAAGCACATTGCTAATAGTAGTGCCCTGTTTTTTGCCTTTTTTGTTTGTTTGTTTGTTTCTTTTTTCTAGACTGAAACTCTTCTCTGTAATGCATCTTGTGACAGGAAACCCATAAGCCATTATGTTTTCATTGATCTGAATATGTTTCCTATGACTAGTGTCTGTATGAAAATTCCTTCTCATAATCTAAATCATCTCTAACACAGAACATAAAACCTGTCTTTGTTGTTTTCTCATTGGAGCCTAGGGTTACAGGAAGGCCAGCCAATAAGCTCAGAACAAGGGGCTTCACTCCATAGAGCTGGCTCCTACCATGAGGGCGAAAGCAAATCCCACGCACACATTATAAAGACACTCTTTCAGCAAAAGTGACAAATGCAAACAGTGTAGTTTCGCTGAAACTGTGACATGAAGTGGCTATAGTTTCCCACACAATCTTATTTTTCAATGTTTTCTATGCCAAGATAAGGACCTTAAAACAAAAGCAATTACTTAGCGATGTTTCATACTGTTTAAAGGCATATTATCTCTGGTGGAGACAAAGGCTCTCTGCTGCCTGGGAACTGCTCAGATGACAGAAGAGATGCTCAAAATCCCAGTAAAACAAGAAGCCTGGATTTCATGCGAGGTCATCACTGACAACGAAAGAAAACACTGCAGAAATGCTGTGGATGTCAGATTCAAGGACCCGCAGTCCTGCTGTTGTAAAGAATTCAGGGGATGCTGTATAAAGGATGGGCCTGTTTAGAACTTTGCCTATGAGCTTTATTATGAAAGGACCTTTGGAGCAACAGGAGATGAGACAATAATGAATTCTGTAAAATGAAAGGGATCTCAGAAGTCCATCTGGCCCATCCTCCCGCCATCAAGCCGGCTTATGCTTCACGAGCCCGGACAGAAGAAATCCTACTTTACATCATGTTTTGGGGATGTCAAAAAACAGTAAATTAAAAAACCTCATAATCTACTCATGGACCCAGCAGTAGACAGTCTATCAAATGAAATAAAATGCAATTACAAAGTATATCAGAATGCTGAAGTGCATTGGATTTGATTATCATGAGGGTCAAAGACTGTTTCTGACAGATTAATGGTCTTAATTTAGCACTTGTCCTCATACACAGATTCTTTATAGGTGACAGCACATGGTTGTACTCAGCCAACAAATCCCCTACCACATCACATTGTACACACACACACAGACACACAATCGTGTATGTACGCATGAACACCCTGCGTTACAATGCAGAGGGTGATGGACGTGACACTGAACACTCCGGAAGCCGGGTTCTCCTACTACCTTCAGGGCCCTTTATCTGGTTCTCAATAACTTAGCATCTATCCAACCTTCTTTTTTTTAAATCTTACCTGCAAAACTGAGATAAAAGGATTGAAGGAGGTTCTTAAGAGGTTAAAATTAATTAATTTTACACATGCAAGTGAATTTCTTGGCTATAATTTGTATTGCCCTGTACTTAGTTAGGGTCCCAAGCATGCAAAGGGAACCTGCCAGACCTACTCAGCCTTCTGCTCACACAGAACTGTTCTGTCCTTATTTCTCCAATAGGCCCTCAGCCCCTGAGAAGCCCATTTTGTTCAAAACCACTCCCTGTGATCATGAAAGCGTACTGTGTGCTGTGGTCAGCGCGTCTGATCCTCTGTGGCCCATGGACTTATAGCCCACCAGGCTTCTCTGTCCATGGAATTTTCCAGGCAAGAATACTAGAATGGGTGGCCATTTCCTACTCTAGGGGATCTTTTTAACCCAGGGATTGAACCCATGACCCCTGCATCTTCTGCACTGGCAGGCAGATTCTTTACCACTATCATCATCTGAAAAGTGATCATGAAAGGGAGCCACCCAATTCAGTACCTTTGTTGAAAACCCTTTTCCTTTACCTTGTGGAGATTATGACCACATCCCCAGCTCACAAGTTCATTCTAAATTAAACAATATTTTTTTACATGAGAAAAATAAAATATTGAATACAACTCATTTTTGCTTTCTCTTTACTGCCTATCATATTTGGTTAACTTCCTTTCCTCCAGATTTTTTAAAGAGTTTTTTAAAAATTCACATTTTAGTTAATTTTACTTCATCACCAGCACCAAATCAATGACTTAAAAATGTTCAAGTACTCACAGTTTCAAACATACCTTCTGTTTTGAAGTTAATTCAAGAAAATGTATTTTCCATCTCTATTCCTCCCAGAAACAGCTATGAGTAAAAGATAATAGTAACCTTGCTGATAAACATCTGAACTATACTAGTGATGAGTTCTGTCAAGAAAAGGAAAAACAACTTTTTTGGGTGGGGAGGGGAAGGAAAATTAGATATAAAAATGAACCAATTTAGAACTTACGGTTATGAGGGGAATAGTCAGGGAACTTAGAAAAGTCAGCCTACTAAGGTAAAAAATGCAAAGAAATAGAAGAAAACAACAGACAGGGAAAGACATCTTTGACAAAGGAGGCAAGAATATGCAATGGAGAAAAGACAATCTCTTTAACGAGTGGTGCTGGGAAAACTGGTCAACCACTTGTAAAAGAAGGAAACTAGAACACTTTCTAACACCATACACAAAAATAAACTCAAAATGGATTAAAGATCTAAATGTAAGACCAGAAACTATTAAAATCCTAGAGGAAAACATAGGCAAAACACACTCCAACATAAACCGCAGCAGGATCCTCTATGACCCACCTCCCATAATATTGGAAATAAAAGCAAAAATAAAGAAAGGGGACCTAATTAAAATTAAAGGCTTCTGCACAACAAAGGAAACTATAAGCAAGGTGAAAAGACAGCCTTCAGAATGGGAGAAAATAATAACAAACAAGGCAATGGACAAAGAATTAATCTCAAAAATATACAAGCAACTCCTGAAGCTCAATTCCAGAAAAATAAATGACCCAATCAAAAAATGGGCCAAAGAACTAAACAGACATTTCTCCAAAGAAGACATACAGATGGCTAATAAACACATGAAAAGATGCTCAACATCACTTATTATCAGTTCAGTTCAGTCGCTCAGTCGTGTCTGACTCTTTGCAACCCCATGAATCACAGCACGCCAGGCCTCCCTGTCCATCACCAACTCCCGGAGTTCACTCAGACTCACATGTATCGAGCAGTGATGCCATCCAGCCATCTCATCCTCTGTCGTCCCCTTTTCCTCCTGCCCCCAATCCCTCCCAGCATCAGAGTCTTTTCCAATGAATCAACTCTTCGCATGAGGTGGCCAAAGTACTGGAAATCAAAACCACAATGAGGTACCATTTCACGCCAGTCAGAATGGCTGCTATCCAAAAGTCTACAAGCAATAAATGCTGGAGAGGGTGTGGAGAAAAGGGAACCCTCTTACACTGTTGGTGGGAATGCAAACTAGTACAGCCACTATGGAGAACCGTGTGGAGATTCCTTAAAAAACTGGAAATAGAACTGCCATATGACCCAGCAATTCCACTGCTGGGCATATACACCGAGGAAACCAGAATTGAAAGAGACACGTGTACCCCAGTGTTCATTGTGGCACTGTTTATAATAGCCAGGACATGGAAGCAACCTAGATGTCCGTCAGCAGATGAATGGATAAGAAAGCTGTGGTACATATACACAATGGAGTATTACTCAGCCATTAAGAAGAATACATCTGAATCAGTTCTAATGAGGTGGATGATGCTGGAGCCGATTATACAGAGTGAAGTAAGCCAGAAAGAAAAACACCAATAAAGTATACTAACACATATATATGGAATTTAGAAAGAAGGTAATGATAACCCTGTATGTGAGATGGCAAAAAAGACACAGATGTATTGAACAGTCTTTTGGAATTTGTGGGAGAGGGTGAGGGTGGGATGATTTGGAGAATGGCATTGAAACATGTATACTATCATATAAGAAACGAATTGCTAGTCCAGGTTTGATGCATGATACAGGGTGCTCGGGGCTGGTGCACTGAGATGACCCAGAGGGATGGGATGGGGAGGGAGGTGGGAGGGTGGTTCAGGATGGGGAACGCATGTACACCCATGGCGGATTCAAGTCAATATATGGCAAAACCAATACAATATTGCAAAGTAAAATAAATAAATTAATTAAATTAAAAAAAAAGTAAATCAGAGATACCAAAGGAACATTTCATGAAAGAATTAGAAAACATAGGCAAAACACACTCCAACATAAACCGCAGCAGGATCCTCTATGACCCACCTCCCATAATATTGGAAATAAAAGCAAAAATAAAGAAAGGGGACCTAATTAAAATTAAAGGCTTCTGCACAACAAAGGAAACTATAAGCAAGGTGAAAAGACAGCCTTCAGAATGGGAGAAAATAATAACAAACAAGGCAATGGACAAAGAATTAATCTCAAAAATATACAAGCAACTCCTGAAGCTCAATTCCAGAAAAATAAATGACCCAATCAAAAAATGGGCCAAAGAACTAAACAGACATTTCTCCAAAGAAGACATACAGATGGCTAATAAACACATGAAAAGATGCTCAACATCACTTATTATCAGTTCAGTTCAGTCGCTCAGTCGTGTCTGACTCTTTGCAACCCCATGAATCACAGCACGCCAGGCCTCCCTGTCCATCACCAACTCCCGGAGTTCACTCAGACTCACATGTATCGAGTCAGTGATGCCATCCAGCCATCTCATCCTCTGTCGTCCCCTTTTCCTCCTGCCCCCAATCCCTCCCAGCATCAGAGTCTTTTCCAATGAATCAACTCTTCGCATGAGGTGGCCAAAGTACTGGAAATCAAAACCACAATGAGGTACCATTTCACGCCAGTCAGAATGGCTGCTATCCAAAAGTCTACAAGCAATAAATGCTGGAGAGGGTGTGGAGAAAAGGGAACCCTCTTACACTGTTGGTGGGAATGCAAACTAGTACAGCCACTATGGAGAACCGTGTGGAGATTCCTTAAAAAACTGGAAATAGAACTGCCATATGACCCAGCAATTCCACTGCTGGGCATATACACCGAGGAAACCAGAATTGAAAGAGACACGTGTACCCCAGTGTTCATGTGGCACTGTTTATAATAGCCAGGACATGGAAGCAACCTAGATGTCCGTCAGCAGATGAATGGATAAGAAAGCTGTGGTACATATACACAATGGAGTATTACTCAGCCATTAAGAAGAATACATCTGAATCAGTTCTAATGAGGTGGATGATGCTGGAGCCGATTATACAGAGTGAAGTAAGCCAGAAAGAAAAACACCAATAAAGTATACTAACACATATATATGGAATTTAGAAAGAAGGTAATGATAACCCTGTATGTGAGATGGCAAAAAAGACACAGATGTATTGAACAGTCTTTTGGAATTTGTGGGAGAGGGTGAGGGTGGGATGATTTGGAGAATGGCATTGAAACATGTATACTATCATATAAGAAACGAATTGCTAGTCCAGGTTTGATGCATGATACAGGGTGCTCGGGGCTGGTGCACTGAGATGACCCAGAGGGATGGGATGGGGAGGGAGGTGGGAGGGTGGTTCAGGATGGGGAACGCATGTACACCCATGGCGGATTCAAGTCAATATATGGCAAAACCAATACAATATTGCAAAGTAAAATAAATAAATTAATTAAATTAAAAAAAAAGTAAATCAGAGATACCAAAGGAACATTTCATGAAAGAATTGACACAATAAAGGACAGAAATGGTATGGACCTAACAGAAGCAGATGTTAAGAAGGGGTGGCAAGAATACACATAAGAACTATACAAAAGAGATCTTGACTCAGATAACTACAATGGTGTGATCACTCACCTAGAGACAAACATCCTGGATTGTGAGCAAAGTGGGCCTTAGGAAGCATCACTATGAACAAAGCTAGTGGAGGTGATAGAACTCCAGTTGAGCTATTTCAAATCCTAAAAGATGATGCTATTAAAGTGCTACATTCAATATGCCAGCACATTTGGAAAACTCAGCAAAATACACAGGACTGGAAAAGGTCAGTTTTTATCTCAATCCTAAAAAGAACAATGCCAAAGAATGTTAAAACTACCACACAATTGCACCCATTTCACATGCTGCTAGGCAAAATCCTCCAAGCTAGGCTTCAACAGTATGTGGACCGAGAACTTCCAGATGTGCAAGCTGGATTTAGAAAAGGCAGAAGAACCAAAGATGAAATTGTCAACATTTGTTGGATCATCGAAAAACCAAGAGAATTCCAGAAAAAAAATTCTTCTTCTTCATTGATTATGCTAAAGTATTTGACTGTGTGGATCAAAACAAACTGGAAAATTCTTAAAGAGATGAGAATACCAGACCACCTGACTTCTCTTCTAAGAAACCTGTATGCAGGTCAAGAAGCAACAGTTAGAACTGGACATGGAACAATGGACTGGTTCAAAATGGACTGGGAAAGGAGTATGTCAAGGCTGTATATTGTCACCCTGCTTATTTAACTTATATGCAAAGTACAAAATGTGAAATGCTAGGCTGGAAGAAGCATAAGTTAGAATCAAGATTGCCGGGAGAAATATCAATATCTTCAGATATGCAGATGACACCACCCTCATGGAAGAAAGTGAGGAGAAACTAAAGAACCTCTTGATGAAGGTGAAAGAGGAGAGTGAAAAAGTTGACTTAAAGCTCAACATTCAGAAAACTAAGATCATGGCATCCGGTCCCATCACTTCATAGCAAATAGATGGGTTAACAATGGAAACAGTGGCAAACTTTATTTTCTTGGGCTCCAAAATCACTGCAGATGGTGACTGAAGCCACAAAGTTAAAAGATACTTGCTCCTTTGAGGAAAAGCAATGACAAACATAGACAGCATATTAAAAAGCAGAGACATTACTTTGCTGACAAAGGTCCATATAGTAAAAGCTATGGTTTTTCCAGGAGTCGTACAAATGTGAGAGGTGGACCATTTCTTTAAGGCTGAGCACTGAAGAATTGATGCTTTTGAACTGTGGTTTTGGGGAAGAATCTTGAGAGTCCCTTGGATTGCAAGGAGATCAAACCTGTCAATCCTAAAGGATATTAACCCTGAATATTCACTGGAAGGACTGATGCTGAAGCTGAATCTTTGGACACCTGATCAAAGAGCTGACTGAAAGGAAAAGACCCTGATGCTAAGAAAAATTGAAGGCAGGAGGAGTAGGGGATGATAGAGGATGAGATGGTTGGATGGTATGACCGACTCAATGGACATGAGTTTAAGCAAACTCAGGGAGATGGTGGAGGACAGGAAAGCCTGATGTGCTGCAGACCATGGGGTCATAAAATGTTGAATAAGACTGAATGACTGAACAAATGTACATGCTGCTATATTCAAAATGGATAACCAACAGAGACCTACTGTATACCACATGGGGCATGTGTGTGTGTGTGTGTGTTATTTGCTTAGTGGTATCTAACTCTTTGCAACCCCATATGGACTGTGGCCTGCAAGAATACTGGAGTGGGTTGCCATTTCCTTCTCCGGGGGATCTTCCCAACCCAGGGATTGAACTGGGGTCCCCTGCATTGCAGGCAGATTCTTTACCATTTGAGCCACAAGAGAAGCCCCTCTACGTATTACCCCCATAGCACATGGAACACAGTGTTATGTGCCTGCCTGGATGGGAGGGTGGTTTGGGAGAGAATAGATACATTTATACCTTTGGCTGAGTCCCATCACTGTTTTCTTGAAACTACCACCATATTGTTAAGTGGCTATATCCCAATACAAAATAAAAGGTTTGAAACTTGAAAAAAAAGAAATCAATTCAGAGTCTCTACCAAGGAATCTTATGGTACTCAACAAGAATTCCTACGAGTCTCAATTCTTAGCAACTATAATCTATATTGTAAAAGAATGAATTCAGATAAATAATCGACAAATTAAAGAAAAAATAATGTGCTCACAAATGCATGCATAATTGATGCTTAGAAGGCAATGGCAAGCCACTCCAGTACTCTTGCCTAGAAAATCTCATGGACTGAGGAGCTTGGTAGGCTGCAGTCCATGGGGTCACTACTAGTCGGACACGACTAAGCGACTTCACTTTCACTTTTCACTTTCACGCATTGGAGAAGGAAATAGCAACCCACTCCAGTGTTCTTGCCTGGAGAATCCCAGGATGGCAGAGCCTGGTGGGCTGCCATCTATGGGGTCACACAGAGTCGGACATGACTGAAGTGACTTAGCAGCAGCAGCAGCAGCACATGAGAAACAACTTCAGTAAAAAAATTCCCAAGCAAACATCACTCTGATATCATAGCAAAATTCTACATATCTAATTAAAAATCCTTATTTCCACCTTATAAAAATCTAAAGAACATGGTTTTAAAACTATTCATGATCTTTTTCAGTAGAAAAATTGGTAACAAAGACACCTATTAGGTTTTTCAACATCTTTTACATAAAGCCCATGCAATACATTCCATTTAGACTGTAATACAAGATAAATAACTATGCTTAGAAAACCAACATATTTCCCTTTATAAGACAGTGAAAGTTCCATAATTCACTTTTGCCTTTTCGTCTTTGTGTGGGAAGTTCAGAGCAAAATTCAGGGTTCGAATATAATAGCTGTCCAAATCTAGGTTCTGGTATAATTATTCTTTCATCTTTTAAATAATTTGGTTGTTTTATTTCACTCATATAACCTATGGCTTCATTTTATCTGTATCATATAATGTAAAATATCTAAAGTTATTTTGGAAATAAGTAGGGCATAACAAGTGCATGAATGAATCATTAAAAATTGCATACTGATTATATTAAACCAGAGAAATATTAACAGAACAAGGTTGAGTGAATAATAAGTGAGCAACAAATATTAGAAACTGATATGAATGGGTAACAAAATTAGTAGCTAAACTTTACTGCATTTTTACTCTATATTAAACATTGTAAAATGTATTTAACATTTTCTTATATCAGTGAATGAACACAGCAACCCTCTAAAATAGCATCAGTAGCACCCACTTCCTCATCTATCAATGAGGAAACGGAGGCCCAGAGAAGCTAAGCAATCTCTCCAAAACGACACAGTTTGCAGACTACATGTACATAATTTTAAATACAGTTTTATTTCCTTTAAAGAGTTTGTATTCATAATAATATTCATAAAAGTAATGAATACTGAATTTAATTTCCAAGCTGAAGGAAATAATCTTGTTCCTTTCATCTTCACTATATTTTTATTAATATTAACATGTGTAATTTATTATTATCTCCATAGTATCATTTTCTATTATTTTAGTCATAGTATTACAGATGAGTTAGATAGTTGAAATTAATTTGGGGTGGGGCACATTTAGGTTCTAATTACAACTAACTGAAGGCATTTTTTTCTCATTCAAATACTCAAAGAACATAAGGAGATTTAAGACTAAAAAGCCATAGGAAGCTAAAATTATTGCTAATCTACCTGTACAGCCTCACTGAGACATGAGGTCTGAATTTCAGGGTCAAGGAAATAGATGTTAGGTGTTCCAACAGCCCAGAGAGACTGCCACCAAAGGAAACGAGACCACTCCATGGGTGCACGGGAACGAATCTGCAAATCATCTGGATGCATGTCATGCTTTTATCACTTCCTCTCTCCTATGTTAATACTCCTTTTCTTTCCAGTTCCCATAAATTTAACAAGGTCAGAGATATTGCATCTTGAAATGTGAAGTCAGTGATAAGTGTGGGTTTTGACATTAGGGTTTTACTGTGGTTCAGTGAAATGTTTTGGTTTTGATTTTTATTGTTTTTTTTTTTTTTTTCAAATAATTCTTTTTGCAAAGGGAAAAATTCCACACTGCTTATTTCAAACTATACAGGAATAAATATGCTTCCATAAAACCAGAAAATCAGTCAAAGCAGATGATCTTTCCTTGAACCAAAAAATAACTGTTAGACACTAGAAAGTTGGATAAAATGTGTGTGTTCTCACATTTATGTACATATGAATGTATGTATGCTTAGATTTTGATAAAGCCTTAACTTTCTCACACCACAGTGAAACACGTGAATGAATTTGCAATTGTCTTTTTCTTCAGTTCCCTCAGTCAGTTCAGTCACTCAGTCGTGTCCAACTCTTTGCGACCCCATGAATCGCAGTACGCCAGGCCTCCCTGTCCATCACCAACTCCCAGAGTTCACTCAGACTCACGTCCATCGAGTCAGTATGCCACCCAGCCATCTCATCCTTGGTCGTCCCCTTCTCCTCCTGCCCCCAATCCCTCCCAGCATCAGTCTTTTCCAATGAGTCAACTCTTCGCATGAGGTGGCCAAAGTACTGGAGCTTCAGCTTTAGCATCATTCCTTCCAAAGAAATCCCGGGGCTGATCTCCTTCAGAATGGACTGAATGGATCTCCTTGCAGTCCAAGGGACTCTCAAGAGTCTTCTCCAACACCACAGTTCAAAAGCATCAATTCTTCAGCACTCAGCCTTCTTCACAGTCCAACTCTCACATCCATACATGACCACAGGAAAAACCATAGCCTTGACTAGATGGACCTTAGTCGGCAAAGTAATGTCTCTGACTTTGAATATGTTATCTAGGTTTGTCATAACTTTTCTTCCAAGGAGTAAGCATCTTTTAATTTCATGGCTGCAGTCACCATCTGCAGTGATTTTGGAGCCCCCAAAAATAAAGTCTGACACTGTTTCCACTGTTTCCCCATCTATTTCCCATGAAGTGATGGGACCAGATGCCATGATCTTCACTTTCTGAATGTTGAGCTTTAAGCCAACTTTTTCACTCCCCACTTTCACTTTCATCAAGAGGTGTTTTAGTTCCTTTTCATTTTCTGCCATAAGGGTGGTGTCATCTCATTCCCAATTAAAAATGGAAACTCACTGGGTACTTGTCCAAGTTCATGATGTAACTCTTTAGTCACAATGAAATCAGGATGAATTTTAAAATACTTCAAATAAATGAAGAATAAGCAGAACAATAAAAAAAAAGCTGGAAAGGTACAGTAGTTCAATACTTGCTAAAACTCATTGAGTTGAATGACATTAAGCAACTGTTCCCTAGCACCCCACTCCACTCCATCCTCACTCCCTCCACTAATTAGTAGTTTTTGTTCACAAATATTTAAAATTGTTTTAGGCAGCTACTTGCAGCTTTTCCAAGAAGTTCTACTCATTTTTATTTTAACGTTTAAACAATTATCTTGGTTAAGAATAGAAAAGATTAAATAGGTACCAGCAACTGGGCCCACCATCTTAGGAGTCTAAACTCTGAACTGAAAAGTGAAAGTTGCTCAATCATGCCTGACTCTTTGCAACCCCACGGACTATAGAGTCCATGGAATTCTCTAGGCCAGAATACTGGAGTGAGTAGCCATTCCCTTCTCCAGGGGATCTTCCCAACCCAAGGATCAAACCCAGGTCTCCTGCATTGCAGGAGGATTCTTTACCAGCTGAGCTATCAGGGAAGCCCTGAACTGAAAGGGATAAATTTATCTGTCCTTCCTATCTACCCAACACCCAATCAACACATTTGGCTTGATTGATTCTACATCTTCAATAGCTTGTTGTGCAAAATTATGAATTTTCTACCTGAAGGAGAGAAAGAGTGAGGAGCAGCAGATCCCGTCTGGCCCATTTACCAGCTGTTCTCAAGGAAACAGAACTTAGGGCAAGAAGTCATAGCCAGTTCAGTGACTCCTCTCTGAAGCTTTCCCTCTAGCCTGCCTCATATTGAACTCCAGTTTATGTAAACAGCTTGCTGAACACTGATTTGCACTTCATATGGTGGAATTTCATTCATACTGACTCTCTGTGAAGATGTGCTTATCAACAATATATCTAGAAGTGGGATCCACCTTTCTGATCCTACCCATCTCTCAGCAGACGTGCTTTCCTCTTGTGGTTGTTGACGTACTGCTGTATTTTTGTGTAATTACATCATCTCTGGAAACTCGATCCACAGACTTTATTATAAACCCCGACTGGTACTGGTACAGATGAAAGGAAATGGCATTTCTGTACTGCTATTTTTGCAAATAGCTTCCATTCATCTCCATTCATCTTCAGGACAACCAGGAAATGTCATTTACTGTGATTCCCACTTAATAGGAGATAGTTGGGTCTCAGGTTTCTGGTATAATGACACCTCCTAAACAGTGTCAAAGCAGAGTATGGAACTCAAAAAAAGGCGACAACACTTTCTTCTGAAATCTCAGAAATAAGTGTATTTGAGTGAGCATTTTCTTCTCCTCCAATACCACAAATCCTAAGGGCATTCAGCATACGTAACTCGTATGTTTTGACTCAGTCATGAGAATGTGGCAAAAGACAGTAATAAACAGATCAGCATTAACATTTAGTGAGTGCTGCAGGCTTTTAATACCATACTGAATATTCTCATACATAATCTTATTTAATCTTAACAGAAACTCTAAATGTGAGTACTATTATTTCCCGCATTTCATAAATTTCCCTAAATGTTTAAGCTCCCAAGCCTAATAAATTGCAGAGATGGGATTCACATCCAACTTGTTCGATGCTAGGATAACTTACCATCTTCTTATTATAACAAAAACATATTTCTCAACCTTCAAAAAGGAAGTTATCAGTCCCTAGGGAAACACTTCTTTGAAGAAAAGTGGAAATTTTAATGGTTATTAACACTTTAATGATTTTTCTCCAAGTCTTAAGTTTGCATCAAATCAACCTAGCTGACTCCTTTTCTCATTTTGTCTGAAACTGAGAGGGCATCTGTCCACCCTGGGGTTCCAAGCATCACAAGCATTTTCTGTTGTCATTTAGTCATAAAATAGCTCCTACATTTCACTGTGGAGTTGTTTTTGGACTCTGTGTTCCAAAGAACCTCAAATTCCTTCAGGCAGAAAACTACTCTGTGAGTTGCTACCACGTTCATTATCCTGCAGTCATTTTACCAAATAAAAATGGTTTTGACTGAAATGAGAATGTGTTATGCAAACCATAAGGAAGCCTGTAAATATTACTTAGCATCTTCAGTCTTCCTTTTCAAAGATAATAGCTATCTCAAAGTGAAAACTCAGCCATCTGCTACAAGGCTCCACAGATGAATCTATCGCCCTAGGCGCGGGAGACCCAAGGCTAGAGAGAAATGAAGTTCAAGGATCAAAAGTCATTTAGTTAATGATGATTAAGCCTGGACCCCTACATCACATGATTCAAATGACTACTGTGTTACCATAATTTAATCATTTTGATTATTATTTTTTCAACACTGCTGAAATGTTTCTAAGAAACCAAAACAGGTCTCTATTAAATACTGAGAGAAAAGAATGGAGAATAAATAGTGTATTTCCAACCATACAAGTGAATGAAACAGAGAAATGACAGTTGTTGATCTGTCACTATTGGGATATAAAAAATCCTGCTACTGGCTATAAGTGGGCTGCCTATAACATAATCTTGCTTAATTAATCAACCTTAATACTTCAAATGTGAGGTTAATACAGAAATGGTTGAACACTACATTAGATACACACTTCTCTGCTAGGCTGAGAAACTCAAACAATCTAAAAGAATGTTAAAATGGGTAAGGCATGTGGAATTATGGTAAAACTACACAGAGTTGATAAGGCACCATGATTTCTTTGGGGCCAGGCTGAAACTGAAAATCATTCTGGAGATGAGACCACGGCAGGGCTTTTACCTGTGGTAGTCTGAAGTCATTCCCTGGTTCTGTCATTCACGAGCTCATCTGTTCTCTAAATGTACCTTGCCTTGTCTCCTATTACTAAGTGGGTACAGATGCAAACCCTAGGGAGAAAAGTAGACGGTTGGTTCAAATTTTTTTCCCAGGCAACATGTTGGCTAGTCTCTGAATACCCATCCGGATTACCATCTTCTGATCCTTGCCCAGTAGTCTGGGAGAAGGTCACACTGGCTTGCTGGATTTGTCCCTTCTGCAAGGAACTGGTCATGAACACTTCCTTGGGAATGGGATATCAACTAGTTTTATATTTCAAGACATCTTAGTATAATTTTTGTATTCATATTGTTATATTAATAAGGTTTATGAAATGTTGTGTTTCAGGCATTCAGGCAGAGCAAGTGTGAAATTTGGTTCATAAAAACAATTGTCTTTTTTTTTTCTTTTTAAGGAAGTACTA
Organism: Aepyceros melampus; assembly: GCA_006408695.1. NCBI lineage: Eukaryota > Metazoa > Chordata > Mammalia > Artiodactyla > Bovidae > Aepyceros > Aepyceros melampus. Next base: position 127,413 of record SJXQ01011186.1, on the reverse strand, counting down.
GATTCTTTCTTTTATACAAGATGTAACTTATCAATAAGAAAGGCATGTAACTTTAAAAGCAACTGGAATCCCATTCATTCAATCATTCACTGTGTTACCTTGGATAACTCAATCTAATTCTGTGATCCTCACTCATTTTCCTCATTAACAAAAGGAAACAATAAAGAGTATCTTAGGTGTCAGAATTAAAGCAATATGTGCAATGTGCTTAGAACATATCTGGCACATTAAGAGCACTATCATAAGCACTGGTTGTGATAACATGGATGATGACCTTGGTGGTTCTAAGTCCCTATTCCACAAAACTGTCAACAGAGAAAAAGGAAGGAAAAAAAGAAAAACAAACTCTCTGCTGTCTCCCTGGCAAGCTTGGAACAGCATGGCTTTGCCCTTTTAAGACCCCCTCCCTCTTTCCCTCTCAAAATCCTTTCCAGTATTGCAAAAACACTGCTGGGAAACAAGGCAAGGACTGCCTAGCTTTTGGTAACTGGAATCCTCCCCTTCCTAGCTTGGAGAAATCGCTTTCTAAGATTAGGGAAGCTAATCTTAGGAAAACTCTTGTGGCTCAGACAGTAAAGCATCTGCCTACAATATGGGAGATCCGGGTTTGATCCCTGGGTCAGGAAGTTCCCCTGGAGAAGGAAATGGCAACCCACTCTAGTATTGCCTGGAAAATTCCATGGGCAGAGGAACCTGGTAGGCTACAGTCCATTGCGTCACAAAGAGTCAGACATGACTGAGTCACTTCACTTCATTTCTTGACACTTATTGGCTGTTTCCATATTTTGGCTAATAGGAATAATGCTGTTATGAACATTCATGTACAATTGTTTGTGTGTGAATATATGTTTTAAATTCTTTTGGGTCTATACCTACAAATGAACTGCTGGGTCATATGGTAACTAAGTTTAAATTTTGAGGAACTGCTGAACTTTTCCACAGTGGCTGCACCATTTTACAGTCTCACTTAACTGCCTCTTTCCTCACTCTGAGAGAATAAGAGTTAATGAAAAATAACAGAGAAGAATTGCAGAATTTAAAACCTCCTTTTTGAGCACTTATCCTCCATTTAAAGCATCTTTTACTAGGCTTCCTACTGTGTTCAGAACCAGTAGCTGCAAAGTCAAAGTTCAATAAAGACAAATAATTTAGTTTTCCCATTTTTAAAATGTCTTTTATTTCAATCTATTCTACCAACTCTAATAGGGTATGAGTAATACAGAAAAATAATACCTGATTTGTATAACTGTATGGATTGTTGGAAAATTCTCAAAACAAAAATGATCATTCTCAGTTATTTCATGATTATATAACTGAGTATTAGAGAAACCTAATTCATATATGTTTATATTTGAATATATATTTATATTTTATTTTAAAATACATATTTATCCTCTGAATATATGTGCTAGCTATAAAAGAGAGTGATATAAATCTCCCAATGATAATTTCAAGAGAATATACCTTAAAAAAAAAGTTCCATAAATGAAGCTTGCTATTGACCTGGAGTCAAGTGACAGGGAAGTTTTCACTCAGCATTTACTAAGCATTAACACCAAAAATGCAAAGAAGCAAAATATAAACACTTTCTTTGGCTCTATCCAGTTCAAGGACAGGCACACTGGAATGACCAGTAAGAGTCAGAATCACAACCCATCTGGCTCAGAACCATGCTGCCAAAAAAGGCAGCATGGACCTTGGCAGGGAAGAGGAATTACCTGCCCTAACAGCAACCTCCAGGGCAGGACATATCCTGAGAGATTTTTACCTACTTATTTTACGTTCACTCCCAAAATAATTTTTGAATTTCTTTTTTTTTTGTCTTCATCTCAAATAACCCAACTGCAAGAGTGTCTCAAGTTTTTATGGATGATGCATGCACTCTCAGTTGCTTCAGTTGTGCCCGAATCTTTATGACCCTATGGACGATAGCCCACCCAGCTCCTTTATCCATGGGATTCTTCAGGCACAAATACTTGAGCGGGTTGCCATTTCCTTCTCCATTTTATGGGCCAGGGCTCCATTAAAAGGAAAAAAAAAAAAAACGCTACTGAAAAGACAAACCTCTCCTTCAAAAAGTTTCCATGAACTCAACTTTTGCACACAAATGTAACAGATTATATGGAAACAAACAATCAATTTACTCAGGGACACCTGCCTTAGGGCCAGTCATGTCAGTTCTGTGGAACTTGCTGTGGGAAGAGAACATCCTCTACAATTAAGGTTCACATGATACATGTGATAATTTTTTTTTTTTTTTAAAGAAGAATTAACTGACCCTGGTGGTTCAGCGGTAAGAAAGCTGCCTGCCAATGCAGGAGCAGCAGGTTCGATCCCTGGGTCAGGAAGATCCCCCGGAGAAGGAAATGGCTACCCATTCCAGTATTCTTGCCTGGAAATCCATTGGACAGAGGAGCCTGGTGGCCTACAGCCCATGGGGCGGCAAAAAGTGAGACACGACTTGGCAACTAAACAACAGCAAAGGGTACCATAAATATAAATAGCCCTGGAAAAACTGTTCCTCCAGATTAATCGTCTGTCTTCCTTGGATCTAAGAACTGTACTTAGCAAGTCATTACCTAATTAGCATTTAGCCAATTAGTATTAACTTTGGCATTATTAACAGAGATGGGTCCTAACACACATATCACTTGGGCCACTCTCCAGACAGAAACCACAGCATTTATGACGGAGGGAGTTTAAAATGAAGAACTGTTAGCTAGGCATAAAATTGTTAACTGGTAACGGAAGGTGTCACAAGAGAACTAAAAGGTATCATGGAGGTAATAATCATAGAAAGCTGAGAGGAAGGTGAAAAGAGGTTGGAATTATCAAAGCTTAGAAACACACCTGTTATGGGGAGGTGCTCTTGGCTCTTGTGGTTTCACCATTCAGTTCAGTTCAGTTGCTCAGTTGTGTCCGACTCTTTGTGACCCCATGAACCACAACACGCCAGTCCTCCCTGTCCATCACCAACTCCTGGAGTCTACCCAAACCCATGTTCATTGAGTTGGTGACGCCATCCAGCCATCTCATCCTTGGTCATCCCCTTCTCCTCCTGCCCTCAATCCCTCCCAGCATCAGGGTCTTTTCCAATGAGTCAGCTCTTCTCATGACGTGGCCAAAAAATTGGAGTTTCAGCTTCAGCATCTGTCCTTCCAATGAACACCCAGGATTGATCTCCTTTAGGATGGACTGGTTGGATCTCCTTGCAGTCCAGGGACTCTCAAGAGTCTTCTCCAACACCACAGTTCAAAAGCATCAATTCCTCAGCACTCAGCTTTCTTTATAGCCAAACTCTCACATCCATATACGACCACTGGAAAAACCATAGCCTTGACGTGCTATCACTGAGGGGCATGAAGAACTTGATTCTCTGAGTTGGAAAGATTACAAACCAGATTCAACTGCCACTACAGGAAAGTGTTCCTGCTGCCCAGGTGATGAAGCTGTGCTCTTTAATTGGGTAGTGTTCACAGAAACTGGAAGATAGGGAGCCCAAAGGAAGCAAGCAAAGAAGAGTCCTTACTTTCCCATCCAACCTAGTAGGTTTTCTCTAAGCGTCCTTTATGGGCAGAGCCTAACATGGAGCCCCGAGGAAGCAGGAAGGCTGTTAAGGAAGGCCCAGCTGCAGCTTCTCAAAGCCAACTAACTACAGAGGAGTGAGTTTGGAGCTGTAATTGGCAAGCCAAGTTCTCTCAGTGACAGTCCCTAGAATTTTTTTTTTTAATTTTAAAATCAATAATTAAACAAGTTTCTACCCACCTAACCCATGCAGTTGCCTTAGAACATCTAACATACTAACATCACGCATTAAACACTTGCTACATGCCAGACAGTGTAGTGATTTAGCTAATTTAATCGGCACTATTTCATTTAATCTCTGTAACACAAAGTTCCTTTCTTTCTTTTGCTGTCACTCTTGCTCTCTCCCTCTGTGTATGGTGTGTATGTATGTATGTGTGTGTGTGCGCGTGTGTGTGTGGAGAAAGACACATATACATATGGATATTTACAGAGAGTGAGCAGTAAGACACTTAATACTACATAAAGAGAGAAAAATAAAAGTGCATGTGTTATTTGGATCAGCTCTAGAGATCGAGTATAACACTCATTTCTGAACAAAATAAAACAAAACAAAATAACGATAAAAAAGGAAGCTGGCAAGACTGGGGGAGTTTAAATAATTGCTCCAGTAGCCGCTTGCAGATCTGACCCTCAACCCTGGTCTCTTAAGTACTTCTATCTACACTACTATTCAAAGCCAGCAAGGGACACAACAGGTCTCTGTCTAAAAGGTCACTTCCCCAGTAGGGCGCTCAGTGATGTTTAGGGACACTGACACAAAAGCTCATTGTTCCCCAACACCGCAGTTACTGGGGTTCAGCAGGCTGGGAAAGCACCCAGATACTCTGTCTACATGATGCCCGCTGTGCTCCTGCTAAAATCCATTCACTGTAGGGTCTCAATTACTTTTAATTACAATGAGCTACAACTTCAATTACATGTAGCACAGATATTCTTATATAATTCTTCCCTAAGGATACCACTTTAAACAGAGAGAAAGATTTGGAGAGATGGGATCAGCCAAGGTGGAGAGACCATGAATAAAAGGGTAAAGAGGTGCAACTAATTTTCTAAGGAACATTCACCTGACTTTTACAGTTCTTTAAAAATGCAATGAAAAATACAGCAAAACTGTGAGAAAATCTCCATAAGCATTCATTCAACGCATGTCTCAAATGGAAATATTTATCTGGTGCCTATAATTTGCCAGACAGAGATGAATTAGGTTTGGCCCTAGTCCTTAAGGAGCTTATAATCCAGTTGAGGGTAAGGCTTTCCTTGAATTCAATAACAGCTACCATTTACTGAGTAGAAGCAGCTGCCAGTCACTCATCCAAACGCCTAACATATGCCTGCATACGTGCATGCTCAATCGCTCAGCCATGTCTGACTCTTTGCAACTCCATGGACTGCAGCCTGCCAGGCCCCTCTGTCCATCGGACTTCCCAGCGAGAATACTGGAGTGGGTTGTTTCCTGACACAGGGATCGAACCCATGTCTCCTGCAGCTCCTACGTTGGCAGGTGGATTCTTTACCACTGAGCCACCTGGAAACCTAACATACATTAACACACTGAATGTTCACAATTGCATGTAAGAGATATTTTTAGTAGGCATCTCCATTTTACAGACAAGGAAACTGAAGCATAGAAAATTTAAGCTATCAATACATTATCCAGGTCATACAGATAATAAATGTGGAGGAGCATTTAATGCCAGGCATTCTGACTCCAAACCCTCTGTGCTTACCTAGACCACACTAGCTCTTGTAAAAACAATAAAAAATGCTAAATATCACTATTTATAAATGCTAAATATAGCACTATGTACACTTAAGGGATGGAGAGATATTCTAAATTAGGATACTAGAGAAGGTTACATGGAGAACATAACATTTAATGTGGGCTTGGATACTTTTTAAATAAGATGCATTCTATAGCAGAATTGCTGTCACTACCTTTACCATAGATAATGATAACTCACATTTGTTTTTTATTTTATTTTTGCCTGATATTTAATTTTTTCAAAGTTATATGTAATTTTTTTATTAAAGGATAATTGCTTTACAGAATTTTGTTGTTTTCCATTAAACTTTAACACGAATCAACCATAGGTATGCATACATCCTCTCCCTTTTGAACCTCCCTCCCATCTCCCTCCCCATCCCACCCCTCCAGGTTGATACAGAGCCCCTGTTTGAGCTTCCTGAGCCATACAGCAAATTCCTATTGGCTATCTATTTTACATATGGTAATGTAAGTTTCCATGTTACTCTTTCCATACATCTCACCCTCTCCTCCCCTCTCCCCATGCCCATAAGTCTATTCTCTATGTCTGTTTCTGATAATGGTAACTCATATTTATTGAATGTTCACTATTTGTTAGACAGTAGCTATTCAAGGCATAACTATCCAAAAATGGGGCAGTGGGCATCTATAAAAATCAGCCTTATTGAGTACAACCTGGAAGAAAATTTCAAGATAATTACTGTGAGTTGCCTAAATCAGATAGTGAAGTTTTAGAACTAACCTTATTATACTGGATTTTAGACATTAAAATAAAGGGCTTGAAATTCTGATACCACAAGTCAGAAATAGTGACTCTTCAGTTAATCCTAACTTCAGAAAGTTGCTTTCTCATTAAAAAGAACAGTGCAGTCGAGAGAGTTTGGAGGCAGGCAAGCTTTGCTTTGAAACTCCAATCCTGTACAATGAGGTTACAAGTGTCTTGATCTCTCTGGACCTCAGTTTCCTCGTCTGCAAAATGAAGCCACTTTTTTAGAGTAAATGTTCTTGGCACCAAAGATAGCACAGAAAACTGGGTAAACTTACCACCCAACAGAAGCTAGATTAATACTCTCGGTGGAAAAATCATGATGATTATCAGAAATTCACAAATACAGAACACTTGCTTCAGAGTCCTCAATTTCTCCATTCATGTTTCTAAAGCTATTGACATCTTATGCATAGTTTCACATACAAATGGTCTATCTGTTTCAGTAAAGTTCTATTTGCAATATGAAGAGCAACTTTTGCACTAGCTGGAGCATTTAGTACAATCTGTTTTCCAATCACTCTTGTTTCTATACAAATCACATGGTGGACATGTTGCTGTTTTAAAAAAACACAGCTGAATTCAATTTTTTATTCTTTAACATCTACAATTTCCATTTTCTAGCTAAAATTTTTCTTATATCTTTTTTTTTCCCCCTAAAGAAACAAACTTTTATTACTTAAAAAATGGTGACACCACCTGGAAGGAAAATTGAGAAGGTGGCAAATAGCTGGACTCATTAACAAACACAGAGAAGCACTGGCAACCTACTCTAGTTCTCTTGCCTGGAAAATCCCATCGACGGAAGAGCCTGGTAGGCTGCAGTCCATGGGGTCGTGAAGAGCCGGACACGACTGAGTGACTTCACTTTCACATTTCATTTTCATGCATTGGATAAGGAAATGGCAAGCCACTCCAGTGTTCTTGCCTGGAGAATCCCAGGGACGGGGGAGCCTGGTGGGCTGCCGTCTATGGGGTTTCACAAGAGTCAGACAGGACTGAAGCGACTTAGCAGCAGCAGCACTAACAAACAAAGAAACATTCTGTACAAGGGCTGAAACCTAGATGCTGACCTAGAGAAAACTACACATTATCTCAGATCATCAGCTTCTGAGGGCTGCTAACCAGTTAATGACACTGTGAATATCAAAGACTCCTGCTAGGCTTTTGATTGTGTTTAGCAAAACATAGTACTGTGAGAACTCTGAAAAGCTTGCCTATAGCGAAATAAGCTTAGCAATACAGACTTCTTATGATTCATAGGGCACACAGGAATATTAAATTCTCTGAAGTCCTACAGTCAAGAAATCTATTTAACACTGCATAAGCCAGAATATCCCAAGCCTATCTGACTACAGAAGACTTTTAAAATATTTTTCTTAGCACATATCATCCTGTACCATTGATATTTCTTGTGGCATCTCATCTAAACAATAAACATATCACCCCCCAAAATCACAAAACTGTCTGTACCAGCATAACATGCAGCATTTGAAAAAAAGTTTAATTCCTTCTTCCAACAAACATTTACTAATAATCAACAGCGTGTAAAGAAATGTTGTGTGTTCATGTGGTTCAGTGTAAGCATAATCTACTCTTTGTTCTTAGAATCAACACTTAGTAAGTCCAGTGATGGGGCTTTTGAGAGAGCATCATACAGCTTTTTGTGAGGAAATAGAAATACATATGATTTTGATTCCCAGTGAGGTGAATATCATGGTGAGGCGGTGAACACCATCCTAGGCGAACCTGGTGAACATCATCTGAGATGTTCCCTGGAGTTTATTTTTCTAATTGTTCTAGTGGTAGCTGTTATTATCTCCAAAGCCACTTCTCACACACAATACTGGAGGTGTCTAGGACTTTGGAATGAATGAAACATTTTCTTCACCAGAATAGTTAGTTTGTTCAATAAATCTTGAGAAGGACTTTCTCCTGCACCCCTCAAATGTGACATGCATCCTTTATCTGTTCTGCTTTTTCAAGATGAAAGCAGCTTGCTGATTACGCGCATCTGTTACTTCTAGTGACTCTACCTCGGAGGGATGTGTCCTAGTTTTCATCGCCAGTCCTCTTCCTTCATACTTTCTGTCTCCACTGACTTAGACTTTCATGTGATTTTGGTTTTTTTCATTTCCCCCCTCTGATGTTTTATTAGTTTTTCTCCTGTGATGTGTCTCTGAGGTCTTCTATGCAGTGTAGCCATGTTCCAGTCTTGAATATACTTAAACATTTCATTCAGTAATCAGATTCCCAAAACTGAATACCATTTTTACAAACACTTACAGTTTGAATTAGGTGGCATAATCAATGTTACCTGGAGTCTGAATTCTAAACTCAATCTTAAAATGTTTAAAAAATACATACTATAAAATTATATCATTCTTTTAAGTTTACTACTTAGCCCACCACTAGTTATTATCAAACATAAATTAACAGGTATCACTTTACTATGGTATTTTCCAGATGTAAAGATGGAGCTTAGGAAAACATACAACAAAGATAATTATACAATAAAAATAGACTAGCTGTACCCAGCATAATATAGTTATTAATAACTGCTGATGTTCACTATTATAAAACAAGCCTTGTACTAAGCATTTGATATATCATATCTCATTTAATCCCCACAGCAATGTATTATGCAAGTACCACTACTGTATGTTTTTACAGTTAAGAGAAATGAAACACAAAAGAGCTGAATAACTGGATCAAGGCCACACGGATGTGAAACACAGAGCCAGTTTTCAAACTTGATCTCTCTGACTCCAGAACTTTCCCTCTTCTTAAACACAGTGCTTCCCTTTGCTGAATCTAGCAAATGCCAGTCTACTCTATGCATGCTGTATGTATCAAGGGGGAAGGAAGAGATTTAGATGAGAATATGGCAACTAGGGGAGAAGAGAACATTTAGGAAAAGAGTAAGGTAACAAGTGTCAGACTTTATTTTTTTGGGCTCCAAAATCACTGCGGATGGTGACTGCAGTCATGAAATTAAAAGACGCTTACTCTTTGGAAGAAAAGTTATGACAAACCTAGACAGTATATTCAAAAGCAGAGACATTACTTTGCTGACTAAGGTCCGTCTAGTCAAGGCTATGGTTTTTCCTTTGATCATGTATGGATGTGAGAGTTGGACTGTGAAGAAGGCTGAGCGCAGAAGAATTGATGCTTTTGAACTGTGGTGTTGGAGAAGACTCTTGAGAGTCCCTTGAACTGCAAGGAGATCCAACAGTCCATTCTGAAGGAGATCAACCCTGGGATTTCTTTGGAAGGAATGATGCTAAAACTGAAGCTCCAGTACTTTGGCCACCTTATGTGAAGAGTTGACTCATTGGAAAAGACCCTGATGCTGGGAGGGATTGGGGGCAGGAGGAGAAGGGGACGATCGAGGATGAGATGGCTGGATGGCATCATGGACTCAATGGACGTGAGTCTGAGTGAACTCCGGGAGTTGGTGATGGACAGGGAGGTCTGGCGTACTGCGATTCATGGGGTTGCAAAGAGTCGGACACGACTGAGCGACTGAACTGAACTGAACTAGGAAGAGAATTGGGTTGATAATTTGGGAAATCAGATAAGCCTTTTTCACAAATTTTTTAAATTCCAAACTAGCATTCAAGGCCTGGAAAATCATGGTTCCCACCTGTTAAATGGAACTGCTATTCCTTCATCACTTATAATCAATATAAAGTGCTATGAGTATTAACAGAGATTCAAAAAATTTAGAGGAAGCCAATATATTAGCTTTGAAATGTCTTTCCTATGTGATGCACAGCATTAAATACTATCATAGAGTTATTTGGGAAAATGGTTCTCTTTTCTTTAATTCAGCAAGAAAACCTTCCATTGTAGAATGTTAACTTTTTGGAGAAAAAGGTCACAGTGTTAAATAGGAAAAAAAAGGGGGGGTTCCACCCTGGAACAGTAAATGTTTGGGATAAAAAATACTAATTCAGTTCACCAGCGTTCTAACTCAGCTTGCAGAGAATTCAAAACAAGATTAGAAAAGAGAAGGTAATTTGTCACCCAAGGGAGGGGAGACTGTCTTTGACATTGAATTATGGGGTACGGACTTTGCATGTGAAATCCTCCTGCATAACAGTCTCGGCCAGATCCCAGACTGAAGAGTTTTCTGGCGATGGAAACAGTTCCAAAAATAATGAATGCCTTTGGTCTGGACACACCTCTCCTATTCAACCCAGTTCCCTAACACTCTCTCAGCACCCAATTTTCTCCCACAGGCTGCTCTTCCATTTTTCTCCACCATCTGTGTTTAGGAAACTCTTCACACATTGAATTACTTATACCTTTGTACTTGACCATTCTTCTAGGACCACCACTGTCTAACCACCATCCCTCTCTTCTGAACGTCCAAAGCAACAACATCCCATATCTTATAATGTAGTACTGAACAACTATAAAGTCATTTATTGTTTCACTGTAGTTGTATTTATGTAAGGTCTCTCTGGAACTAGCCTTAATTCACTGAATCCACTTGCCACATTTTATGATACTGTATCTCTCATGAAATACATATCGGGCACCCAAGAATTTAATTGATTGAAAATAATGGTTGGATCATAAGGCAATGCTCTGAAGGTGGTAACATCTCTGACAAAATATAGAATTGTCACCATTCCTGGGAGGTGTTCCACAGGTATGCTAACATAGATCCGATTAGTAATTGGGTCACACATTAAGTAAACAAGAGCTATGTATCTTTTAAATAACTATGCATCTTTTAAATATTTTAAACAGCCCCATTCTATAATGTTGGCTTGAGCGGTGGGCTGGCTTTGTGTGCTGCTTCAGCCGATCATAGCATTTATTCCTGCAGGAGACACCAAGGGAGTGAGTAATCACCGTTTGCTCCAATAACCACCATTACCAAAGACTTGCTGCTTTATCTTACAGAACAAGGGAAGAGCAAGGAGAGAAAGAGAGAGTTTGCTGGATGCTGGGATGTCAGCTAATTAACCCTCTAAAAATCTTTGACCCCCAGTTCTGGAACGTGGATACCAAAAATTTGAGGCAAGAGATTCTCCAGAGACAAACTAGGAAGATTCTGTGTAAGAAACTCATTATCTCTGACTAGAATCCTTGGTGGAGTGACGACTCAGTGGAATTTGACACAGATGCCACAAAAACCTCACCAAAGGGAGAACTCTGAGCTGACACAAAACCTGGATTTACTGGCTAATAATGAAGGTCTTGGACAGACCCCAGCTCCTGCCTTTGGCGAGTGAACAATTTTCCTCATGAGCTGCTCCTATTAAAAGATTAATAAAATAAAATGTATGATAAAAACAAAGAGAGATTTAGCTCTCAAATTGTAACATAATTATGCTCATGCAATCCAAATAATTCTCACCAGCCTGAAATTCCTCAGAGACCCAACTGAATATATTACACACACTCTGGTCATAAAGCCCGTGTTTCCCAGCAGTAAAATTGCTGCAATAAACATTTGGATTCTTTTCCATTTTTAGAACTATTTTGAACAACCTGCCTCTAATGTATTTTATTAGCACCCTCTAAGTCTTCCAATGAATGACGAAACCCCCAGTGCTTTTTCTGAGTGGCTGCCACTAAACAATAATGTTGTTTTCAGTGTGTAGTCATCCCCCTGCCAAGAGAGGGCTTTCTGCTAAGTTCCTTGGCAGTAAATCTCTCCCTGAGATACCTTTTGCAATCTGCAGGCAACCAGTGAAATGAGATGATCTCCCTTGAACGCATGTCACTCTAGCATTAGCCAGAAGGGATTCTGAACATCAATCATGCCTCCAATTTAAAGGCAACTTACTTCCTTAAATTAAATTAAAAATAAAAATCATACACTCTTTGACAACCGCGATTCCAAGTCCCTGTGTTGTCATTCGGTCACTAAGTTATGTTTGACTCTTTGCGACCTCCATGGACTGCAGCATGCCAGGCTTCCCTGTCCTTCAGTATCTCCCTGTGTGATCTCGTCAAAACATACTTCTTAGTATGATCTGCTCCTTGGTAATCAAGCAGGGCAACATTTTATAAAGAGCTTTGCATGTGAAGCACCTTCTCCAATCAAAACATGAAGAAGGTATCACACTTTCATCAGAAACACTTCAAACACAGAGATCTAAAAGTTGGCCCATTGTTATGACAATTAGAAAAGCAAATTTTAACAAGTTTACTCTTTATTCATCTTCAAAACTCAATTGTTAATAAAAGTAATATACAATATCCTAAATTAATTATAGTCTATCTGAATGCCTTAAACATTATATATAAAATAAGAGATTATAGGATTGGGAACTCAGTACACCCGTGGCGGATTCATGTCAATGTATGGCAAAACCAATACAGTATTGTAAAGTAAAATAAAGTAAAAAAAAAAAGAGAGAGAGAGAGAGATTATAGAAAATTCACAAGGCACTGTTGGTCCCCAGGGTGCTATTCTACATTAGAACCTTCTCTCTACTCCTCCATCTGCCTTTCCTGATCATAGCTGACATACTCCTTAAGAAACAGGGTGTTACATGCATTACACTTCATCTCACTGATGATAAATCTCACCACCATATTAAGAACTATTATTGATATCCTCATTTTATAACTGAATCCACAGAGCTTGAGAGGTTGTGAACTTCGTCACAAAGCTGGTAAGTACTGTAGACATGACTCAGTTTCAAGTCTGTCTTATTCCAGAACCTGCAGGCCTGTGCTGTGCTTAGTCACTCAGTTGTGTCCAGCGCTATGACGCCATGGACTGAAGCCTTCCAGGCTTCTCTGTCCATGGGGATTCTCCTGGCAAGAATACTGGAGTGGGTTGCCAGTATGCCCTCCTCCAGTGGGTCTTCCAAACCTATTGATCAAACCCATGTTCCTGCACTGTGGGTGGGTTCTTTACCATCTGAGTCACAGGGAAGCACAAGAATACTGGAGAGGGTAGCCTATGCCTTTTCCAGGGGATCTTCCTGACTCAGGAATCAAACCAGGGTGTCCTGCATTGCAGATGGATTCCTTACCAGCTGAGCTATCAGGAAAGCCACCCCTAAACTACCTCTTTAATCTTTTCCTTTCTGTTCTACAGGAGGCCAACCATTTTTTTTTAATGTTTTTATTGAAGTGCATTTGTATATGTATGTACATTCTTCTTTTTAATATTCTTTTTCATTATGGTTTATCACAGGATATTGGATATAGTTTCCTGTACTATAGAGTAGGACCTTTTCTAGACACAATAGTTTGCCTTTGCTAATACCAAAGTTCCAATTCACCCCCTCGCCACCTTGGCAACAATAAGTCTGTTCTCTATGTCTGTTAATCTATTTCATAGATAGTTCATTTGTGTCATATGTTAGATTCCAAACATAAGTGATATCATATAGTGTTTCTCTTTCTCTTTCTGACTCACTTCACTTGGCATGATAATCTCTAGGTCCCTGTTGCAGCCAATGGCATCACTTCATTCTTCTTTATGACTAATATTCCAATGTATATAGATACCACCTATTCTTTATCCATTCATCTGTTTGTTGGTGGACATTTAAGTTATTTCATGTCTTGGCTATTGTGACTAGTGCTGCTATGAACATAAGAAGTGTGTGTGTATTTTTGAATGATAGTGGTGTTGCAGGAGGTCAATCTCATCATAAATGGATTATTCAGTGGATCGTGCTAAAGTAAGAAAACATCTCCTGAAATAACTCTCAGGTCACCAAGCCACAGGCTGACCCAAAATAAGATGTCTAAGAAGAAATCATAATCCATTTCTTCACAGGGAATTTTGCATAATTCACTTAAATAAACACAACTGACTCGATGGCCTTTTATATGTGATGTGAACAGAGTGTGAATGCTAGGACATGTGGACCACTTACCGTACCATCCTATCACTTACCCACAAAATTTGCCATGTTGAGAATGGTTCTCAACTAGTGCTCCCCAACTCAGCCTCCTGTAGGTGAAAGACTTGAGTTCCTTTCAGCACTGTTTTTTCCTCTGTGTCTTTTATAACAACCACATCCTATCATATTCAGAAAAGCTAATCATATTTCGATTCATGGGGTCGCAAAGAGTCAGACACGACAGAGCGACTGAACTGAACTGAACTGAATCATATTTTATGTAGTTCCTGCTTAGGCTATCACTTAGTCTATTTCTTGATGGAGCAGGTTTTTAGAGCTCATAAAAACATGAAGATACATAAAGGGAAAAAGAAAACAATGTATAATGGAGAGAAACAGAATAAAAAGGAGTAACATTAATAACATCAATGAGAAAAACAAAACAACAACAAAAAAAAAAGAGCTACTCAGTAATCACTGGTCCCGTCTGTGGCTATGGTAGAGAAGGATCCAAAAGCAAACCATTGTTGTAAGCTACCTGGACAAATGGGAAAGTGCTAGAAAAATCCTCTCATCATCTTTCAACTCACACAAATATAATATACCTGATTGTGTTTTTTGTCTGTGAAGAAAATAACCTGTTTAAAACTGATAAAAAGAGATTCCTCCAAAGAGACAGCATCACTTCCAATTTGGCATGTTTGAAGCAGAAGAGCTACTTGTAATTGTATAATTTGTTGTGGAATTGCACAGTTTTCCTTCACATTCATTTCAGGGTTCATTTGCTTTTTAAGCACACCTACACGTCCATAAACCCTCAGAGCAAAGAGTTGCCTGTCATCAGAGCATGATTTCCCAGCTCTCATAACAGGGATCTCTCTGGCCTCAAGGGCTCTGAGGTGGAAATGAAATAGCCTTACGTGTTTGTAACTTAACTTTCACACTTCTCTTAAAGATGAGCTTATTTTAATTTTTAAATTTATTTCACTTTTTAAACATTTTTAGATAAGCTTTAATTGTTTTTTAATTTAGATACAGTTTTGCTCAAAGGTAAATAGTTTACTTTCTTTACTACACAGAGAAATACTTTTTATTATTATTATTATTATTACATAAGATCTTTAAAATCCAAGAGCTAGATTACCTAATGTGAGAAGGGATCCATGAAAGTCAGATGCTTCCATATTTGAAAAGGTTTGGTATTATTACAGGTAAGGCTCAGCCCAACATCACCAAGGGGAACTTGGAATTTTGGTGGGCACATATGAAGAGAAGAATACCTAAGTCTAAAGCAACATCCTATCATGTAAAATTTCTGAGGACTATCAATCTTACAACTCATAAACTTCAAACATAACTCATTCCAAAAATACTGTGAATTTATCTAAAAAGAATACAATGTCCAAATTATTTGGAGCTCTACTCTATTCCATATCCTAAAAACAAAAACAAAAACAGCAGAATCATGGTTCCTGAGATTCTGATTACAAGTTTACTCAAACATTAATGCTCCACCTAACACAGACTGAAGGGCAGCAAATTTTCTAAAGCACAGCTTCTAAAATCACGTGCTCATATCTCAATACAATGTCAGGTCTTAGTGAAAGATTAGAGAAGCATGAAGCCCCCAAAGCCTCTGTTTTATTGAAGAGACCTCAAGGTCCAGGTACATAAAATCTTAGGGACACAAGAGGGAAGTCCTTTAACTTATTCACATTTGAAGCAAGGGAGAGAGAAAGAGAGACAAAGAAAGAAACAGAGATGTCATTCCAGATGGCTTCTGACTAAGCTTTTCTAAACCATCATATCTCAAAAATTCTGAAAACTACATTGTGTGCTTTTTAGGAAAGCTGGATTTGTCCTCAGCTAATCCCATTTAAACTCAACCAACTAAAGCTGGCTAGAACATCAACATATAACTGAACTGACTCCACATGGGTCTCCTCAGATGAGAGCGAATTATTATGCAGAATTTAATGATTTACCTTCTGCAAATAAACACAAAATCTACTTCCAAAAACACAGAAACAGGATAATGGCTCACTTTATAGATTGTCCTTTATGGACAACTCACACGGTGCTTTATTTTGATGAAACTCTTAAATAATGTATTGAGTATCAAAGAGTACACTAATTATTGGAGAAAGAAATGGCAACCCACTCCAGTGTTCTTGCCTGGAGAGTCCCAGGGATGGGTGGAGCCTGGTGGGCTGCCGTCTAGGGGGTCGCACAGGGTCGGACACAACTGAAGCGACTTAGCAGCAGCAGCAGCAGCAGCAGTATCCTAATTAGAAACCACAATAAAGGAGGCACGCCACAACTGTGGGGAAATGTGAGAGAAAAAAATGCCAGGGTATCGTTTGAAGAGAAATAGGGCAAGTAAATCAGGTTCCCAAGAGCATCTGTTCCATTTCCCAGCTCAGAAAATACAGAAGTTTCGTGATACCCAGATGTATGTTACACGTTCAAGGTCCTACACATTTAAAGATACTACTTGGCTGAACACTGGAGAAGTATAAAGAGAATTCTTTAGAATAGCAGTACACTGTTTTTTCTCGGAGAAGTTGACAATGAGCATTTTGTATTATGCTGTGGCAATTGCATTACAGACACTAGCTCTACATTTTACAATCACTCACACAGCAATTGGAATTTGACAATAAAAGAAACCAAGGCCTTTCCCCCATTACCAAACAAATTTCTAAGCCATATTGTTCAAAAGGAGAATGTGACTGAATGAACTCTAAAGCCTGGAAGTGACTTCGAGTTTAAAGCACTTCCACAGATGCTGTCAAAATAGATTTTCAAAGCTTGCTTTCACAGTGTAGAGAATTCAGGGACTGGAGAAGCATCTGAGGACTCTCATATAAGTATGATACCTAGAGTGTTCATTGCTTTCTAGAGACATATCATTATTTAAGAGTTTCACAATTCACACTAATATTAGTGTATATCCACTGTATATTAAGGTAAAACCTAGCCAAGACCACAAAACGTCCAAGTTGCGAATATACAGATGCAAAATTAATCCACTATCAAATCTCCAGTGCGAACAGATCATACTCTGAGTGACACAGATGGATTATTTTGGTGGAGTGAGTGGGGATGTCTACACTCTAAGAGATTAGAGTTTTTAACAAACAAGAGAAGTTAATATTTAACAGCTTAAAATATTGACATATTTTGAAACATCTATCCTAGGTCTTTTATCTCTTCAAATAATAAATTTATTAAGCTATAAATAGTATGCCAGAGTAGAAACATCATGAATTAGAAGTGAGGTGGATCTAAATTAAACATTTTGACCGTGCCACATAGCAGTGTGATTGTGGGTAAGCTAACCAAACTCCTGTTTGTTTGTTTGCCTTTCTCATGGCTTAACAAATTAGAAAGCTATGGAAATAATATTTATATCATTGTTTTTGGGTAGACTAAGTGATCTAAAGCATGGCTTTGAAATAGAGAGCTCTGTTACATGACACTATTTAATTCCACCTGGAAATACTAGCAGTGATATAAAGAACACTAGACTAAGAGTTACAAAATCTAGAGTTCATTTTTATTGCCCTGTGATTCCTGCTTTTAACTTTGTGAGTCTCAATCTCAATCTTGGTAAGGACACATACCTGTCAGGAATAAAATTCAAGAAACCCACTGCATTTAACCTCCCACCATGTGGCTTGCTGGCATCTCAAATTTAGAGCATTATTAGCAGATTAGGGTGATTCATTTTTTTTTTCTTTTTTTTTTTCTGGAAAACAAGACATTCCATAGTGGCACTAACCAGTCTGTTTTTATTAAGCAGCTTTATCTTTTGCCTACATGTTCAGTTTTCCTGAAGGAAAATGTTTTCATTTCATAAGTAAAAGGCAATAGGGTATAATGGAAAGACCCTGAAAGAGTTCTGTAGATAGTTTTATGACTTCCTAGCTGTTATATTAGGAAACAATTTAATGTATCTTAATAGACAAGAATATGTCCCTATAAAATCATCTCTTGAATTGTTTTAAAGATTGAATAAGTTATATATTTGCATATATATACATGCACACACACACCCCCCCATATATAAAGTGGACTGGAATGAGTGAATTTAATTCAGATTACCATTATATCTACTACTGTGGGTGAGAATCCCTTAGAAGAAATGGAGTAGCCCTCACAGTCAACAAAAGAGTCTGAAATGCAGTACTTGTGTGCAGTCTCAAAAACGAGAATGACCTCTGTTCATTTCCAAGGCAAACCATTCAAAATCACAATAATCCACTATTATGCCCCAACGACTAATGCTGAAGAAGCTGAGTTGAATGGTTCTATGAAGACCTTCAAGATTTTCTAGGACTAACACCAAAAAAAGATGTCCTTTTCATCATAGGTGACTAGAATGCAACAGTAGAAAGTTAACAGATACCTGGAGTAACAGGCAAGTTTGGCCTTGGAGTACAAAGTGAAGCAGGGCAAAGGCTAACTGAGTTTTGCCAAGAGAACACACTAGTCATAGCAAATACCCTCTTCCAACAACACAGAAGATGACTCTACACATAGACAACACTAGATGGTCAATACCAAAATCAGACTGATTATATTCTTTGTAGCTGAAGTGGAGAAGCTCTATACAGTCAGCAAAAACAAGCCTGGGAACTGACTCTGGCTCAGATCATGAACTCCTAATTGCCAAATCAGACTTAAATCGAAGAAAGTAGGGAAAACCACTAGACCATTCAGCTATGACCTAAATCAAATCCCTTACAATTATACAGTGGAAGCGAGAAATAGAAATAGATTCATGAAATTAGATTTGATAGACAGATTGCCTGAAGAACTATGGATGGAAGTTCTTGACATTGTACAGAAGGTGGTAATCAAGACCATTTGCAAGAAAAAGAAAGCCAAAGTGGTTGTCTGAGGAGGACTTACAAATAGCTGAATTGATAGAAGTACAGTGTAAAGAGTGTTAAAAAATAATAATAATACAAAATAAAGTTAAATTTTAATTAAGCTGTAAAAAGCCATAATTATAATAAAAATAAATGATGAATTTTTCCCACTTGTTTTTGAAGACAATACACCAAGGAAACCAGAATTGAAAGAGACACATGTACCACAATGTTCATCACAGCATTATTTATAATAGCCAGGACACGGAAGCAACCTAGATGTCCATCAGCAGATGAATGGATAAGCAAGCTGTGGTACATATACACAATGGAATATTACTCAGCCATTAAAAAGAATACATTTGAATCAGTTCTAATGAGGTGGATGAAGCTGGAGCCAATTATACAGAGTGAAGTAAGCCAGAAAGAAAAACACCAATACAGTATACTTACACATATATATGGAATTTAGAAAGAAGGCAATGATAAACCTGTACGCAAGACAGCAAAAGAGACACAGATGTATAGAACAGCCTTTTGGACTCAGTGGGAGAGGGAGAGGGTGGGATGATTTGGGAGAGTGGCAGTGTAACATGTATGATATCATAAGTGAAACGAATTGCTGGTCTAGGTTCGATGCAGGATGCAGGATGCTTGGGACTGATGCACGGGGATAATCCAGAGAGATGGTGTGGGGTGGGAGAGGGGAGGAGGGGGTCGGGATTGGGAGTTCATGTACACTCGTGCTGATTCATGTCAATGTATAGCAAAATGAATACAGTATTGTAAAGCAAAACAAAGTAAAAAATTAAAATTAATTAAAAAAAATAAAAATAAATGATGAAAGTAACTTTAAAGTTACTGACACACAATAGCTAAGACCTACACTGGGATTATATACCTCACTATGCTTAGCCATAAACACAAATATGCAATACACAATATACAAAAAATGGCTGGTATTTTTTTGACAATATAAAAAAAAAGGCTGTATATTGTCACTCTACTTATTTAACTTATATGCAGAGTACATCATGCAAAATGCCAGGCTGGATGAAGCACAAGCTGGAATCAAGATTGCTGGGAGAAATATCAATAAGCTCAGATATGCAGATGACACCACCCTTATGGCAGAACATGAAGAGGAGCTAAAGAGCCTTTTGATGAAGGTGAAAGAGGAGAGTGAAAAAGCTGGCTTAAAACTCAGCATTCAAAAAACAAAGATCATGGCATCCAGTCCCATCACCTCAACGCAAATAGATGGGACAACAGTGGAAATGGTGAAAAACTTTATGTTCTTGGGCTCCAAAATCTCTGCAGATGGTGACTGCAGCCATGAAATTAAAAGACGCTTGCTCCTTGAAAGAAAAGCTATGACAAACCTAGACAGTGTATTAAAAAGCAGAGACATTACTTTACCAACAAAGGCCTGTCTAGTTAAAGCTATTGTTTTTCCAATAGTCATGTATGGATGTGAGAATTGGGCCATAAAAAAGGCTAAATGCCAAAGAATTGATCCTTTTCAACTGTGGT
The DNA here is from genome assembly GCA_006408695.1 of Aepyceros melampus. Classification (NCBI taxonomy): domain Eukaryota; kingdom Metazoa; phylum Chordata; class Mammalia; order Artiodactyla; family Bovidae; genus Aepyceros; species Aepyceros melampus. Next base: position 107,055 of record SJXQ01011186.1, on the reverse strand, counting down.
GTTGGAGAGACTTTTGAGAGTCCCTTGGAATACAAGATCAAACCTGTCAATCCTAAAGAAAATCAGGCCTGAATATTCATTGGAAGGACTGATGCTGAAGCTGAAGCTCCAATAGCAAAGAGCCAACTCATTAGAAAAGACCCTGATGCTGGGAAAGATTGAAGGCAGGAGGAGAAGGGGATGACAGAGGATGAGATGGTTGGATGGCATCACTGACTCAAGGGACATGAGTTTGGCTAGCTCCGGAGATGATGAAAGACAAGGAAGCCTGGTGTGCTGCCATCCATGGGGTCACAAAGAGTTGGACATGACTGAGCGACTGAACAATATATATATATATGTAAAATATATATTTATATAAACATTACAGACATACATAAACACATATGTAGATCTCACCAAGCCTTATAATTCCTTGTACCTGGTATATGCACAGTACTATTTAGGAGTGATGATGAAGGTGATAATAAGTAACAAGGAAACAAGGATTAACTGAAAGATTACAAGGACTTTATACAGGCAGAGCCACCAGGGAGTCAAACATTTGAGGAGCAAACACTGCATTCAACATAAAGACATTAAAATATCTAGAATGAAGGGTAGACAAAAGATAAATATTAGAAAGGACTCGTGTCTACAGAAAGCTTCCTTATAAGCCTCTGCCTGTTTTCCTTTTGGTTCCTTGAGTTTCTTAGTTGCTGTGGGTTAAGTGATTGTCTTACTGAAGTGATCTTTAATTTTTCAAATGGTTTGAATTATTTTGTTCCTGCTCTGTTCCCCAAAGACTATATACATGTTGCACTGCTGCTGCTGCTAAGTTGCTTCAGCCGTGTCCGACTCTGTGCAACCCCATAGATGGCAGCCCACCAGGCTCCTCCATCCCTGGGACTCTCCAGGCAAGAACACTGGAGTGGGCTGCCATTTCCTTCTCCAGTGCATGAAAGTGAAAAGTGAAAGTGAAGTTGTTCAGTCGTGTCCGACTCTTAGCAACCTGACTGCAGCCCTCCAGGCTCCTCCGACCATGGGATTTTCCAGGCGAGAGTACTGGAGTGGGGTGCCATTGTTGCACGGCTGCTGCTGCTGCTGCTAAGTCGCTTCAGTCATGTCTGACTCTGTGTGACTAGTGATAGGTAAATTCACCATTTTATCTAGATATCTCCAAACGGCACGACAAGGTCAAGCAAAAAATTAGGAGGTGAGCACATCACCTAGGAGACTCAGTGACTGACAAGCAGGTTCTATATCTGCTCATTGCACGTATCTAGATACAGCCTCTGGGTGAGACTCAGGTTTTCCCTGGTTGGGTAGGGGATGACTGGCACTCTGCTTATCTTGTGTGATAGCTGAGTTGGTAAGCTAGGGTACCTCTGGCATACAAGAGAAGCTGTGTAAATAAGTAGGGCAGGCTCAAAGGTGTAATGAAGAAGGCCTCTTGTTCAACTGTCTGACTCATTTTTTATCAGAATATCAGCTCACTAAGCCACTATTTGGTGACCAGCAACTTTCTGCCTCTGTCTCTCTGGGCACAGCTCATGGGGAATTGGACCAAACTGAAACCATTACAGCGTCTCTTCTAGTCATTTGTAATTTAGATGCTAAGTTTAAGTTACATCAATATAAGGGTCTGAGAATAAAAATTCATTAACAACTTATACTGTAGGCCCTCACGTTGCCCTCCTCCTTTCCTGAACCTTCCTCTTCAGCTTCTTCTTAGATTATAGGAGAGAGATCTGCGTCTTTCCCTTCCACCCTTTTATCTAGGCTTTTTGAAAAATTACTATCAATGTTACTATAATTTATCACTATTACTAATTTTAATCACTGCTATTACCTAAACTCAAATTGCAGTAAGAATACGACTTAGAGTCTATACTGTACAAGTGACTCCTGACAAACAGTCTGTACTAACCAGTGGTTAACTTCTAAAATATCAGTAATCATCCCAAACTAAATCAATGAAAAACATGAAAAATTCTGCCTTTTTTGAGCATTTTAATTGCTAATTTTATTTGTTGGCATTTTTGCTGAAATAAAAAGCTAAAACCAATGTTTTCATAGAATACACTAATAAGTAGCAAAACTGATGTACTTGACATGAACTAAGAATGCTTTTTTCGGAGTGAACAAAAAATAGCCTAGATTTTTTAGCTTTTATGTGATTTTCATCCAGTTACTATTAGTGCTGTCCATTGTCTACTCCTCTGCATTTTAGGAAAGACCAGTCTAAATTAAACCCAGGAATATGAAAATCTAAAATCCGAAGGGGAATAAAAAGAACTTAGACTTTTGAAAATCCTGAAAAATCTGCAGAAACTAAAACATATTCCTGTGCTTTAATATCATCTAACACAGAATTTTAAGGAGTAATAAAGACTCCTCTATCTCTGAGGAGTAAGAAAATGTGTGTCCTTCTCACTGCCATGTCCCATCACTAAGCACAGAACCAAACCTTGAGCAGGCACTCAAACTGGTGAGTGTATAAATGATAAATGAAAAGGACAAAAGAATGAAGTAGAGGGGTAAAATAATACAATAAGACAACAAGGTTCAAGTTAAATCAGTAAAGCCGAGGCAAATCAGTTCTCCCAGGTGTAAAATGGATGTGTTATCGGTCACCTCTGTACCTTTCCAAGCTCCATCTTCATCCACCAACACACTGAACTCAGGAAAATGGCAGAAAGCCAGATTCAAGTTACTCTAAGTTCTTACAGTCTTAAACCCACCAAAGTCTAGCAATACCTATTCATCCGTTTTTACAATTTTCAAAATGACTCTAAAACTGCCAAAGCTCTTTTCAGACTTAAACTTCTGAACAGAAAACTTTAAGGAAAAATGAATTGTCTGTAGACCCACCAAATCCCTTAAGTCTGTGTTTACTTCACTTCATAACTCAGCCGACAATGACAGGACGGCATTATAGAGTGAAAAGAGGTGGCGAGCAGGGGTGGCTTCCATACAGAGCGGCCCACGCCCCTCTCTGAGACGAGTAAGCCTCGTGATCTCCTTTCCTCTTGCTCACAGTTCCTTGTAAGGAGACGTGGAATGCCAAGGGTTCTTTTTTCACCAGGGGCCTGTCACAATCTACCCATCCTGGGAGAGAACCCTAGAGAAGTGTGAGTCTCACTGGGCTCTATGAGGGAGGGAGTAAAGTGGGGGAAGAAAGTGGAATGGGAGGCAGCAGGCTCTAGTTAACATGTAAGCTGGGGACAAATTAAGTGTTTTGTTGTGTGACTAATATCCCTTTTTCTTTTTTTTTTTTTTAGGACGAGAGAGTGCTTTAGATTTGTAATTTGGACTGGATACTGCTTTGCTTGCCTTCCCTTTCTCATATGTAAAATGATGGTAGTAGTAATGATGATGACTGATAAGAATTACAATTTATATCTTCCAATATTTTTAAGATAGTAAATGAGTATACGAAATTACAACATTCAAAGCTATGTGTAGCCATTAGTTACTCTTTTCCAGCTGTGTTGGAGAGCAACACTAAACCTAGATGCTTACCTGGGGTTGGGAGATGCTGGGCCTGGGAGAGATGCTAAATTGATAAATGATAACAGCCTCATCGACCTCACACTTAATTTAGACCAAAGCCTCTATTTTGATGAAGCAGGGTTCCAGTGAGGTTGACTCGTAAAATGCTAATCTGGGATGCAAAACCCAAGTCTGCCTGGCACACGAGCCAGGCTTTTCACTCTGTGCTCTCCTGCCCTTGACCACACCATCTCACAGCTAACATGATGTGGAGAGACACGCTGGATCTAGGACCCAGCAACACAGCCAGAAATTTATTCTAATGTGTATACAGACACACACACACACAATATGGTAAGTAAAATGATGAAAGCAGTGATCGCCAGTGACCTAAAAGAGAGCTAAAAAACTACCCCCTGCATGGGGTTTCTGGAGGAAAAAAAGAGAGAGATTCCAGCCCTGTATTACGGTGCAACTCGGAGAAAACACCAACAAAAGTAGTTAATAAAGCTGTCCTTAACCACGTTTTATCAAAAATCTTGTCTTGCAGCTGCTACTGACAGTAACTCCTCTACTAATCCCTTACTGCCTGTGCAGTGGAGCTGGTGAGTAGCCCCATCTGAGCCTTCTCTGATAAATCTCTTAATCCTCACTTGTTTATGAGTCCCCAGCATCAATGATGACTGATGGCTTAGGATTCGAAGTAAACTCCGCTCCTTCCCCCTTTAAATGGAATCAGTATTCTGATTATAATAATCTATCGTTGCATCATTTAATGGGTTCATATAGACAGGGGGGTGTAGATTTAGAATGGGGAATTGATTTCCATTTCCGGGAGGATAAGTCTTCGCCATTTCTCACCTGCATCTCTGGTCTTTGGGCAGTTCTGCAAACTCAGGAAAATGAATGGAGTGTTTCTTTTAAAGTCATCTTTAACAGTTTAAGCATGACTTTGAAATTCCAGAGACTGAGTTCATTCGTTGCTACATTAAGGTACCAGGTGGAAAACAAGTCAATCATATTCTGCAGTAATGCTTACTTCTGAGTTCCTAGCCTAAAAGCTTTCAAATGCTGAGGATATCATAACCTCTGAAGACCCTCATCTGTATCTAACAGCTGGAACCCGCCCCTCACAGCCTAAATGGTCCATATGGCTTCAGGATATTCTTCAGCTCACTCCACGGTGAAGATAGAGTGGTGAAATGCAACATCTTGTCTCCCAACAGCCACGTTGCTGCTGCATGTGTTCATGAGCCATCACTTACTTTCTGATGATCCTGTCTTTGTGCATGAGTGAGCCCCCCAAGAACACTCTCAGAGTGCAAAATAGTCTGTACCTCAGTGCATTTGGGAGCACCGATAGGACCAGAAGATGCAAGAAACTCCAAAAGAATTTTAAGAAGAACTGCAAAAATGCTTTAACAGTATTGAAAGCTGGCTTATGAAGGAAGATGAGAAGAACTCGCACTTAAACCAACCATGGAAATGTGGCTGTAAAGAGAGCACATGCATACACCTCAAGTTCAGACATGCTCTGATGTAGGAAGATTGGAAACCATGCTAAGTGCAACTGAAAATTGTGAGCTCAGAAAAGGGAAAGCCTCACTAACTGTTATACGCACCCTCTGTTAGATTGTAAGACGCTAAGGGCACATCAAGAGTGAATACTGCCCAAGATTGAGGTGAGCTGTTCTGCAATGAAAAACCAAGATGTGAAATAAGAATTCTTCTAGAGATGGCTATTTACATCTCTGGAAACTGTAGTGTTGAGCCTCACTTATCTAAATAGTAGGAGTGATATCACGTATATTACAGGATGAGAGTTCATGGATGTGGCTCAGGGCCTGGCACACACTGAGTGCTACCTGCATGCACCTATTGGTGTTGACGTTCAATGTCATCATGCTCCCTGCTTGTGCACGATTAGGATGCGGTCCAATACACCTGCCAATCAAATAGCTCTTAAGAGCCTTTATTCTTCCTATAGAGTCTCCACTCAGGAACCAAATGTATATTATGCATCAGCAAATAAATTATTTAACAACTTAGTAACCTGATATGAGAAATCTATCAAATTTTTACTTTTATGTATTATTTTATACCCAAGTGCATCTTTGCATGGCTTTCAAATTGAAAACCAAGCACAGGCCTCAAGAAGCAAATGGTCTGTATTTTACTTCTAAGCACCTATACCAGATAAATCTTGAAAGCACTGAAAGTTTTCTTTTTTGTTTCTGATTGTTTTTTCAAGGGAGAGGAAATCGCCAGGTACATGGACTGAAAGCAAACCATGGGGAGAAAAACAAAAACAAAAAACAAATACCCTAAATGATCATAACTTTGCTTTTTTCAAGTTCAACAATAAAAGAAACTGTAACATTAATAGTGCCAGATAATGGTTGGAATTTTATGAGCTAGGCACGACTTTTTTTTTTGCTTTTGCTTTTCATGTTATTTCTCATTTAATCCTCATTAAAGCCGCATTCGCTTTAGGCTTTAGTGGAATTCTCCAAGACTTCACAGTAAGTGCTTGAACTACAAGCAGCCTGACCACAGAGAACCTGTGTGTTTTAAGCATTATGCAGTGTGGGTTCCCCACATGTCTGGGTGATTTCCACATATATAACCAACATACCCACACTTTACGTAGCTTACAGCACTGCACCCCTGTTCTGAACTAGCTCTATCACTTATTTCAGTTTCTAAAATAGCTTCCTGCATGGAATCTCTTCATTTTACCCTTTGCTCCAGCCTATTTTCAAATAGGGTAAGTCTGTTAAAAAGTGAGCCTTTCATGTCATTTCTTGACTAAAAACTTCCATTGGATCCCCTTCTCCCTCAGAATCAAAGCCACATTCCCTCTGATGGTCTGCGAGGGTTTCCACGATCTGCCATCATTTCTCTTCCTTCATGACCTCTGTACTTCATTCCTTTCTCTTTTCCCTGCCTTACTCTGCTTCAGCTGCTGTTTTCTTGCTCTTTCTTGAACACAACCTTCCTCAGAAACTTTCTACTTGCTATTCCTCTGCCTGAACCACCATCCATCCACCATATGGCTTGCTCCCTCACCTCTTGAAGATTTTTCAGCTTTCATCACATTATTTAAAACTTCAAAAAGCCTTGCTTCTTCCAGACTTTTTGCCGTTCTTCCTTACTATATTGTTTCCATGACATCGATGACTATATAAAGTCCTTCATGTTTTGCTTATCTATACATTTTCTATTTCTTTTTAGACTATCAACTCTATGAGAGCAACTTTTCTGTTTCTTTTACTCTCTGCTATATCCTCAGCCCTCCAACAGTGATGCATGGTAAATATTTGCTACAGAAAGCTTAATACATAATCTTAACACGCTAAGGGACATCTCTCAATCAGGGAGAGAATCTTAACTCACTGGAAAATATCTATTAAGTATTTTTCCAAATTGGCATTAAAGCAGCTTCAATCTACTACTAAGGTTGGCTAATATTTATAAATACTATCCAAATTATATTCTTTCTAGACAGTTTTTTCCCCATACAGTCCTTTTTCACTAAAAATAGACCAGGAGAGTGAGACAATATAAGTTCAAAAGAGGAAACAGGAGATACAGCCTAGAGAAGTAAATTCCTCATTCAACTGCAACTTCCAAAAGTAGTTATTTTTTTCAAAGATACACCCACACAAGAGATTTAGAGCCCAAGACATTTTGATTGGCAACAATTAGACAAGGAAGAGAGAGTGCCTTTTGTTTTGATTTTTTTAAGCTTCCATATATCAGTGGTTGGTAGAATCAGAGAGCAGGAGAAGCAATGAGTAGGGAAGAATACAGGAGCAGTTTGCCAGAGAGAGAGAGGCATTTGACCTGGAGGGAGCAGCGCTAAGAATTCAAGGAACAACACAGATTAAGTATGGTCCCTGACACAGCCAGTCCGTACCATTTACAGAGAAAATCTTCTGTTGCGGGAACAACAGAAGTGTCATAGATAGGTTTGGTGATCTGTGGGAAGGACAGACTCATGGGATTTCTTTCTAGAATATGGGTAGAGGCAGTCTTTCAGAGAGCCTCACATAACATAGGGCAGCTTCAAGGTGTAAAGATGTGGAAATTCCATTTGGCCCAATGTAAGGCCCCAATGTAAGACACAGATCTTTCCTAAAGGCAGCAGCTGGTCATTAATCAAGAGGGGGTAACTCTAGAGAAGAAGTTAGGGGTGATGGTCCAGGCTAGGGATGAAATGGCAGCCAAGCTGACTTGGGCCGGGGTGTGGGGGCAGAATGCAAGTAAACATTAAGATGGGAGCTTAGTCTACCAGGAGACGGATCTCAATGCATAACACAAAAGGAAAGAGTAGGTAGCTGATCTCATCCACAACTGCGCCAGAGTCAACATGAAAGGGCCAGGAGTGACATTCTTTAGTGGAAGTCCACAAGAACCAAAGAAAGAACCAAAGTCTGCAAGAATCTCAGGCCTCCTCTCCACTTCAGCACGCTACATGGAACACGGAACTCACGGTCCCGCTAGACCACAGTAAAAGGGAAAGAGAAGGGGCAAGGAAAAAAACTCTGAAAGAGTATCTTCTCTAGAGAGTTGGATTTAACCTAAAACCAAGAGACAGACTGGAAGTGGGTGAGATAAATTCAAGTGGCATAAAAGTATTCCTTCCTTAAGCAGAAATGGGTATTGGTGAGCAAGCAATATTCAGTTATGAAGGAATAAAGTTATATTTCTACCTACCTGAGTCAGAGTGCATAAATTTTAAATCCACTCTATATGGAAGACCAATGATTTATCAGTGCTGCATTTTTCAGTAAAATAAAATTTTAGAAAGTTACCAAATGGCTAAGTATAGGGCAGAAATCATGAGGAATTACACAAAAAAAAGTTACCTCTTCTCCAAGGAGCATGGTAAAAATGATTCAGATAAAAATATTATAAAGCCAAATATGAAAAATGTACATGCCCTGCTTACAATAAACCATATAACCCCAACACAGTTATTTTCAAATGGTGTGTGGGATTCAATTTGCATAAAAACCCAAGAATAAAGATACATTTCACAACTTGCCCAGGAATTTTCCTTTTGTATTTATGAAACCCTCACTGCCTAGTCCCTATTTTCATCTAACTAGAAACAATGACAAGTCTCCATTATAAAATATACTAAAATGGCACAATCACTCCTATTTGCTAATAGACAAATTATATCTTATCCAGTGTTTGCAATATCTCTAAAGGCAGATAATATATGGCTAAGTTATTGCTGAACCGCAGAAGAAATTGATGGTTATTTTTCATCCACATTTAATGAGGAATATGATCTTAAAGCCTCTGTGTTTTGCTTCAATAGGTATTAAAATGTTGAAGGAGCCTATGAGGTAAGCTAGATGACTAGGGTCAAATCCTGATTACCACAAACTATTGGTATGAATTTCAACTTTTTTAATGCCTCCATTTTCTCACCTGTATGTAGGTAAACAGCTACTGATTGGGAACCCAGATTATGTACATAAAGACAGAGGTTTTAGAACACAGCTTACCATATCATGTGCAGTCAGTTAAAGGTTTGCTAAAATTATCAATATTTTTAAAGACCAAATTCCTAACATAACCAGTCAGAAATTCATATCACCTCCATCCCCAATTCCTGGTTAAATCTCCCATCTCACTTCCTGCACTCAATTTTCTATGCTATCTCAACACTGATTTTCCTCAACCCCTCATTCTGTATTTAAAGAGAAAAACCTCCCTCAGCATTGAAATCTTCACTGCAACACAGAGAAACTCATGCTTGTTCTCAGCATACCTACTTGTGATGAACGTAAAGTTCTGGGATATAGAACTGGACATAAAGATGGTCATGTTAGGACCCAGTCTTCAGTCAAGGAACTGAGCGAGATCCCCGGTGCTCATGCGATGGAATCTAGGAACTCAGTCCAATCTGCACTTTATTTTAAACAAGGGAAAGAGAAACGGACACTTAAGAAACAAACACCCTGGAATCAGAAATCTGTGGTTCGAGTTCTCTGTTGCATGGCATTAAGTAAATCAGCTAGTTATTCTGGATTGCAAAAATAAAGACCCAAAACGGGTTGGATAATATCCATTTGCTAGCCCAGATCCTTCCCTACCCTCCTTCCTCATACTGCGGACCAAAGGATGCTGACATTAGGGGCTGTATCAACAGGGCCACCTTGGCCCTGTGGCTGCTGGCTGGGTCAATGGGAGGGACTGGCAAGAGTTCCAAGGCTGGAGAGAGAGAGCACATTTGTTCTACGTCTCCCTTTAGCATCTGCCCCTCTACTGACTAGCAGTGGCCACACTCTTCTGCCTGGGCCTGCATCTCTCCCACTTCCTGATTCCCACACTGCTCTGACTCCCTCCTCACTCTGTTCACCTTGCTCTCTCTCTGCCTCTTCAGGGTCAGAGGTAATGAGTAGACACTGTTGCTAGTGCCTCTGTGCTTCCTCATTGCTTACTGGTTTCCTTTAACTCTAATAACAGCCCCTGAATGGTCCCTTCACTAAACTCTCCTTTATTTCTGCTTCTCTTTGCTGCCAGGACCAACTCATACAAAATTCTACATCATCGAGACTTTGTAAGAATGCGATCAGATAAAATAAGTGAAAATTCCCCATTCTTTCCCTGTTACACAGCAGGATCATCGATGAATATCTGTTATATCTTCCATGTGAAAGAACATTTTCTGCAAAGCACTATTGTGATGGGATTCTTTCCTGTGCAGGTCATGCCTTACTTTTATGCAAACAATCATTAGATAAGCTACAAAATAGCCACCTTTTATAATGCATCTTTTTTTTTTTCTGGCATAGTATCTAGGTTATTTTTCATATTATGTTAGACAACCATTGGCAGACAACTACGATATTTCTCACTGGACCTTTCTTTGACAACTTCTGTATATTTAGTGGTTTCATCTTTCCTCCAAGTCAATCCATCCCAGTCTCTTAATCCTATGGCTCTTCTCTGAGCACCCAGGGGTCACACAGCAGAAAACGAGGGGCCCAGAATTAATCATTGTTTTCCAGGATTTTCTAGCCATACTAAAAGCAAGTAGTTTTCCTAATGCAGTCTGATGAGCTGACCCCATGGTTCAGAGCAAAAGCTGTATGTTTTGGTTTTCTCCCCTATGGGGTATTTAGGCTATCTTCATCAATTGTAAAAATAAAGGACCTGACATATGAGTGTGTATCATATGGCAGGGAGGTATGTCAAAATAGGAAATTTATTGTTCTCTGTTTGGGTTCACCTAGTACCTTGTTTTCGGAGATGACACAATTTTATAAGCAATGGGGGGAATTCAACTAATGCCTTGTGGCATAACTTCCAGCACTTTTGATATAACTTCTTCCTGGAACTGAAATAAGTTCCTTGGAGATTTCTATCTGAAGGCCATTATGACAGCAGTTAGATCTACTTTTAAGAGTTGTTACAAGGGTATGCTTTCTTCCATGTGATCCTCATCTGTTATCCTTGGGAAACATATATTAATATCTCTGTTTTAAAAATAAGAAAACTGAAACTTACAAGTATTAAGTAAGTCACTAAGTAAATGGCAGAGACTCAGAACTGGTCTATAACTCACACTTGCTGACTCCAAATTTCATTCTTTTTCAGTTCAGTTCAGTTGCTCAGTCGTGTCCAACACTTTGCGATCCCATGAACCACAGCATGCCAGGCTTCCCTGTCCATCACCAACTCCTGGAGTCGACCCAAACCCATGTCCATTGAGTTGGTGATACCATCAAACCATCTCATCCTTTGCCATCCCCTTCTCCTCCTGCCCTCAACCTCCCAGCAGCAGGGTCTTTTCCAGTGAGTCAGCTCTTCGCATCACGTGGCCAAAGTTTCAGAGTTTCAGCTTCAACATCAGTCCTTCCAATGAACATCCAGGACTGATCTCCTTTAGGATGGACTGGTTGGATCTCCTTGCAGTCTAAGAGACTCTCAAGAGTCTTCTCAAACACCATTGTTCAAAAGCATCAATTCTTCTGTGCTCATTTTCTTTATAGTCCAACTCTCACATCCATACATGACCACTGGAAAAACCATAGCCTTGACTAGATGGACCTTTGTTGGCAAAGTAATGTCTCTGCTTTTTAATATGCTATCTAGGGTGGTCATAACTTTCCTTCCAAGGAGTAAGCATCTTTTAATTTCATGGCTGCAATTACCATTTGCAGTGAGTTTGGAGCCCAGAAAAATAAAGTCTGACACTGTTTCCATTGTTTCCCCATCTATTTCCCATGAAGTGATGGGACCAGAGGCCATGATCTTTGTTTTCTGAATGTTGAACTTTAAGCCAACTTTTTCACTCTCCTCTTTCACTTTCATCAAGAGGCTCTTTAGTTCTTCACTTTCTGCCATAAGGGTGGTGTCATCCGCATACATGAGGTTATTGATATTTCTCCCGGCAATCTTGATTCCAGCTTGTGCTTCATCCAGCTCAGCATTTCTCATGATGTATTCTGCATATAAGTTAAATAAGCAGGGTGACAATATACAGCCTTGACATACTCCTTTTCCTACTTGGAACCAGTCTGTTGTTTCATGTCCAGTTCGAACTGTTGCTTCCTGACCTACGTACAGGTTTCTCAAGAGGCAGGTCAGGTGGTCTGGTATTCCCATCTCTTTCAGAATTTTCCACAGTTTATTGTGATCCACATAGTCAAAGGCTTTGGCATAGTCAATAAAACAGAAATAGATGTTTTTCTGGAACTATCTTGCTTTTTTGATGATCCAGCAGATGTTGGCAATTTGATCTCTGGTTCCTCTGCCTTTTCTAAAATGAGCTTGAACATCTGGAAGTTCTTTTTCACTCAGTAACTATTCTTGAAAGATCAACCATGTGTGAGTTCATAGATCTGCTATGAGTTTCTGTACATTTTTTTTTTTAAGGTAAAGTGCCCATTTCATTAAGGAAGTTTTAGTTGCCTTGAAAACAATCTACAGTAGAGCCATATATAGGGTTAGAGGTATTGACAAAGTTCTATGGGGCTCTAGAAGACACAGAAAAGGAAGGTTCACAGAAGAGTAACAGCTGGGTTCGATCTTAATTAGCAAATGCAAATTCTTCAGAGGCAACTTGATACATGATATGTTCTTCCTCTATTAACTGCATGCTACATACATGTCTCTTTGTATTTTAATTCAGACTCTGATCTTGATTGACAAAGTTTTCGAGGAAGGAATAATTTAAAAACATATAAATGTGATCCTTTCCATAAGCATGTTCATACACAGAGCCCCCATTCCATAGGAAAAAAAATGTTTCCTAAAGTCAGTGGCCTATGCACCATACAAATATGGCAGCCATATAAATTAAATAAAAATAAATTACAAATTCAGTTTCTCGGTAGCACTAGTTACATTTATTTTATTTATTTTTTTTTTTATTTTTTTTTTTAGCACTAGTTACATTTAAAGTGCTAATAGTCACATGTGGCTGTTGGTTACCATATTGAAGAGAACAGGTATAAATATTTTCATCATTATGGAATGTTCTATTGAACAGTGTTTAGATATTTTTAATATGAAAATTGAAAGTGTTAGTCATGCAGTCATGTTCAACTCTTTGCAATCCCATGGACCATAACCCACCAGGCTCATTGGTCCATGGAATTCTCCAGGCAAGGATATTAAATGGATAGCCATTCTCTTCTCCAGGGGATCTTTCAGACCCAGGGATGGGATCCAAATCTTCTACATTGCAGGCAGATTCTTTACCACCTGAGGCACCAGGGCATATACATTTTCCTTAAAATTGTTGAACCAAAGAAATATGGGTTCATATAATAAAATGATAAAGTAGAAATTCATAATGATATTAGAGCTGAAAGTAACCCAGATTAATTTGTTCATTTGTTCTATATGGATCAAACAGATATGTATGAAGTGTATACTATTTGCCAGGCATTGTATTTGTAGCAGGAGATAATGAGTAAAGCAGACATGACTCCTGACCTCATTCATCTTAAATCCTAGAGGAAATACAATAAAATATGTAATTACATGCCTGCTTGCTAAGTTACTTCAGTTGTGTCTACTCTTTGCGACCCCATGGACTGCAGTCCACAAGGCTCCTCTGTCCATGGGATTCTCCAGGCATGGAGTGGGTTGCCATGTCCTGCTCCAGGGGATTTTCTTGACCCATGGATCAAACTCGCATCTCTTACATCTCCTACATTGGCAGGTGGGTTCTGTAATTGTGATATATTTATGTGATTATTTACCCCTACTGCTAATTTTGTTGCAATCATAACCACAAATGACAACTGTTTACATTTGCACACGCAAAGAGAAATAGACATTTTTTGTCTCCTAAGAGGCTTTATTCCTTCTGAGTCACATAATCACTTCTGCTAAATAAAGAAAAAATTCTTCAAGAAACTTCTATAAGCTTTTGAGGTGTGAGTTTAATAAGCATTTCAGTGGTTTTGCTTCATATAGATTCAAATGAAAGTTTCTCAAGCATGAGTGCATTTTGTAAACTGTAATAATAAGTAAGTCAATAGTCTCTTAGGCAGGCTTTATGACAGAGTCAAAGCTATTGCTGCACCCAGGAACACAATAAAACAGCATTTAGTGAGAATCTCAAAAAAAGCCTGAAAATCATCCTGATTGGGTTGGTTTAAGTGTTCCTTGTTGGTAGGGTAACAGTTCTTCTCTTTAGTTATTCAAGCTGAACATTACCCACAGGAGTCAGCAGTAGTTCTAACCCACAATCTTGGTAGTTAGTGGGCTGGATCTTGATTATTCTCTCCTGACATTGGTTTTAAAATCTCTCTCCTACAGAGGAGTCTGGAGAAAGGATAATAAAATATCCATGTAAGAGTAAATGTTTATCTGCCAAGATTCTTAATGTTACTTCAAAAGTCTCCCTTCCTAAGAAAAAAATACTAATTCTTTCTGCTGAGGAACAATAGACATATGTTCCTTTTTTTTTTGACATATGTTCTTGAATGAAAACAATAGCCTCAAATTAGAGAATGTTATATAACATATTTCCAGAAACAAGATTTCCAAGGACTAAATGTGTGTGTGTGTGTGTGTGTGTGTGTGTGTGTAGTGGAGAGGTCTCCCCTAAGCCTCCAGTTCCTCCAATGGGAAAAGAGAGCACAGGGGAGACAATCAGTCTCCATACCATCACTGAGATTGCTTTGTGGGAGCCTCTACTCTGATCTTGCACCATGAAGATTTCAAGGGAATCTGCAGGACTTAGCCAATGGGAATCTGACTATGGTGAAGATGTAGGGAAGGGCTTGAAATATTCACTACAATGATCCTGACAGACCAAGCTCATACCTACAGTGCCCAAGTAGGATGCCAACCCAGCGGTATTGCTCATCTGCAGAACCAAGTGAGGGGCACAATCTGAAAAGGAAACTCAGCGAGGCACACATCTGCCTGATTCAGATCCTCAAACAATGAGCTGTGCTGGTTCTACAGCCTGGTTTGCCCACTCCCAGGCAAGGAGCTGAATTATTGCCTCACCTACGGGAGAGAGTTTTCTGGCACCACCTGACAAGGAGGACTAGCAACAGCTGCTGAAAGCAATGTGGCTCAGTGACACTTAGGCCAAGTGGCAGGTGAGCAGAGGCAATGTTTGCAGGACAAAGTCAGTGTCCCAGTTCAGTCAGGTAATTTGGAGGAGGGGGACAAGTCAGCTTGAGTTAAGACCACAGTGAGCTTTGCTACTGACTTTAGAGCTGCACTGTTGTGCCCAGGCAGAGAGTCTAATTCATAGCCCTGTCCATGCCTAATTATAGCCCTCAGCCTGTCCAACCAGGAAACTTAACCAGAGTATATAGGAAGTCCACTCGACATCCCTATGTACAGTGTTAACAGAGGGCCTAGCCTGTGACTTTCCCCATAGGCAGAGAAAAACCAGCGGCCTCACCCGACCAAGGAGCTCAGTGTACACTCTGGCCTGAATCAGGTGTCCCCAGAGTGTACAGTTGTCCAAGTCCTGAGTCCTATCCTTTCCATCTGCCAGGGTGTGGAAGTTGATCCACAGCCCTGTCTATTACTGAACACAGTAACCAGTGTCAATCATCTCGTAAGCCTGACCAGAAAATCAACATAACCAAGAGCCCATCCTACAGCCTCAGTTGAGTAGAGAACCAAGATAATAGTCCTTTCCAACTGTTCTCAGCCATTGACACACCTGTATCCACATGCTCAGAGCTTGAACTTCTGCCTCTCCTCAAAACAGACCGTAGTAGCAAGCCCCATTTGCCCAAGGACATTAGCTGCAAACATACCCACTAACCCAAACTGAAATGACTGGTGAAGGGCTATCTTTGCAAGTCATAGCTCTAAAGTCTGCAAGAGGATCCTAATTACTCACATGCATGAGTATCAGTGCAAGGAATCAATGATTATAAAAATCAGGTAACTATGACACAACCAAAGGAAACTAATAAAGCTCCAATAATTGACCCTAAAGAAATATTGATCTGTGGATGTGTCAAAGAATTAATAATAATCCAGTTAAAGTCTAGTGAACTATAAGGACAAAAAGGACACACAGAAAAGTAAATGAAATTTAGAAAACAATACATGAACAAAATAAATTCATCAATGAAGTAACAACCATTAAAAAAAAAAATCCTGAGTTGAAAAATACAATATTTGAGCTGAAGAATTCAATAGAGAGTTCCAAAAGTTGACTCAATCATGCAAGAGAAAGAATCAGAGACAGTGAAAATTACTGAGTCAGAAGAATAAAGAAAAAAATAGTGAAACAGTGGGAAGGAAGTCTATAGAAATTATGAAACATGATGAAAATGAAAAATTCTCATTATGGGGACTTCAGAAGGATAGTAGAAATAGAAAGAGAAAGAAAGTATATTTAAAGCAACAATGGTTGAAAACTTCTTGAATCTGGATAGAAAAATGGACTTCCAGTCCCAAGAGATCTAAGGACTCCAAATAAGTTGAATACAAATGGGGCCACACTCAGGCACATTATAATTAAACTGCCATAAGGCAAAAGCAAAAAAAGATTTTTAAGAGCAACAAGACAGAAGAGTAACATACAAGGGAATTTCCATAAGATTACTGATAGATCTTTCAACAGAAACTTTTCAGGCAAGGAGAGAATGGGATGCATAATCAAAATATTGATGAAAGAAAAGCAATAACCAAGAATTCCGTATCTGGCCAAGCCATCCCTTAGAAATGAAAGAGGAATACAGACTTTCTCAGACAAACAAAAGCAGGAGTTTGCTACCCTTAGACATGCCTTGCAGAAAATGCTAAAGGGAGCTCTTTGAGAGGAAGTAAAAGAGCAGTAATTAACATCACAAAAACATAAATGACATTACATTACTGTAAATCTCACTAGTTGAGGCAAATACATAGTTATAATTAAATACTGCAATGTGGTAATAGTGGTGCATAACTCACTTTATATTTCTATTTAAAAGATTTTTTAAATGAGCATAATAGAAATAACCATAATTACAACAAATTGTTTTCAGTAACACAATATTAAAAACATGTAAATTGTAACAGCAATAATCTAAATTGTGGGAAGGAAGAAAAGTAAAAGTGTAAAATTTATAAATTTCTGTTGAAACTAAGTTGTTATCAGTTTAAAATAAGGTGTCATAAGTTTAAGACATTTTGTAAGACTAATGGCAACCACAAGAAAAAATTCTGTAGTAATTACACAAATGAACATGATAAAGAAATCAACACATACTGATACCAAAATATATCAAAACACAGAAAAAGACAGCAGGTTAAGGAACAGTAGATTTACAGGGTTACAAAACAACCATATAACAATTAACAAAATCGGAATAGAATGTTTTTACTTATCAATAATTGCTTAAATGTAAATAAACTAAATTCTGCAATTTAAAAAAAAACATAGAATGGCTGAATGGACTTAAAAAAAAAAAGAAGACAAGATTCAATCACATTTGTCTATAAGATACTCTCTTTATAAGGACACATACAAACTGAGAATAAGGGGATGGAAAAAGACATATCAAGTAAATGGTAATAAAAAGAAAGAAAAAACTGGAGTAGCCATATACTACACTATAGACAAAAAGTTCTAAACTAAAAATTAAAAACAGAAAAGGTTATATCATTATATCATGATAAAAGGGTCAATGCCTCTATACATGGAATCTAGAAAAGTGGTACTTATGAACTTATTTCCAGGGCAGGAATAGAGATGCAAGCCTAGAGAACAGACTTATGGACTCCAGGGGACCATCAGGGTAGGACAAAGTGAGAGAGGAGCACTGACTGAAATACACATTACCGTAGGTAAAACAGCTAGCTAGTGGGAACTTGTGTAACACAGGAAGCTCAACCTGTTGCCCTTTGAAAACCAAGAGAGTTGCGATGGGGTTAGGGAGTGGGAAGGAGGTTCAAGAAGGTGCGGACACATGTACACTTCTTGCTGATTCACGTTGTTGTATGACAAAAACCAACACAACATTGTAAAGTAATTATCCTCCAATTAAAAATAAACTTTAAAAAATACATCAAGAAGAAATAAAAATTAAAGCTACTGTAAATATTTCTTCACTCAATCAGTTCAGTTCAGTTCAGTCGCTCAGTCATGTCCAACTCTTTGTGACCCCATGGACTGCAGCACGCCAGGCCTGCCTGTCCATCACCAACTCCCAGACCTTACTCAAACTCATGTCCATCAAAGCAGTGATACCATCCAACTATCTCATCCTCTGTCATCCCCTTCTTCTCCCACCTTCAATCTTTCTCAGTATCAGGGTCTTTTCAAATGAGTCAGTTCTTCACATCAAGTGGTCAAAGTATTGGAGTTTCAGGTTGAGCATCAGTCTTTCCAATGAATATTCAGGATTGATTTCCTTCAGGATTGACTGGTTTGGTCTCCTTGCAGTCCAAAGGACTCTCAAGAATTTTCTCCAACACCACAGTTCAAAAGCACCTATTCTTCGGTGCTCAGCTTTCCCACTCAATACCGTAGTGTTTGAATATATAAAGCAAAACTAACAGAGTTTAAGGGAGAGAGAAACTAAAATAAATGATGGTTGAGGACTGTAACATCCCATTCTCCAAAATGGATATATCACACCTAAGCTTAATGAAATTGAAAGATAAGAATTATATGGTCATCTCAAAAACATAGGAAAAGCATTTTACCCAATTTACTTTCATTCATAATAGATATTCTTAAAAATTAGTCATACATACCGGATAAGGGGTTAATGTCCAAAATATTAAAAAAAAAAAAAAAAACTCATACAATCCAATAGCAACAAATCAAATAACCAATTAAAATTGGGCAAGATACCAGAATAAGCATTTTCTCCCCCAAAAAAAATATGTGAGGCCAACAAGAACATGAAAAAATGCTCAACATCACTCACTAGTCATTAGAGAAATGCAAATTAAAACCACACTGAAATATTATCTCACATTTGTTGGAATGGTTATCATTAAAAAGACAAGAGATAGCAAATGCTATGGAGGATATAGAGAAAATGTAGTCCTATTTCACTGTTAGTGGGATTGTAAATTAGTACAGCTACTATGGAAAACAGTGTGGGGAAATCCTCAAAAAATTAAAAATTGAACTATCATATCACCCCAAATTGCACTTATGGGGATATATTTCAAAGGAAATGAAAACACTAACTTGAAAAGATATCTGCACCTCCATGTTCATAACAGCATTGTTTACAATAACAAAGACAGGTAAACAATCTAAGTATCCTTTGATGAATAAATGAATATAGAAGCTGTGGTGTGTAAATATAATGGAATGTCATTTAGCCATAAGACATGAAGAAATCCTGCCATTTGTGACAACATGGATAGACCTTGAAGGCATAATTAGAAAGAAAGACAAATAAAAAATCATCTCATTCATATGTGGAATCTAAGAAACAAACAAGAAAATAAAAACAAATCCCCAAGCTCATAGGATGTGTTAATTAACGGATAACCCTTTTATAATGTATACATGTATGAAAGAAGCTGTGGTGTGTAAATATAATGGAATGTCATTTAGCCATAAGACATAAAGAAATCCTGCCATTTGTGACAACATGGATAGAACTTGAAGGCATAATTAGAAAGAAAGACAAATAAAAAATCATCTCATTCATATGTGGAATCTAAGAAACAAACAAGAAAATAAAAACAAATCCCCAAGCTCATAGGATGTGTTAATTAACTTGATGAGGATAACCCTTTTATAATGTATACATGTATGAAATCATCCCACTATACACTTTATGTTACAATTTTATTTGTCAATTATACCTCTATAAAATGAAAGAAAATGTTTTAAAAGCAGGTATCATAATCTGAAGATGACATCTTTAAAAATAAGAAAAGGCTTATGTATACACTGAAGCATACAAAATATTATTGAAAGAAAATAGGATGACCCAACATCCCAGTGGGAAAATTTAGTATAGTTAAGGTGACAGTACTTCCCACAATGAGCTATGATTCAGCATAATCCTCATCAAAGTTATGTCAAGCTCTATTCATAAAATGTGTAAGTTATTCTAAAATATACAGGATCTGGCTCCTGCTGATTTACCTGCTTCATCTGTGGCCACACTTACCCTGACTCTCTTTCACTCCTGTTATATTAGCCTTTGTAAGACTCAATTCTACAGTTCGTCCGGGTGCTCTGTGTTTAGTTGCTCAGTCGTGTCTGAATCACTGCTACCCCATGCACTGTAGCCCTTCAAGGTTCTCCATCCCTGGGGATTCTCCAGGCAAGAATACTGGAGTGGGTTGCCATGCCCTCCTCCAGAGGATCTTTCCAACCCAGGGATTGAACTTGGGTCTCCTGAATTGCAGGCAGATTCTTTACTGTCTGCACCACCAGAGAAGTCCAAGAATACCAACGGGGTAGCCTATCCCTTCTCTAGGGAATCTTCCCGAACCAGGAATCTAACCAGGGTCTCCTGCATTGCAGGCAGATTCTTCATCAGCTGAGCTGCCCAGGAAGCCCCATAGTCCGTCCTACTACAAGCTTTTCTTTTTCTTTTTTCTTTTTTGGATCTTCTGTTTCCTTACTATGGAAAGTTTACCCCTACCTTCTTCTAGTCACCCTTCAGGTTTCAGATGAAATGTCTTTTCCTTAGTGAACTTTTCCTGGGCCAATCTACTATCTCTGCTGTGTGCTCTTTTATTATCACTTATATCTCCTTTGGAGTGCTTATTGTAATTATACTTAAATAATTAATAGAATAACTTACTGTTTAAAGTCAGTTTCTCCTATTAAGATGTGAGCCTCAGAAATTCTTAAAAAATAACTTCCAAGCTTTTATTCCCATGCACTAGAAATCTTTGGTGCTTTTGGCCATGATTAGAAGTTGAATAGGTGTTTCTCTTCCAGATGGATGTAAGTTACAGAGCTTTTCATCTTAAGACTCTCAATTCAATGATAACTTTCCCTATGTGCATGTCATCTTTAGTTGGTTACTTGGAGAGTACACTTATATTTCTTTATGTGTTTGATTAGAAAAAATATATAACCTGAAAATGATCTCCATTGACAGTTGACTACTTAATTACTAGGATGATTTTCATTGATACCAAATTAAATAGATTAGAATAGAATCTATTCCATTCTATTCTAATAGAATTAAATTAATCCAATACCATTATATTGCTCTTTGAATAATAAATGCATATAGAAAAAAGCACTTTCATTATATTAGAAATTTTAAGATATTCTCTGTTTAATGAAACATAAATTTCTCATAACAAAAAAAGTATGAATTTGGAAATAAGAAACGACACTTACTTATTGTATATCCCATCTGTAAAATATGTCATGTCTTAGAAGTCCTTGCTCACAAGTTTATATTGAGGATTAAATAGGATAACATGTTTGAAATTTCTTTATAAACACTAAAACACCATACAAGTGTTAGTCATTGTTTGTATGTCCATTATAGAGAGAGGAAATGAAATAATTCTATTTTATGTCCCCAATGGACACAGACTTGACACACATTTATGTGACTGTCAATATCTTCCATGGGAATTCTTGAGCATAAGGGCTGTTTTAGAAATGTATTATTAGACCCAGAGGAAATATTTCATTCTCAAAGATCATGTGCACACAGCAACTCTAAGGGAACTTAACTCTCCCAAATAGAAAATGTGAATATATACACTCACAGTATCAGAAATTCAGCTGTTTTAATTACATAGTGCCAATGAAAGCTTAATATGACACACTGAAATTTCATATACAACACCCCACATATACACATTCTGATTAAATTGAATCAAGACATTTTTTCTTCTTCAAGCCAGAAAAAGGGTGGTGAATGGCCCACCTATAAATTTCAACTTTCAATTACCCTGCGGAATATTTAAACTGCCTGGTTAACGAGGGAGGAAAGCCTATTAGTGCAGAACCTAATGTTTCTAACTATTAATACTGACGGCAGCATCAGATTAGAGAGGACAGGAACGGCAATTACATAGTGCCAATGAAAGCTTAATATGACACACTGAAATTTCATATACAACACCCCATATATACACATTCTGATTAAATTGAATCAAGACATTTTTTCTTCTTCAAGCCAGAAAAAGGGTGGTGAATGGCCCACCTATAAATTTCAACTTTCAATTACCCTGCGGAATATTTAAACTGCCTGGTTAACGAGGGAGGAAAGCCTATTAGTGCAGAACCTAATGTTTCTAACTATTAATACTGACGGCAGCATCAGATTAGAGAGGACAGGAACGGCTAAATTAATCACCCACACCTCGTCCTTTGAGAACCAGGAAAATGTGTTCTCCAGTCTACATCAGAAGTGTATTCCAGGGATATGAAGAGAGGCATAAATTTAGAAGTATTATGACCTCCTTCTCATAAAATGCCTGAGCTACTTCATTTTTATCTGAGCAATGATGCAAGACCAAGGCACTGGCCAGACCCACGAAATATAGAATCACAGCAGGAGAAATCTTCATTTTATATATACCTGTGCCCTGCCTTGAATCTCTATTTAAGAGGCATCCAGCCATTTTGTGTAAATGTTGATGATAAGCTAAGCTTCAGCAGTTATTTTGGGGAAAGAAAACGAAGGTTTTGAATAGCCCAGATGAATTTAATGAACATCTAACCTGTGAGCAGAAATATCAGAACTGGCAGCAGCTAAATTACAGAATCAGAGAAGCCAGAACATTAGAGCGTGACTGGATGACATCCTGAGGACCACACTTTTAAAGGTGGCATGGAATCTTCTGCATATCAAACTAGCCATCAGGTCAAATGCAAGTGAATTCACCTTCTATGTAAAACTTTGGAATTCCCACAGAGAGGACTTGGAAGGCAAGCGTATCCCTAGGTGAGCAGTCAGAGCACCTGACTCCTGTATAATTACATGGAATGAGAATTTGATACATGACAGTAATTACCTAGCTGAAGGTGCAATTAGCCATTTGTGACCTCATTCTGAGTGGCAACTAATTAACCCTTAATGTCAAAAATGTCAACCTTCATCAAGACACCAAAGAGAATCACTACATGATCAGCTAATGCTTGTTCCAACCTATTAATGGTTGGATCTGTCATCAGAAATGTGACTGCGTCATTTTTACATCAGCGTTTATGTTCAGATGTGGAATATGCTTCATTTCTTTCCTTTTGTGGCTGCATTTCCCTTGCTTGCCCTAGTATGAGTAGACTTCCTTTTCTAAAATAAGAATAATCTTTCATAGGCACATAAAATAATCATCTCTCAGCAAGATAAAACACCATCAGGAGGTACATAGAGAACTATAAGTTGTCAGTTGCATGTGATTTCTCACGGTTATAGAAATGGCACAGAAATTGAAAAGATCTTAAACTGTGCTGTCATTATGAACACCTCTCAAATATTGGCCTCACTGGAAATTGACTCTGGTACATGTTCTTGTAGTACATGCTGAGGCCGAAAGACATTTCCTCTGGGATGATATGAGGAAGTCTAAAACCATTATCCTTTTTAAACCACCAAATACTGGACCACAATTTTATAATTGCCAGTAGTCTACTCTTTTTCCTGCTACTTACTATGTATAAAAGCATAATATTTGAAAAATTTATGTAATATATATGAGTTTGCTTCAAATAGAGAAACTGCTGTACATTTTCTTCACAGTCCTAGGATTTCCAAGAGTAACTCAAAGGCAAGTCATTAAAGTAATTAGCCATTTGTTCTTAAATAAATGCAATTATTAAACAAGAATTAATGTGGCAAATATTTGTATCACAGACTGAAAATCTAGCATTGATATTTATTTTTTGGGGATTCACGACCAGAAAAGCACAATATGCATTGCTGCAATTTTGTAGGTTATTTGGTTTGATTCTTCTCTTTCTTCAAGGTTGTTTCAAGGGCCTAAACCTAATCTAGGCAATTTCATTTTATATAATGGGGAACAAAAACATTTTCTCAAGTGTCTTACAAACTCATGTTTCTGGGGCAGCAGGTACAAGTCAAAGAAAATTTGCACACATTTATCATCATATTCTTTACCTTTTTTCTACAGCAGAGAGTTCTGATGGCTTTACCTAGAAGTTTTAGAAAGATAACCAATTACAACTGGTTCAAAATATTATTGACAATGTTTATTGCTTGGAAAATTCAAGGCATGTTTTAGACTTATAAACAAATTAAAACAAACACATATCTCTTTAATAACCTTTAATAAATTCGAAAATAAAATATTCCTATTTCTTGCATTTAGAAAGGTATTTCATAGACATTTCCCTGAAGTTGCCAGGGACAACTCTGCATTGGTGAATGGTGCTATGTTTTTGTTCAAGATAAGAAACATCTGTATAGATTCAATAATCTTTCAAACCAGAAAGAATGGGAAACTTGTAGAGTGAGTGAAAATGAATGAAAGTCATCTATACTTATTGACTAAATGCAAGGCAAAACCCTTGCTTAAATGTGAGTGCAAAGTCATGTGATTACAGAAGACACTCGGTGTCCAAGAGGTTTTTGCATCTGTTCTGGCTTTCCATTTATTTAACATTTCCCTGAAGTTGCCAGGGACAACTCTGCATTGGTGAATGGTGCTATGTTTTTGTTCAAGATAAGAAACATCTGTATAGATTCAATAATCTTTCAAACCAGAAAGAATGGGAAACTTGTAGAGAGAGTGAAAATGAATGAAAGTCATCTATACTTATTGACTAAATGCGAGGCAAAACCCTTGCTTAAATGTGAGTGCAAAGTCATGTGATTACAGAAGACACTCAGTGTCCAAGAGGTTTTTGCATCTGTTCTGGCTTTCCATTTATTTGGATTAGAAATGAAAACCACATAATACAGATGGTAAGCTTATCAACCGCAGTGGCACACTGAATTAGCCATTTCCATCGCTCATTGTAAGTTTCATGTCTATGCTTCCAAGGCTCACTGCCTTACCACTCACCCTTCCTGTTCCTTTTCAATGGTGGGATGCCACTCTGGGCTCTCTGAATGAGAGCTAAATTCTGCCGCTTGACAGACATGACTAACTACTTGTTCTAAGTTACAACTGTTTATTTAAAACCATATATTTACTGTTACAAGAATGTTGGCCAAGCAAGAAATTTACATGCCAAATATGCTCCCAAGCAGTTGATTTTGATTTTTTAATTGAATTATACATAATAAAATCCATAAAACATGTCCATATTGACGCATTTTATATATGTGAATATAAGTAATTTCTTTCATCAACAGTGTTTTCAGGCTTAGTGCATTCTATTGAGATGCTTTTTAGAATTGTTAACTTGGTGAATACATACTAAAAGAATAAAAATTTTTTAAACATCTGGCTCAATATTTCAAAACACTAGCTGTGAATTTGTTTTATAGCTGAAAACATTTTAATTGGAAATGGTAAAGAAATTATAAATTATTCTTAAGGTAACTGATAATTAAAGACCTTATGAAATATGAGTTTACATGTGACTATCTGCATTATTCAAGTTTCAAAATGTATAGCAACAGTTTTAAGTTGATAATGTATCTATCTCTTTTTTAAAAACTAATACTCATTCATGGAATTAAACTTTCAAACTCTAGAAATAGAATATACACTATTTTAGCACATATTTCAGTAAGGAAGGTAATTGGATTTCAAATCCAAGCAGCTGCAACCATCTCATTTGAAAATAATTAATAGCCACATTTTAAAAAGATCAAAAATTTTATGAACCAGGAAAAAAGTCATCCTATAATTGAGGTTCAGAATTTGTAATATTGTTTGCCTGATGTGGAATATCCCGTAACAATCTACTCTTTGTATTACCTGTTAGACAAATCAAAGTACCATAGAGACTTTGGTATTATATGTAAAAACCATGCTTGCTGTTTTAGTTGCTAAGTCCTGACTCTTTGCGAACCATGGACTATAGCCCTCCAGTCTCCTCTGTCGATGGGTTTGCCCAGGCAAGAATACTGGAGTGGGTTGTCATTTCCTTCTCCAGAGGACCTTCCTGATCCATGGAGTGAACCCATGTCTCCTGCACTGGCAGGCAGAGTCTTTCCAACTGAGCCACCAGGGAAGCCCAGAGATGTAAATGGATACAGATGTATCCTACTGCTATCTAAGAGCTTCTCAACTTGCTGATATTCATAAGGTAAGAACGCTGACTATTGGAAAATATAATCATCTTCCAGATGGTCAGAGAAAACACTTCAAGGAGAAAGATGGTTTTGAGAAAATATTTTTATTGAGGTTCATCCAGATGGGAGCAATATTATTTGCAAATATAGAGTGGAAAAAAAATTCTAAAGGAAAAATAGTGTGCATGTATGTTTGCACACTTGTATGAGTATGCATGTGCATGGTAGTATGGAGAGAACTGGAGTACAGTGATGAAGTTCAGAATAAGCAAATTCGTAGAGATAGAAAATAAATGATTTCTAGGAACCCATGATAGGAAAGAACAGAAAGTTTTTGCTAATGGACAAGCAGCTTCTTTTTGACATGATTACATTTCAGGGAATTCGACAGCAGTGATTGGTGCATGACCTCATGAATACATTAAAAACCACTGAATTGTATACTTTAAAACTGTAAATTTATGGCATGTGAATTGTAATTCAAAAAACATATTTATGACACAGTTACATAATTAATGGAGGAGAAGAGAAATCTCTTCCAACAATGAAATTCTAATTAATAAAATTAGAAGAAATGATGGAAATAAAGAATCTCCATTTAGCAATAAGATTTTCAGGGAATATCATCAAAAGATACTAAAATTGATGAGCAACTCTATGATTAGAAACAATATTTACATTGTTCAAAGTATATGCCCACCAAACATATCCAAAACCAAAAATAATTTTTAAGGTATATATAATAAAAGTCCATCTTTTCTTCTTTATGTATAAAAGGATTCTCTTACAGTATTTAAAACAAATTAACATTAAAGCTAAGTCCATCATAAGTCATAGCTAAAGAGGTCTTCAGATATTAAAATTTGTTGCCTTCCATCCGTTACAAAAATGGTGTTACACTTTAAATATTCTGATCTTACTCTAACAGTGATATTGAAATAGTGTATATTTCCTAGTGCTTTTCAAAGTCAGGTTTTTGAAGGAGATTTCTCCTGTGTAAGATCTAAGGGTGGAGATACCTGATGGAGAGTTAAATTCCTTTGTTCCTCAGGAAAAATAAATTAAAAAAAACTGGGAAGAACCTTCCTGATTGTGGATTGCCACAGCTGGGTTGTGACTTTTTGCCTTAGCATGGCCATATCACATTTTCTTCTATTTATCTGTCCTTCCACTCTTTGTTGTGGAAACTCTGTTCATCCAATGTTCAGGTCTGTTTCAGAGAGAATTACTCCGTTCTTGAAGCACAAGCTGGAATTATTCCATCTCTAGATTTGTCGTGACCACAGGGGGAGATGAAGATCTTCCTATCTTGAGCCCCCCTAGTTCTTTTTTTTCCATTTGAAGAATAAGTGTGTTACTACTCTTATCTTCGTTTTATCCTCTGTCATATGGATTTTGGATGTAGGGGAAAGCAAAGAACATGTATTTCATTTTATAAATCCTTGAAGCATAAGGCATCGCCACCAGTCCTAGTCCTGATTTCAAAGATTGTGAATCACCGAGACACTCTAGAATTTCATATGAATATAGGTACTGGGAGGGACTTTGGCTTATCTTTTTTGGGATTGGACAAACTGTGTTCACTATAGAAAGAAGAGTACATGTAGAGATTTAGTGGCTTGAGGTGCTGCCTGGGCAAAGATTACGAGCTCTCCAATAGTATCATGTCTCTCTGTTCCTTGGACACACAGCTACACTTCCAGGTCCCTTGCAAGTAAAGGTAGAAGGTAGTTCAGTTTACAATGGAATGAGAGCAGCCAAGCCATAAAATGTCCTTCCAAGGCTGTCATACTTTTTATCTTCTACCTTACTGAGTTGCGGATAACTGAATTTCCTTGCAAACCGGGTATTGAACACAGTGGAGCCTCGGTGAGCATGGACCCTGAACACCCACTCTAGACTGTTCATGTG
This sequence comes from Aepyceros melampus, assembly GCA_006408695.1. Lineage (NCBI taxonomy): Eukaryota > Metazoa > Chordata > Mammalia > Artiodactyla > Bovidae > Aepyceros > Aepyceros melampus. The sequence goes on along the minus strand of SJXQ01011186.1, from coordinate 79,066 downwards.
TAAGAGGTAAACTGTGTTGAACTATTCCATTGTTTAGATTGTGTTATATGAGCACAGTTGCACTCATCTCACATGCTAGCAAAGTAATACTCAAAAGTGCTCCAAGCCAGGCTTCAGCAGTACATGAAACAAGAACTTCCAGACATTCAAGATGGATTTAGAAAAGGCACAGGAACCAGAAACCAAATTCCCAACATATGATGGATCATAGAAAAAGCAAGAGAATTCCAGAAAAAAAACAACATCTACTTCTGATTAATTGGCTATGCTAAAGCCTTTGACGATGTGGATCACAGCAAACTGTGAAAAAAAAGAGATAGGAATACCAGACCACCTTACTTGCCTCCAGAGAAATCTGTATGCAGGTCAGGAAGCAACAGTTAGAACCAGACATGGAACACAGACTGGTTCTAAATTGGGAAAGGAGCACGTCAAGGCTGTATATTGTCAACTTGCTTATTTAACTTCTATGCAGAGTGCATCATGAGAAATTCTGGGCTAGATGAAGCACAAGCTAGAATCAAGATTGCCAGGAAAAATGTCAATAACCTCAGATATGCAGATGACACCACCCTTATGGTGGAAAGCAAAGAGAAACTAAACAGCCTCTTGATAAAAGTGAAAGAAGAGAGTGAAAATTTGGTTTAAAACTCAATATTCAAAAAACTAAGATTGTGGCATCTGGTCCCATCACTTCGTGGCAAATAGATGCGGAAAAAATGGAAACAGTGACAGACTTTATTTTCTTGGGCTGAAAAACTGCTGCAGAGGGTGACTGCAGCCATGAAATTAAAAGACACTTGCTCCTTGGGAGAAAAGCTATGACTAGCCTAGAAAGCATATTAAAAAGCTGAGACATTACTTTGCCAAAAAGGTCCATCTAGTCAAAGCTGTGGTTTTTCCAGTACTTATGTACGGATGTCGGAGAAGGCAATGGCAACCCACTCCAGTACTCTTGCCTGTGAAATCCCATGGATGGAGGAGCCTGGTGGGCTACAGTCCATGGGGTCGCAAAGAGTCGGACACGACTGAGCGAATTCACTTTCACTTTTCACTTTCCTGCACTGGAGAAGGAAATGGCAACCCACTCCGGTATGCTTGCCTGGAGAATCCCAGGGACTGGAGCCTGGTGGGCTGCTGTCTATGGGGTCACACAGAGTCGGACACGACTGACGTGACTTAGCAGCAGCAGCAGCATGTACGGATGTGAGTGCTGGCCCATAAGGAAAGCCAAGTACTGAAGAATTGATGCTTTTGAACTGTGGTATTGGAGAAAACTCTTGAGAATCCCTTGGACAGCAAGGAGATCAAAACCAGTGAATTCCGAGACAAATTAATCATGAATCTCCATTGGAAGGGCTGATGCTGAAGCTGAAACTCCAACACTTTGGCCACCTGATGTGAAGAACTGACTCATTGGAAAAGGACCCTGATGCTGGGAAAGATTAAAGGCAGGAGGAGAAGGGGACGACCGAGGACGAGATGATTGGATGACGTCACTGACTCAATGGACATGAGTTAGCAAGCTCTGGGGGCTGGTGAAGAAAAGGGAAGTCTTGAGTGCTGCATTCCATGGGGTTGCAGAGAGTCAGATGGGACTGAACGACTAAACTGAACTGAGATTGTTTGTTTCAGGAGCCAGTGCTTTTCTATCCAACATACGTATAATAACTATTTTTTTTTCTTTTCAATGAATGATAATTTTACATTTTACTCCACATTCTCTCACTTAATCCAAAATAGTAAGCCTAAAAGTGAGATCTCTGTTGTACCTTGAATACACTAAAGCCAAAGGAGGTTTTATCACAGAACAGGAAAGTGGCAGACCTAAAAGTGAGTTTGGAGCTGTCTGAATCCAAGGCCCAACGTACTTTTAGTATTACTCTGAACATAGTTGTAGTTCACTGTGTAAAAAAAAAAAGAACCTAAAATTGAAATTGAAAGAAATTTTAATTTCCCATTTATTTCAAGAATATGTTTCTTACACCATTTTTCCATCTGTAATACCATTCATTCATACCAACTCTTTTTATAATTGAACTATATATATTTATTGATAATTTTTACTGTATTATGCAAAAATATTTTTATTTCTATGTGTTTTACTTGGATTCTCCCATCTGAAATATTCCTAGTAATGGAACTTATTTGTGTGTGTGTGTGTCATGTGTTAGTTGCTCAATTGTGTCTGACTCTTTGTGACCCCGTGGATTACTGTAGCACACCAGGTTCCTCTGTCCTTGGGGTTTCTCAGACAAGCCTAATGGAATGGGTTGCCATTTCCTTCTCCAGGGGATCTTCCTGACCTAGGGATTGATCTTGGATCTCATGCACTGCGTGCAGATTCTTTACTATCTGAGCCACCAGGGAAGCCCCATATTATCGGAAGCAGTAGCCTGTGGTGGTCAACAGACTTCGGTCAATTCATCAGAGGTGAAGAATTGACAAAAGCACAGCCAATACAGAATATGTATATTTCTACCGTGCATATCTAAATGATGCCAGGTAGACAACACATCCCAGGCAAGTGTACTTTGTTTGTGACATGCATTTGTCAGCCATAAAGCCATGTCTACGTACATGTCCCCGTGTGCAGTTCAACAAAGGTTGTGTGTATGTCTTACTGAAGTTTCCCCCTGGATTTATCTTTTCAGAAATACCTATATGTTAACTCCCAAGGCTCAATTTTAATTAAGCCAAGTTTTCTTCCTCCACCATTCCTCTGCTCTTCGTCCTATATTTCAGCACTACACTGGATGCATTCAATTTCACTCTATGCTTTGTTTACCCAGTTTGTGTTCTTTTTGAGTGATTTCAGAAGTACGTTCATAGCTAGACATTTTCAAGCCTTCCATGTCTAGGCAGGAAATTTCCTAAGATACACCTCAGTATCTTCTGCTGCTGCTGCTGAGTCGCTTCAGTCGTGTCCAACTCTGTGCAACCCCATAGACGGCAGCCCACCAGGCTCCCCCATCCCTGGGAGTCTCCAGGCAAGAACACTGGAGTGGGGTATCTTCAGTGGACACTAAAGTTAGACTTAGTTCCATTTAGAATTCAATGGTGTTTGAGGTATAAAATAGAAAAATACTATCCAGGTGAGCTCTTCCTGTATCCTAAACAGGATGTGAAATTCATTTCAAAATCATGTAATTGATCTAACATAAGTATATACTATAACTTATAGACACTAATTTTCAAAAGGTATATATAACAGCTTCATTTTACATATGAAAATACCTTGGAGACATTGAAGATTCAGTTTCAGATCACTGCAATAAAGTGAGTCATATGATTTTTTTTTTGTGGTTTCCAAGTACATATAAAAGTTACTATAGTCTATGAAGTGCACAATAGCATGTCTGAAAAAATGTACATATCTTACTTAAAAATACTTTATTGCTTAAAAATGCTAACCATCATCTGACAATGCAAAGTTGCTGCAAAGTTTCAGTTTGTAAAAAAAAAAAAAGAGAGATCTGTGAAGCACAATAAAATGAAGCCCACTAAAATGAAGTATGCCCATGAATACGAGGCAAATATTCATTGAAAGAATAATAGAATTCCAGACATATTGTAGTGCATGTAAATATAACTACTTACGTTTTTCACTATAAAATTGGTAGTATTTGGTGTTTATAGTATGCAAATTGCTATATTTTCTACAACAATTTATACTGATACACAATAAACATAGAAAGATGGTGAAGCTGTTTCTGATTTCATCAAACAGAAAAGTCTAGATCAAACTGGACTTAAAGGTGGTTATAAGACTGAAAAGCCCAGAGGTTGTCTGGCTCAATAAGAACGTTGGCCTTGTCTGGATCTTGACTTTGAACTAACTTTGGAAGACCGTTTCATGCTGACGCTAGAGCAAAATTGGTAGTATTTGGTGTTTATAGTATGCAAATTGCTATATTTTCTACAACAATTTATACTGATACACAATAAACATAGAAAGGGTAAAGCTGTTTCTGATTTCACTGAACAGAAAAGTCTAGATCAAACTGGACTTAAAGGTGGTTATAAGACTGAAAAGCCCAGAGGTTGTCTGGCTCAATAAGAACGTTGGCCTTGTCTGGATCTTGACTTTGAACTAACTTTGGAAGACCGTTTCATGCTGACGCTAGAGCACTAACCTCTTTAGCATCATGGGGGAGGAGAGCTGATGGTTCTCTGCACACCATCATACAGTGCTAGGCTTTATCTTGATTTTACCTTCCTGAAATACACACACAGACACACAGACACACACACACACACAGTGACCAAGGGATGCAATAGACTTATTGGCTTAGACTACAGGAATCAATCACTGTGACAAGGGAATAATAGTGACTTAAGAGGCTTAGACCAATCAGCCCCACCCTTAGGACAAGGAGAGGGTCAATCCAATCCACACTGTGTCACTGGTACTCAGGAGGAAGGAATTTAAATAATGTAAAGAAGCACTAAAATACAAGTTAGGTTAGAGACCATCACTACTATCATTTTGTTGGTGAGGATGTAAAGCTTAGCAAATTCAAATGATTTACCCAAGCAGTCAATTTTCAGAGAGGGAACAAAAAAATAAGACTGACTCTGAAGACTATACTATAATAGAGTCACTCTTTATTTTTATTTCCTCTTATTTTATGCATTAAATGTATTTATTGGGAAAAAAAAATAAACGCAGTAATGTTTTCCTAAGCATCACGCTTTATTTTTCCTGTCTTCTGTGTCAGCATGAGTTAGCAAATAAATCTGTCAAGTTATATGAATTAAACTTGAGGTTATTTAATCTTGTAAATCATTATGAGTTCCTAGTACAGTGATATTATCTGGTTGCTTAATAGTTAAAAATTGATAACAATAATGAATATAACTGAAAAATTTCCTAAGAATTTTAGGAAATTGTTATTGCTTTTTCATACCTTTGAAAGTCATATATATGTATCATGTAAATATATATAATTATACATATTTATAACTGTGGTCACAAAGTTGGGCATGGCTGACTGAATTGATCTAATACATATTTATATACATACAAAATATGTATATAAATTATGTCTGACCCCATGGACTGTACAATAAATTATATATATATATCTTCCCAGGTGGCTCAGTGGTAAAGAATCTGCTTGCCAAGCAGGAAACAGACCTTCTATCCCTGGATCCAGAAGATCTCCTGGAGGAAGGCATGGCAACCCACTCCAGTATGCTTGCCTGGAGAATCCCACGGACAGAGGAGTCTGGTGGGCTATGGTCCATGGGGTTGCAAAGAGTCAGACATGACTGAAAAGACTGAGAATGCAGGCAGAAGGATAAGACACCTTTCTTGCTGTAGGGGAAAGAGGCCAGAACGCATTTTGAACTCAACTCAGCTGAAATAAAAGGTACTTTAGGAATTGGATGAGGGAGAGATCACAGGCCATCTGTGTTTGCTAATTGGCTTTACCCAAAGGGAAACTAAACTTTTTCTCATCTTCATCACAGGAGCTAGTTTTACAACTTAGCAGAAAGCATCTGGCCAAGTTAGCCTCCTGTCCCCCCACAGAAGCTGGGAGATAGTAGCTTTATCTTCCTCTATGACTGCATTTCAGAAGGATGGCCCCTAGGTCCTTGAGAAAGACATTCTAGGCTTTAAAACTGGCAAGAAGCTCTTCAAGAGATTTACATATCAAAGGGGCAGAGAAACAATTTACAAGTTTTCTAAAATAATTACTCTCAGAAAAGGGAGGTCAGGAGTTTTAGAGTCTGGAAGAAGCCTGTGTAAAGTTTAGTCAAGTTGGAGAAAACTTTGACCCTCCTTTGTCAATTGTCATTCAGGTCACTAGGCTGATGGCCATCCTACCACCTTTAATATGAGGTTTTCAAGGTCACCCTGGAAGATCAACAGAAAAGAAAAACAGCATGAGGGAGTTCACTTCAGAATTTTTTCAGTATTCCCATTCACGTGTTGTTGAATACACACACATATAGGTATACATATATGTATTATATGAAGGAGTTAGTCACTGTCTTATCTGACTCTGCGACCCTGTGGACTGTAGCCTGCCAGGGTCCTCTGATCTTGAAATTCTCCAGGTAAGAATACTGGAGTGCATAGTTATTTCTTTCTCCAGGGGATCTTTCTGACCCAGGGATCGAACCTGGGTATCCTGCATTGCGGGTCTATTTTTTTACCATCTGAGCCGGAAGGGAAGCCTCTATGTATGATATGACCGGGGAGTGTGTAATTTCCTCGGTTCTGTCTCACAGCAGCAAAGATGTGAAATGGCAGACCAGTGTTACAGTTCCTGCAGCTCAGAGTTCTATTTGGCAAACAAAGGATAGTACACCCTCTAGGCGTGAGGGAAGGAGACACCAAAAGAGAGGCGTCAATCTGTCTTGGCTTCTTTTTATACGTTTGGTTTCCTTCCCCCTGAGCCTGCCCTAGGCCAGTTCAGCTAGCCAAGAAGGGGGCATGTTTGTTTAACCTGAAGTTCTCACTCAAGTCTGCAGATTTTCTTTTGTTCCATTTTTGTGAGCTTTTCCCATTCTTTGTCTTTTAGCCACCATCATTTTGAAATCTTTTTTCCTATTCTAACTACCTGACATATTTATAGGTATATACACATATATAAATGTATATATATATACACATATATGTTTAATTGGGAGAATTTAATAAGTTCTAACATATAACTGCAGAGAAGTCTGGGAAATGTAGCTGTGTGCCCAAAAGCTATAAATAAGATTTTGATAGCGTGCATGCTCTGTCACCATAAAGAAAAGGAAAAAACAATTGAAATATAAAAATATTTATATTATATTTATATTTATATTCCTCAAGTGAAGCAGCAGAAAAGCTGAGATGGATAATAAGAACTTAATTTAGTAAAAACTATTGAAAAGGAGTTTAACCAAAATCAATAAGACATATCAGAACCTCTAGAGATGTTGATTTTAGAAGGACATTGCAAGAAATCATACATATTTAAGGCCATCTTAATTTTCGAAGAAAAAAATGTCAAGCTTAGGTAATTCACAATAAAACTATTTTTTGAATATTAGGTAGTTAATTCAATCCATAAAAAGTCTTGATGAATGCTGAGTAAGAAGAAGTTACTAAATCCAAACACAAATGGTCTTAGGCAGACCCTTTCTACAATGGCCAGTGGGAACAGTCACAGTCTTCCAGCTGATTCTCAGTCCTAGTCACAGAACCAGAAATAAGGTGGCTACTGAATGCGGATATTGCACATCATTGTTGGCGCCTCACTCAGTTCTTCATGGCTTGCTTCTTTGCATCAAGAGTGACTCATTCAAAATCTGAAATGGGCATGTCTAATTGATGGAGAGACTGTCTTCTATTCCAGTTGCAAGACAGCCTGGGAAAGTGAGTATCTGACATGTTTGAATTTCATAAAAGAAGATGGCTTCTGCCCGATGGTATAAAGGATTTTATAAATATGACAAATGTGTTTAGGTACTGAGTTGTTAATAATTAATTACTTAGAGAATGGTGGTATTAGCACAAGCCCACTATCCTGGTTATAGTATCAGTCTGAGATGGAAAGACAACTTGTGTGTTTGCAGGAAAGAATTTGTGATTGGCAAAATTTTTGAGAAGACAGAAATTGACTTTGCATGCAAAAATAAAATTATTTTAAAAGTTAAGCTTTTATTAATAAAAAAGGCAAATAAAGGGTTTCCATTAGTAGGATCTATAGTCTATAAAAGTCCCCATCTTTCTTTAAAGTGAGTCATTTGTCCATTACCAGAGGCACTGAGTAAAAATTCAGAAGAAAAGTGTACTGTATTTTCATACAGGAGAAAAGTATTTATCTTAGTGTTAACTTCGTGAATTTAATGGAATAAAATCTCAACCATCAAGTTGACAAAAGTCACAATAAGGCTCAGGTTGTCAAAAACTTCTGACACAGGTGCCATTTGGTTAAATTCAACAAGACTTGTTTATCTGCTCAGAGCAGAAGAAAGACTGTTATCAGGTCAGCAACCTTCTCTGAGGCAAGGGAAGGGATGAGCTGGAGGCTCCCAGGAGTTGCAGCAGAGGGTGCACAGGTGAAGGTGATGACATCTGAGTCCATGAGAACTTTAGACTTTCCAGCAGCTCAAAGGCTACTCTTCAGGCCCATAAGCCTCTCTGAAGACGGGTCAGTCCTGGTCACCGTCTTTTCTGGATGACGGCTGAAGATGTCAGTCCCGGGCAGCTGCACTCACCGGGCTCAGGCTTATGCGATGCATGATGTAATTACATATTACTGTACACAGAAGAACTAGCCCTGAACAGATTTCTCATTCCTCATTTCTAAGCTAATGCAACCTGAACTAGAATCTTCACAGATTCTCTGTGTTATGATCAGAACAAGGGGGAGTTATTTTGGAGTCTCAGAATTATATTAAGAGGCACTTCAACCAACTTTTGAATGTGGAAAGAAGTAGGGAACAAGCTGGGGGGGCAGCGGTAAATAAGCTGCTTCAATAAATCAAGAATTTTTTTTATTTATTTAATTTTAAAGTTTTAAATGAAATATGTTACTTTCAGGTGTACAGCAAAGTGGTTCAGTTTTATATATATGTGTGTGTGTATATATATGTGTATATAAATGTATAGGTTCTCTTTTTTAGTTTTATATATATATATATATGTGAAAGTTGCTCAGTTGTGTCCCACTCTTTGTGACCCCATAGACTATAGAGTCCATGGAATTCTCCAGGCCAGAATAATGGAGTGGGTAGCCCTTCCCTTCCCCAGGGGATCTTACCAACCCAGGGATTGAACTGCGGTCTCCTGCATTGCAGGCAGGCAGATTCTCTATCAGCTAAGCCACCTGGGAAGCCATATATATATATATATCAGAGAAGGCAATGGCACCCCACTCCAGTATTCTTGCCTGGAAAATCCTATGGATGGAGGAGCCTGGTGGGCTGCAGTCCATGGGGTCACGAAGAGTCGGATACGACTGAGAGACTTGACTTTCACTTTTCACTTTCATGCACTGGAGAAGGAAATGGCAGCCCACTCCAGAGTTCTTGCCTGGAGAATCCCAGGGACGGGGGAGCCTGGTGGGCTGCTGTCCATGGGGTTGCACAGAGTCGGACACGACTGAAGCGACTTAGCAGCAGCAGCATATGTATGTATATGAATGTATAAATTCTTTTTTCTTTTTTTTTTACGTTCTCTGCCACTATAGATTATAAGATATTGAGTAGGGACTTTTCCAGTGGTCCAGTGCTTAAGAATCCATGCTGCAGTGAAGGGGATGTGGGTTCAATCCCTGGTAGGGGAATTAAGATGCCACATGCCATGGAGCAACTGAGCCCACTCACTGCAACACCAAACCCTCCCACATCAACTAAAGACCATGGAAGCCACAACTGAGACGTGAGGCAGCCAAGTTTAAAAAAAAACATATATTGAGTGTAGTTCCTGTGCTATACAGTTGATCCTTGGTTATCTGTTTTATTTATAGTAGTTTGTATGCATGCCTGCATGCTCAGTAGCTAAGTCACATCTGACTCTGCAACCCCATGGACTGTAGCCCACCAGGTTCCTCTGTCCATGGGATTTACCAGGCAAGAATACTGAAATGGATTGCCATTTCCTTTCCTGGGAACCTTCCTGACCCAGGGATTGAACCCATATCTCTTGCATCTCCTGCCTTAATGGGTGAATTCTTCACCACTAGTGCTACCTGGGAAGCCCTAATAGTTCATGTATCTTAACACTAAACTGCTAATTTATCCCTTCCCCTCCTTCTCCTTTGTTAGCCATAAGTTTGTTTTCTATGTCTGTGACTCTGCTTGTTTTAAATAAGTTCATTCGTATACTTTCATTTTAGATTCCTCATAGAAGCAGTATCATACGATCTTTGTCTTTGTCTGGCTTGCTTCACTTAGTATGATAATTTCTGGGTCCCTCTATGTCAATCAACAAAGCCTTTCAAGTAGAAAAGTAAAGCAAGGTAAAATGTTTGCCAGCTGTTTACCATCTAAACAGCTAATTTATCCCTTCCCCTCCTTCTCCTTTGTTAGCCACAAATTTGTTTTCTATGTCTGTGACTCTGCTTGTTTTAAATAAGTTCATTCGTATACTTTCATTTTAGATTCCTCATAGAAGCAGTATCATACGATCTTTGTCTTTGTCTGGCTTGCTTCACTTAGTATGATAATTTCTGGGTCCCTCTATGTCAATCAACAAAGCCTTTCAAGTAGAAAAGTAAAGCAAGGTAAAATGTTTGCCAGCTGTTTACCATCTAAACACTAATACATGTAATATAATGTTTTGTGAAGTGATTGTTGTTTTTTCAAAATGTCTCTGCATAGCAAATTTCTGCAAAGAAATTTAGCTAAATTTTATTGCAAATTGTGGCCTAGGGAGATAAAATGATGTATGAAAAGGGAAAACAAAGATAGTGTTAGAACAGATATCAGAAACCAGGCCTTCTAATTCCTAAGCTGATGCATGCACCAAAATGTATGGCACTTGACATAGGTTCCAGGCTGTCAATCCAAAATCCCTGGATAATTTTGAAAAACATTAGCACTGGAAATCTCAGAACAGTCATTAAAGTTGCATTTCATTTACTTACTTAATATATAACAAATAAAAATATAACATATAACAAATCATATGACATATAAACATATAACAAATAACAAATAATCACATAACAAAATTCTCAAAGCCTCCATCTTGGACCCATGCATTAGGACAGAGTTAGTGTATCTTATCCAGAATTAAATTCATTTGTTTTTAAGTGGATGACACATCTAAGTTCAACTAATGCTATTCTTCTAAACAGAATGGCTAGAAAAACATACACTGGGCTGATTTTTTAAAACATAAATTTGGGTTGATTTTAGCACAGATAGGAAATCCTCACACAGTTCTTTCCTGGCAAAACCACTATCTGGAAATTGATTACTAAGTAGAATTCCCTTAAACACCTACTAAGTGATGACCAAGCAGGTTTTCAAGTGAAGTCGAAATGAAAGGATACTATAAGAAAATTAGTTCTTCTTCCATAGTTAGGTTTATCCTTGGAGCCCTCCCACTTTCCATTAAGTGCCCTTTCCTCTGCCTCCCAAGAAATCAATATGCTCAAGTGATTCTTACCTAATACAGAGTCAATTATTAACCCATGAAAGTCTAAACATTACAACTCTAGCATGATTTACATCTTAATAATAATTGGAAGCTGTATAATAACTAAATAAAGAGTTCCTAAATTTGCTGTTTGAGACCTGGGTAAGTGTCATGGGAAGTGCATTTGTTTAAAAGTCATAGTTAGCATCGTTCAAATGATGTAACCTACTGCCTACTTGGAAGAAAAGTTATGACCAACCTAGATAGTATATTCAAAAGCAGAGACACTACTTTGCTGACTAAGGTCTATCTAGTCAAGGCTATGGTTTTTCCTGTGGTCATGTATGGATGTGAGAGTTGGACTGTGAAGAAGGCTGAGCCTCGAAGAATTGACGCTTTTGAACTGTGGTGTTGGAGAAGACTCTTGAGAGTCCCTTGGACTGGAAGGAGATCCAACCAGTCCATTCTGAAGGAGATCAGCCCTGGGTGTTCTTTGGAAGGACTGATGCTAAAGCTGAAACTCCAGCACTTTGGCCACCTCATGTTAAGAGCTGACTCATTGGAAAAGACCCTGATGCTGGGAGGGATTGGGGGCAGGAGGAGAAGGGGACAACAGAGGATGAGATGGCTGGATGGCATCACTAACTTGATGGACATGAGTCTGAGTGAACTCTGGGAGTTGTTGATGGACAGGGAGGCCTGGCGTGCTGCGATTCATGGGGTCGCAGAGTTGGAGCTTTTGAACTGTGGTGTTGGAGAAGACTCTTGAGAGTCCCTTGGACTGCAAGGAGATCCAACCAGTCCATTCTGAAGGAGATCAACCCTGGGATTTCTTTGGAAGGAATGATGCTAACTGAAGCTCCAGTACTTTGGTCACCTTATGTGAAGAGTTGACTCATTGGAAAAGACCCTGATGCTGGGAGGGATTGGGGGCAGGAGGAGAAGGGGACGACCGAGGATGAGATGGCTGGATGGCATCACTGACTCGAGGGACGTGAGTCTGAGTGAACTCCGGGAGTTGGTGATGGACAGGGAGGCCTGGCATGCTGCGATTCATGGGGTCGCAAAGAGTCGGACATGACTGAGAGACTGAACTGAACTGAACTGAACTGCCTACTCATTAGTTCAGTTCAGTAGCTCAGTTTTGCCTGACTCTTAAAACTGTTTTAAATTTGGAGAACACATAGAAAGTGTGAGCAAAGAACAGAAACATGAAAATCAGACTTTAATCAGTAAAATACACAGGCTATATCTTAACACGTTCCACTGAGATAGGTTTTATAACATTTTTACTATTTCATCTTCCTATCAACTCTTTGAGGGGAATTAGAAAGAAAACAGACATGTGCTAAGGAGGAGGTGGGAGCTCAAGGGAGTAATTATTATTCCCATTTTATAGCTGGTGAAACTGAGACTCAGTTTCATGTTCAACACGCTTATACTGGTAATTTATTACAATCTCACATTCAGTACTTTTACATACACTGTCACTAAACCTTCACAAGAATTTTTAAAGTAGGCATTATTATCTCTATTTTATAGATGCAACAGTGGAAGCAGAGTTAAAAGACCTCTTTAAGAACATAACATAGGGCTGGATCTTACCTCCTTTAACCAAATCCATTCAGAATCCTCTTGGATCCTCCAGATACCATTTCATGGACCTATAGTCATGCCATTTGCTGTTTGCAAATGAGTTAGAGGATTTTGAATCTCCTGACCTTACAAACAATGTTCTTTATACTACACTTTGTCAAAACAACGACAAATACCCCAGTGAAAGAGAAGAATTTAATTAGGCTGCTTGCTTGCAAAAGGGCAAATATCTGGACATTTTAAACCAATTAGGTGGCTGAGTGAATCTTTTATACTGCAGATGGTGACTGCAGCCATGAAATTAAAAGACGCTTACTCCTTGGAAGAAAAATTAAGACCAACCTAGATAGCATATTTAAAAGCAGAGACATTACTTTGCCAACTAAGGTCCGTCTAGTCAAGGCTATGGTTTTTCCAGTAGTCATGTATGGATGTGAGAGTTGGACTGTGAAGAAGGCTGAGCACTGAAGAATTGATGCTTTTGAACTGTGGTGTTGGAGAAGACTCTTGAGAGTCCCTTGGACTGCAAGGAGATCCAACCAGTCCATTCTAAAGGAGATCAGCCCTGGGTGTTCTTTGGAAGGACTGATGCTAAAGCTGAAACTCCAGTACTTTGGCCACCTCATGTTAAGAGTTGACTCATTGGAAAAGACCCTGATGCTGGGAGGGATTGGGGGCAGGAGGAGAAGGGGGCGACAGAGGATGAGATGGCTGGATGGCATCACTAACTCGATGGACATGAGTCTGAGTGAACTCTGGGAGTTGTTGATGGACAGGGAGGCCTGGCGTGCTGCAATTCATGGGGTCGCATAGAGTTGGACACGACTGAGCAACTGAACTGAATGTGAAAAGTGAGCTTATATCTATTATATATAGAACTGTAACAACAGAGAAAAATATAACCAGAATAAACCAAAATAAAGCAAAGTCAAGAGCCATTTTGATGTTGTTGTGGCAGAAAGAGATGAAACATATCATGTAGCTAAGATGAAATATATAATACTTTTTGCTAACGTGTTTATTATATAAATAAACTAAAGGCCACATAAACATCTATTACAATATTAGAATTGATAAACAATATTTAAACTCCAACTCCTACATCCACTGTCCACAATATAATTTCTACCAGAAACAAAAGAGGAGCCTCACGAAGGCCTGAGCTATACTAACAGAGATGAATGAACAGGGGAAATAATCAGCCTTCAAAAACTAATCCTGCTTAGTTCTCTCAAAGATTGTTTTCTCATTTTATTTTAATGACTACTTAATCAAGATGAATTAATTTTTCCCTGAAATGGTCCAAAAAGTCAAGATTGAAATTAAAGCAATTTCAGATCAACTGGAGACTGTTTTAAGGGTTGGAAATCTTAATAAATATGATTGATAAAATGACAATTTCTGCAGCTGTTGAAGTAAAAAAGAATATGAGAACAATTTAAACAAAATGTGTGTTTAGGGCTTTCAAATGACAAAACATCCCCCTGCAGTAAATTGTGGAATGGCCAACTCTTGGGTTTATGATGCCTACTTACTGTGACTCCAGGGAGCTCCAAGTTCTCCTAAAGGATGCAGTAAAGCCCTCAAAACATTCTTGAAATGAAATTAATGTTGAGATGCAATGTGTGGTAATAACATGAAATCAGAAAACAAAGAAATCATGGAAATAAAATACAATTCTATCACTTAGCACACTACTGAATATATAGCTATTGCCAATTTGAATAATTATTGATAAAGATATTGAAATTTCAAAAACTCTTAGGCACATCTAGACAACATCAGAAATACTACACTTCATTTCATGTAGTACCTACAGGAAATGTGTACTGACTATTCAAAAATATTTTGTACTACAATCTGTTTGCAACGTATTATAACGTCAAAAAAAGTGGCCCATTTTTAGGAAGTGCACTGAGAGCCAAAGCTGCTGGGAAGTAAAAAGTCTATTGAACATCACAGTAGGCAGGGTAATTCAACAGGAACTATACCACAGAGGTCCTGGTCCCTGACACCAGGCAGTCATAACAGAAAATTCTGGATATACCACAGGTCCGTGCTTTTTCATCTAAGATCCTCCTCAATATCTATAAAAGAAAATTTTCCCATTTCCAAAATACATTTGGTAACAAAACCTAATCTAAATGGATATTTATAGGCTTTCTGTATGCTATTAACAGTTACTATTCCTCTATTAGTGTTTAACTACTGTGTGTATCAAGATTATACTAGGGTGTCCCATAGGATAAAGCATATATGCTGTATCGGCTTTCTGAAAGCTGGACAATTTTGAGTTCCTAAACATATTGCTCCACAAAGGTTTGTAGTAAAGGGCAGGCCTTTTCTCTTTGTACTTGTGTTTATGAACACTCTGACCTTGGATAAGCCTCTGGGATAATGATACCTTTACAGGATGTGGGGAAAATAAACAAGGTCATGTTGAAAAGTGGTTGGGACACACTGTGTATTGATTACATGGTAGCTAATATCAACTGAATGCTGGAAAGTGGAGGCCAATTGTACTACTTTCCTCCAAGGACAGAAATGGCTTTCTTTCTTCATATAAACTCTGTTTCTGGAATTCCTGCATTATGTTTTGGGTATACAATATGAACCTCACCATTGAAAAGTAGAAGAGAGTATGTGTACAATTCATGCCTTGAGAGTACACGGAAAGGACATTTTGCAGCACATAATTTGGGAATCCAGAAATGAGATCCTGAAAGTTCTGCCTGAGCTGAGTTTTGAAGGAAAAGTAGGAAGCAAAGAATAAGCTAGATGTGGAAAAGTCACATCACTTTTCGAGCATTGACAGAATATCAGCACTCTCTCTGAGGCAGAAAGTAAACTGGAAGTAAGGTGACCAACATTCCTGGTTCGCTGTGGACTAGCCTTGGAAACACTGCTGTGCTGGGCAAACAGAAAGGATCGGTCATCCAGTGTGGATGGAGGATACGACAGAAGATAAATCAGGCTGGAATCATAGGTAAGAGGCAGTTAATATTTATACTTTTATTCGATGTTTGAATAAAGGTACATGGCCAGAGGGAGGATGAGCCCTCCTGGGGCCTAAAGTGAGAGACGTTAAGTACCAAGTAAGTGAGAGGCACTAGTGTTAGTATCGTAAAGCATTACTGGAATGCTGGTTCAGTTCTGTGGCTCAGTCGTGTCCGACTCTTTGTGACCCCATGAACTGCAGCACGCCAGGCCTCCCTGTCCATCACCAACTCCTGGAGTCCACCCAAACCCATGTCCATTGAGTCAGTGATGCCATCCAACCATCTCATCCTCTGTCGTCCCCTTCTCCTCCTGCCTCCAATCCCTCCCAGCATCAGGGTCTTTTCAAATGAGTCAGCTCTTCACATCAGGTGGCCAAAGTATTGGAGTTTCAGCTTCAACGTCAGTCCTTCCAATGAACACCCAGGACTGATCTCCTTTAGAATGGACTGGCTGGATCTCCTCACAGTCCAAGGGATTCTCAAGAGTCTTCTCCAGCACCACAGTTCAAAAGAATCAATTCTTCAGGGCTCAGCTTTCTTTATAGGTGATTGGTAATTGAAACAAAACTGCCAGGGAGAAAGAAAGTAGCCCTACTGACTACAGACTTAGAGGGAAGGGCTGAGAGAAAGATAATCACCTTAAGCAAAAGAAAATATTTGAAAGATAATAAGAAAACACATTATCTGTCACAGATTGGCTTCATTGCTGAATATCTCATCTAAAATGAGTGATTTTAAAAAATAAAATAAAATGAGTGATTTTGAGATGACACCACAGTTTTCTTTAAAAAAAAAAAAAGATTTTAAGCTCATTTGCTCTATGGATTTCTGTGCAAAAATAATTATATGGTGAGTACTTGTACTACATATTATTTTTGTTTATGGTATGTGGAAATTTGATTGCTGACACAAGCAAGAAATAAGAACTACACTTATTCAGAAACATCAAGAGATATCAGAGATCAGAATCAGGAAATAAACTAAGAATCCCATGTTGAATTCTATGCCTGAGGAGACCACAGCACTCATTAGAAACATAATCCAAATTTTCCTCAAGTGAAAGAAGCTTCAATGTCAAATCACAAGGTCATAGATGAACCTGGCAGATTTCTGGAAATGGGCTTGCCAGGTTTAACCTGTTTTACCACTGGAAACAACTGAGGCTGCATACTCAGTGTTACTAGGCAGAATTTATCATGGAAAGTTCTGCTGACCTGAAAACCACAATTCACACAAGATGAGTGGTGATAGGAAGTGATAATGCGTGCAGACACTTTACATAGACTTGCTTTACTCTCTCTCCTTTGTCTGGAATGAAAATGCTCCCCTTCCTTTTTACTTTAAAACCACATATTTCCCTGAAATTCTCAAGAATGTCTCTTATGCAGGAATGTTTCCCTGTAAAGGTTGGACAAACAAAGAAACAAAAAAGAAAGCAAGAAATGAAGGGACTCAAGGAGGTGCATTGGTGGCATGGACCCTAGAAGATGCGAGAATGAGACGCATTGGACCCAAACTACTAAGGATTCTTTCACCAGCTAAGGAGTATAGATTTTCCATCTGTTTTGGGAAATCAACTAAGGATTTAAAGCAGGACCATAATGATTACCTGAGTTAGGGAAGTAGCACCCTAGAAGATGCGAGAATGAGACGCATTGGACCCAAACTACTAAGGATTCTTTCACCAGCTAAGGAGTATAGATTTTCCATCTGTTTTGGGAAATCAACTAAGGATTTAAAGCAGGACCATAATGATTACCTGAGTTAGGGAAGTAGCAGAGGAAAACAGAGAGGAAAGGATTAATTTGGAAGACATTAGGGCAATAGAATCAATAGGAACAAGAAGCTGCCTGCATGTGAAGAAGAAAGTGAACGCTTATTACAGGTTCTAAGGTTGGATGACTAGAAAGGTGTCTAGCCTCTTTGAAAGGAAGAGCTGAATTAATTTAGAGATCTATTGTGTTAGTTGTTTTTTTTTTTTTTTTTCTCATTGAACTTTAAATTGTTAGCAACTATGGGACTCATTAAAGTTTTTTTTTCCCTTCAATAACAAAGAATAATGGCTTTCAACTGTAAGTGGTAAATTAGAAATCCCTAGGTACTTTAAAAGGTGCTTACTCCTTGGAAGGAAAGTTATGACCAACCTAGATGGCATATTCAAAAACAGAGACATTACTTTGTCAACAAAAGTCCATATAGTCAAGGCTATGGTTTTTCCAGTGGTCATGTATGGATGTGAGAGTTGGACTGTGAAGAAAGCTGAGCACTGAAGAATTGATGCTTTTGAACTATAGTGTTGGAGAAGGTTCTTGAGAGTCCCTTGGACTGTGAGGAGATCCAACCAGTCCATTCTAAAGGAGATCAGTCCTGGGTGTTCATTGGAAGGACTGATGTTGGAGCTAAAACTCCAATACTTTGGCCACCTCATGCGAAGAATTGACCCATTGGAAAAGACCCTGATGCTGGGAGGGATTGAAGGCAGGAGGAGAAGGGGATGACAGAGGATGAGATGGTTGGTGGCATCAACTGTTATAGCCACACGTTCTGGGAAACAAACTCACTCAGAAGGACAATGCAGACAGTGGAGTGCATTTTATTATACCAGTGGGGCCCAAGGCAGAGTCTTCTCTTAGCCAGGGACCCCAACCAGCATTTGTGAAAATCTTTTGCACCCCATGTGTACGTGTCTGAACCCACCACTCCAAATTCCCTGGGACTTACATAAACCAAGGAGAATACAACCCCAATAACCCCATCATTCACGTGCTATGTGCTCATGTGCTCAAACAGTCAAACAATTAGCCAATAATCAATAAACCCAAGGTTACACTCCAATTGATACAGAAAAATTTATGGCCTTTCGGAGGAAGGGGTGATTAGTGTATGTTTTCTCTTAGGCAATGAGTAACCTAGATACGACCTTCAAGGTTCCCCTGTCTGGAGGGGGTCTTATCCTTCTGTTGTTGTTTTCATAGGCACGAAACACAGAGTTCAGAGTCCACTGGAAAGGTGACCGAGCATGATCAGCATGAACAGGCCTAAGATGGAGTCCAGGCCCATGAATTCCTTCTTCATTCCCCCCTCATGATGCTCTTAATTCATATGATAAGCATCATTCATAGGGGTATATTGCACCCTGGCTCTCCGATCACCAAATTGGGAGAATGACATCAACGGTTACAGAGTTCATAATACACTGTAAAATTCAGGGTCCACAAAGCAGAATTTTAAAGACAACTACAACAGTGGTAAATATAGTTTTCCACCAATTGCCCTTCACCCAACATAGGACCAAAGTCCAGAAAGGAATGTTTTCATTTGACATTGCTTTTATCTGGTTTTTCATGTCGTCTAAAGCAGTAGATACATTCCCAGATAAGTCAGGAATGTATGCACAACATTCCCCCTTAATTATAGCACAAGTCCCTCCTTGAGCAGCTGTGAGTATGTCCAAAGCCATTCTGTTATGAATTACCGCTTTTCTCATTTGGATTTGCTCTTCATTTAAGGCTTGGATGGCTTTTGTTCTATCTAGGAGGCCTGTTTTGTGAAATTAGTCAAGGCCTCTACTTTAATCATGATATCTGTTGTTCCTATAGAGGGTACAAATAAGGGAGCAATATACTCATACCATACTCATACGGATCTTGTCCACCTAGCATGTAAATAAGGTAGATTTACTGGGGCTATTGGGGTAGATTTACAACAAGTAGGTTAGGCTTTTGTTACACTGGCATTTATACCAAATGTAACCCCATGACCCGAGTCTATTGACTGTAGATCTCACACCAAGAGAGCAAGGAGAGGTTATGATTGACAAGAGAGAGGAAAGTCTCTTTTTGTCATCCCAGAAAAGAACAGAGTGGTTTAAAATCTCCTTGGCAGAGCAATGACACCCACCAACCCACCAAGGAAGTCCATCCGTCACTGACAGAGGCACAGCCCCACATACCCAGCAGTTGGAAGTGTTGTGGAAGTCTGAGTAGGAAGGGGCCCATGAGATGAAAACATTGTCTTGAGTTGAAGTTAAATTCAAAATCACGTTGATGAGGCCAAGCAGCGGGAGTTGATTGTGCAGCTTCATCCTGAAGGGGCTCATCCAGGATCTTCTTTTCCTTCTTCTCAAGGATGGTCTTAGTCTTTCGAGGGTCAGCGGGATCCCTCTGTGCAGCCCACTCAGCATTTTTTGGATCTGCGTGGTATGTTCTCTTCACCCTCATATGATGGATCCAAGGGACAATACCTGCAACTTTAAGTGCAGTAGGGGTAGTTAGAATAACATAAGGGCCCTTTCATCAAGGGGCTAGCAAGTCAAGTTTCCAATCTTTGGCCCATACTTGGTCACCAAGCGTAAACTCATGAATCTGTTCCCCAAGGGGGAACGGCACACTTTTCTTGTACAAACTTAGTTACCCGATTTATTACCTTACCCAATTCCATCTGCTGTGAAATCCTGTTGCCCCTTACCTGAGGCAAATTTGTTGACACCTGTTTTATTATGGGAGGGGTCCTCCCATACACAATTTCTTATGGAGAATAGCCTTGGGACTGTGGGGTCATCTGCATCTGAGCAGAGCCGTCAGAAGCGAGTCCACCCAGGAGCAGTCAGTCTCTGTGATCCACTTGGAGAGTCTCTTTAATGTCCGGTTGGTTCACTCCATCATCTCAGAACTCTGGGCCTATATGCAGTGTGCAGTTTCCATTTGATGTTTAAACTTTTGCTTACTTGTTGTACTAAATCAGCTACAAAAGCCAGGTCATTGTCTGAACCAATGCTGGTAGGAAGTCCAAATCTGGGAACTATTTCCCTAAGCAGGCACCGGGCTACTTCTGATGCTCTTTTAGTCCAGGTAGGAAAAGCTTCTACCCATCCCGAAAACATACATGCCATGATCAGCAGGTAATGGTAGTGTCAGTGAGGTTTCATTTCAGTGAAGTCCACTCCCAGGTGTTCAAAGGGCAGTGTGCCTTTCTGCTAAATACCCAGAGATTTTTGTCTGAATACCTGAGAGACAGCATTAACCTGTGGGCAGGCAGCATGGCCTAGGTGGGTCGCTTGGTGTGTTTGGCTTACCAGAGTGTGTGCCAGCTCCTCCAGTACCAATAATTTGCCACTTGGCAACTCCCACCATCCCTTTTCAGTCTTGATGGCCCCTTCTACTTTGGCTAACCTGACAGCCATTGTCCTTGTTTTATCAGGCTAGTGCCATCAGTGTATAGGACCCAACTAGAGTCTGGAACCTTGTGTCCTTCTTTAAAACAAACCCGATACCTTACCTCCTCCTTGCAGATCTGTGCCTTCTTCTTTGACACCCAGTAACCTGCTTCCATCAGCAGCTGGAGCAGTGCTTTTGTCCCTTCCCAGCATTTTTCCTTGGTCTCGGCGGCCAGCAGCGGGCCATCCCCATATTGAGGGAGCCAACATCCATACTCTTCCAGATGGAATGAGTTCAAGTCAGAAGCCAAGGCTTCCCCAAAGATGGCTGGGGAGTTCTTAAACCCATGTAGGGGAGTCCAGATGAGCTGTTGCTTGGTGCCCCCAACTGGATCTTCCCATCCAAAGGCAAAGATGGGCTGTGACACGGGGTGAGGTGTACACAGAAGAAGGCATCCTTGAGATCTAGGAGAGTATGAACTTTAGTCCTCAGCGGGAGGAGGCTAAGTAAAGTATAGGGGTTTGCAACAGTGGAGTATAAAGTCACAGTCGCCTGGTTGACTAGCTTGAGATCCCGTACAAGCCTATAGTCCTGTCCTCCTTCCTTTTTGACTGGCAGGATCGGCGTATTCCAAACCGACTGGCACTCGACTAGAACGCCCGCTTGTTTCAATCTATTGATGTGGGGCAGGATGCCAGCCCAGGCCTCTACTGGTAGCAAGTGCTTTCTAACTAGGATGGTGCCTGGTTTGAGTTCTATTATCACTGGGGCTTGATGTCTAGCCAGCCTGGGGGGGAGGTGGGTTTGTCTTTCACGCAGACCTCAGGGAATAATTGAGTTAGCTCTCTCTCATGCTCTTCTGGCGCACCTGGTTCTTCCTTCAGAGGCTCATGCAACCTCCACTCATCTTGGGGTGGTATGAAGAGAGAAAGAGCAAATAAGTCATAGTGTCCATTCACGAGGTGCGCCTGTCCTCAAGGGAGAAAGTCACTTGTGCTCCTAGTTTGGAGAGCAAGTCTCTTCCCAACAAGGGTACTAGGCACTCAGGAATGTAGAGGAATTCATCAATCACTTGGTGCCCCCCATCTGACATTTTCTGGGCTGGCAAAACGATTTAATCATGTCTTCTCCCAATACCCCAGTTACAGCAGTAGTCTTTTTGGACAGTGGTGCCACAGGTTTTGTTACTACCAACAGTTCTGCTCCTGTATCCACCATGAAGTCCTTGCCTTAGGGCATTCATTCTTCCAGTGGCCAACAGCTCAGCACCGGGCACACTGGTTTGGCTGTGACAGGGCCCCGGGCCTCTGTTGGGACCGGTTGAAGGACTGTCCTGTCCCTGGGGCAGAGGAGGTTTTCTGGAGGACCTGAGATAGACTTTCCCAGAGTGGTAGCTAGCATTGCAAATCTCTTGTCTGTTCTCTTTCATTCCCTCTGGCTCTCTGGCAGGCGCAGTCTCTGCTTAATTCCAACGTCTCCCTCCCCTTCTTGTCAGTACTCAACCAGAAGAGATGGTATAGCTTGGGCGGTTCGGCTGGAGCCGGATCCTGGAAGTGCTGGCCCGAGGCTTCTGTCACCGGGATTGGAGCCTGCCGAGGTGGCGGCTCTACAACCCCAGGGAGAGCTGGCGGAGGAGCAGTGTGGCTGCTGCAGGACTTCACTTGGCCCTGGATTGGGCATTAGGCAGCCTCCGATCCTGGATAATCCGGGCGTCATTATCCAGTATGGAGGACGGGTCAGGTCAACCTGTCCAAATCCTGTAGAACTTCCTTTATTATCATCAGTCAATTTTTGTGCCATTAATATTTTTCCCTTTCCCTTCTGGATACAGAACCTTGTCCAAGGAGGAGGGTCTTGAGCTAACCCTAGCCATGAATCAGTATATGGATATTGATCCGGGTGTCCTGGCCCTCCTACTGTATAGACTGCTTCCACTATTTTAAGATCATGGTGTTCTCTGGTGGCCATCCTACTCCCATAGGGGGCCATTCGACCTCACAGAGTATGTGGAGGCGGTTAGGCTTCATCTTCACCCCATAGTCTCCTCCAAATCCCTTCTTAAAATTTTTAATCATGCACTCCAATTCAGTTGCCTTAGATTCACTTCCCCCCATCTTGCTTACCTTCTCGGACCTGCTTCTACTTTTCCTTTTCATTCTATCTACGAAGTTCTCAGTACCCTATGTACTTCTGATATTTCCACTCAATGACACTTAAATTGCCATTCTGCCTCCTTCCTAATTGGGGTGAGAAGAGCCTTACCTGCCAGATCCCAGAGGGAGAAGGGGGATCGGTGTGCCTTCACCTGCCGGTCAGCACAGCCAAACCAGAACACCACGTGGTCCAAGACTGTTTCTCCCTTAAAGTCCGTTCTGCCTTGGTGGGCTTGATCAGGTGTGGATGAAAACACAGATGGGTTAAATATACCATGTCCCAGGCCATCTCTGGGAAAGCCAATTCATGCTCACTCAGTACCCCCTTCCTTCTAGCTTAACAATTCTGAGGGGTTCAAGAATTTCACAGCAGATGGGACACTTCCTGGGGGAGGGCAGAATACGAGCACACAAGGACCAGTTTCCTATCCTAAAAATCCCCTGGCGATCGCTGGTAATAATTTTCCCTGAGACGGTGTGGACACACCTCGTAAATGACCTTCACAAATTTCCTTCCTATACCGAAGCACGTTTGTTGACCTGTGTACCAAGCAATCGCTGCTGCCTGCCTATTCCAGGCCCCTGTGGGTCCGTGCCCTTTCTAGTCCCTCCCAGGGAGGTGATCAGGCCCCCTCTTCCACCCTGCTGGGTGGGCTCCTCCCCACCTGAGTGCTCAGTTCCCTTGCTGCTGTACACTACCAGCCAAAGCAAAGAAACCGGGCATTGAAAGGCTGATTCTTCCAGAGGGGCGAGGCGCCTTCCCCCCTCTAGAAGATTCAAGCCACAAAGCCTCGGGGTGGCCTCAAATGAGACCTGTCTCCTCAAAGTGAAGAGTTTCCCCGCCAAAGCACCAAATGCTGTAGCCATGTGTTCCAGGAAACAAACTCAACTCAGAAGGACAATGCAGATAGTGGAGTGCAGTTTATTACACCGGCGGGCCCAAGGCAGAGTCTCCTCTTAGCCAAGGACCCCGACCAGCGTTTGTGAAAATCTTTTATACCCCATGTGTAGGTGTCTGAACCCACCACTCCAAATTCCCTGCTGCTGCTGCTGCTAAGTCACTTCAGTCGTGTCCGACTCTGTGCGACCCCATAGATGGCAGCCCACCAGGCTCCCCCATCCCTGGGATTCTCCAGGCAAGAACACTGGAGTGGGTTGCCATTTCCTTCTCCAATGCATGAAAGTGAAGTCATTCAGTCATGTCCGACCCTCAGCAACCCCATGGACTGCAGCCTACCAGGCTCCTCTGTCCAAATTCCCTGAGACTTACATAAACCAAGGAAAATGCAATCCCAATAACCCCAGCATTCACGTGCTATGTGCTCATGTGCTCAAACAGTAAACAATTAGCCAATAATCAATAAACTCGAGGTTACACTCTGACTGATACAGAAAAACTTATGGCCTGTCGGAGGAAGGAGTGATTAGTGTATGTTTTCTCTTAGGCAATGAGTAACCTAGATACGACCTTCAAGGTTCCCCTGTCTGGAGGGGCATTTATCCTTCTGTTGTTGTTTTCATAGGCACTAAACACAGAGTTCAGAGTCCACTGGAAAGGTGACCGAACATGATCAGCATGAACAGGCCTAAGATGGAGTCCAGGCCCTATGAATTCCTTCTTCACAACGACTCGATGGACATGAGTTTGAGTAAACTCCGGGAGTTGATGATGGACAGGGAGACCTGTCATGCTGAGATTCATGGGGTCACAAAGAGTCGAATATGACTGAGCGACTGAACTGAACTGAGGTACTTTGGGGGAGAAATACAGATTCCTGGGCCCGAATGCCAGAGATTCTAGTTTAGACATTTGTTGAGGGCTCTGGAAATCTGTATGAAAAGCAAGACAAAAATATCCCCAGATGATTCTGATATGCACTCAGTTCTGGGAAACACAGCTAGAATGCCTTTGCCTAAACACTTCAAAAATTTAGAGGAATTTTAAATGAATAAGAATGTGGAATGATATAAAATTAAATTAGCAACAAAGCAGCAGTGGGTGTTGGTAAGAGTTCAGGGTGAGGGCATAATTTTGTAAGAAAAATAAGTATATTTTTCTTAACACACATAAAGGTCTAATTTAATTTAGTTTCCATTACTTTTTTATTTTTAGTTTGGGGCAAAAATCTATTTATTGTTTCCTTACTTCCCTTTGTAGTTTTAAATACCTAACTCTGTAAATGAACCTAGACTTTTTATTCCAGTTTGCATGAAATAGCTGGAGGCAATGTTCTTCCTATCCTCTCTGTTCCACAAAGGTATTGCTTCATTAAATGATCATTTTAGTAAAATGCTATTACTTAATATTTTTTGAGGACAAACAATATGCTAGGTGCTGACAAACTATAGTCATTTCACAGTGATATAATATAGTTTTCTGTTTATTTCTTATTCATGCTCCAATTTAAATGTTCTCATTCCTTGCTTGTAAGTCAAGCAATCCTTCTCTTTGTGT
The DNA here is from genome assembly GCA_006408695.1 of Aepyceros melampus. Taxonomy (NCBI): domain Eukaryota; kingdom Metazoa; phylum Chordata; class Mammalia; order Artiodactyla; family Bovidae; genus Aepyceros; species Aepyceros melampus. The sequence continues at coordinate 53,633 of SJXQ01011186.1, read as the reverse complement.
TTACTCAAACATTTTCAAGACTTGTATCTCATTTATATTCACCATGAGACATTTTACACTTAAAAATATGATGATATGAAAATGGAATAAAACCACCTTTTAATTTCTTGGAATATGAGATGAAATATTAGGGAAAGGAGGGCAATTAGAAAAGGCATTAAGAACAAATTATATTCATTAAATTCCGTGGCATTATTCCAAATGGAAATTCCTTTGATAAGAGAAGTCAATGTTATTATTACCCAAGAATGAAGAACTTTGGGGTGAATTCAGGGGAAATATTAAGTTTCAAAATGCTGAGGCATGTAGAAAAAAGTTTGTTCAAGAAGAAAAATTATTTCTTATGTCCACTGGATGCATCTACTGAGATATTAAATTTACCAACATCCTTTACTCTGGAAATTAACCAAGATTCTAGCAGGCACTATCCTCTTTTGCTAATATGTATGAGTCCATAGGGCAAAGAACTTGAAAAGGCTCTCAGGTTTCCAGAAACTCTGACAGGCTTGTGACAAGAGCAGTTAAATGCATGAAAGTAGAAAATGACCCATGCTCACCTCAGAGCTATTTCAAGCTTTCCAAGTAGACATCCAAAATTACATCTATTGATCTTTATTTTCAGGGATAGAAGACACTAGCCTTTCAGAATTCCTTAAAATGTGTAGAGTATCTGTAAACAGCATCTTCTAGACAGAGTTTCTTTCTCAACAGAGTTCCAAAATGGACCAGGAGTTATTTTCCCCTCTGACGATATGAACAAGCAGATAGACCCTGTATTACATGGTTGCCACTGGTCATTAGTTTCTTCAGTCAGGATGACCGAGTAACCTGAGTCAAGTCTGAAGTCCAGGTCAAAGCCATCTAAATTGAGCATCCCCTATGACTTCCTCATTAACCTTGGACTCATAAGGTAACCCATAGCAGCATGGCCAGCTGAGCCTATAAAGCATGGTGCATGCTCATTTCCAGACACGCTGAAGGAGTAGAGTCTATCATGTTTTTTTATCTGAAGGAAGGTCAAGAGTAGCCCCGATTGAAATGGGAGAGAAGAATGAATGGTATCAGTTTACTAGTTAGACTATAGGACTAGTGCTGATACCCTATGGAGAAGAAAGGGCAAAGAGGAAAGCTGACAGGACCATTTTAATGTCAGGGTGGCACAGAAGAGCAGGGATGGAGTGAGAGGCGCATTCTTTTAATTCTCTGCAGAGTTCAACAGCAGCGATCTGTGCGTGCTCAGAGAACTGACCTTTTCACAGAAGTTGCATCAGTGGCTGAGGCAGAGGCCAAAAGTTCGAGGGCAGTAGCTTATGAAGCTGCCAAAACGGAATACCACAAAGCAAGATGGTGTGTGATCACTTGGGCCTCACCTCTGGGTGTTTCTAGACAGCGAAATTTAGGGCAGGAAGTGTGGTGCTGAGTAAAAGAAAACTGGTAAGAAGCCAGTGATATATTTCATTATTACCTAAAACAAGCGAGGCCCAGGAACATTCAGATGATGGACTTTGTGGACATCATTTGACAATAATAAATAATTTCCCATTGGTAATCTTTAAATAAACTTTTTATTGTGTAATAGTTTTAGTTCAGAATTCTGATATACTTCTCATTCAGGTTTCTCTAATGTTGACACCTTACATAAGTGCTGTGTTTATCAAAACTGAGAAAATAACATTGGCACATTACTATTAATTATACTACAGATTTTTTTTCAGGCAGCACCAGTTTCTCCAGTAATGCACTTTTATTGTTCAAGGGTTCAATCCATAGTAGCACATTGAATTTAGAATTTTTTGTATATAATTGCAAAGTAATTATATTAAAATGCATAGTGTGCGAGACATATTTTCTGCTTTTTCTACAGTCAACTTTCCTACAGTCAAATAGAAAAAATAAGCCAAAAAAAAGAGTAACAGCTGTAATATTTTGTGATAAATGCTATGATCATAGCGGCACAGAGGACTGTAGATGTCCACAAAGACAGCTAAGCTCTTCTAGGGGAAGAGGCATAGATTCCAGAATCCTGAAAGGGAAAAAAGACTTAGAAGGCAGTTGAGAAGGTAGAAAAAGCTGTCTCAGGCAAAGGAAACATATGTTAGGTAATGGTCTTTAAAAATTCACTCAACTATATACAAAATGGCTTTGGAAAACTTGTTTTGAAAAATTCATAAAACACAATCTTTTTCATCCCCTTAAATTGTGAAGACACAAAAATCAATCATTGAATGTGGCAGGCATAGCTGTTGGTAAATTCATAGGCATTAGCCTTCTCTAGCCTAGTTTATCTTATGCTTTCTTGGTTTGGATATATAATCCTGTGGTCTCAATTCTCAACTCTCTATTTTAATATATGTTAGTATATTCTTTTAATGTTAATAACCTATCACAACTATTTGAAGCCATAAATCCCTCAGATTCAACAACCTATTATGCATCTCCAAATGACTGATTTAACCCCATTTACCAATGGTCCTTCAATAAATACTGTTTAAGTGACTATTTTTCCTTTGGTACATTTGTGAAAAAGGCAATCTCTACGCATGTAGGTGTGTGTAAATTTTGGAGAGAGAGATTAAGTTCTTTGCTCTTTCTTTTGAGGAAGTACAGGGCTGATAATGATAAAGTGGAAGAAAAAAGACTGTGAGCCCCTAAACAATAACTGACTTAAATAAAAGCAGAAAGTGTTTAGTCTACAAAGAAGTCAACTAACGATGGGTTAATTCCATCCAAGCTCTCATTAAAATACAAATGAAGATATCTTTGTAATGCTTGTGTTGTTGTTGTTGTTAAATAAGTCGAGTCCAACTCTGTGACACCATGGACTACAGCATACCAGGCTTCCCTGTCCTTCACCATCTCCTGGAATCTGCTCACTCATGTCCATAGAGTCAGTGATGCCATGCAACCATCTCATCCTTTGTCATCACCTTCTCCTGCCTTCAATCTTTCCCAACATCAGGGTCTTTTCCAGTGGTCAGCTCTTTGCATCAGGTGGCCACAGTATTGGAGCTTCAACTTCAGCATCAGTCCTTCCAATGAATATTCCTTTAGGATTGACTGGTTTGATCTTCTTGCATTCCAAGGGTCTCTCAAGAGTATTCTCCATGCCACAGTTCAAAAACATCAATTCTTTGGTGCTCAGCCTTCTTTATGTTCCAACTCTCATATCCACACATGACTACTGGAAAAACCATAGCTTTGATTATACAGACCTTTGTTGGCAAAGTGATATCTTTGCTTTTTAATATGCTATCTAGTTTTCTCATAGCTTTTTTCCTAAGGAGCAAGCATCTTTTAATTTCATGGCTACAGTCATTATCTGCAGTGATTTTGGACCTCAAGAAAATACAGCTATAAATCAATGATGCATTTGAAAGAAAGCATGTATACATAAATGTACACATATATTTTATATCTTCAAACAGCCTCAAAATAGCTAAAACTCTACATGCACTTCTTAAAGACTATCAGTATTTCTCATTTCTTCTCCTCAACTGAAAGAATTTTATTCAACTGTCAACAGCTATAAAGCACCTTAGATTTTCACATACTTGCAAGCTAAAAGTTAGCCTCTACAATTTCATGTATGCTGACAGAAGATATCAGACTTCTGTGTCAGAGATAAAGAGCATTATGTTAATCGCAGTAGTATTGGAAGAATATCTATATTATTATGCAATTTTCCTGAGTTCCAGTTCCAAAATAGTGATGCAAGAATATTAGATAACTAGCCAGTGGGAGAAGGCAATGGCAACCCACTTCAGTGTTCTTGCCTGGAGAATCCAAGGGATGGCGGAGCCTGGTCGGCTGCCGTCTTTGGGGTCGCACAGAGTCAGCCACGACTGAAGCGACTTAGCAGCAGCAGCAGCCAGTGGATTGTATAACAGGAGAGCAACACTAAACTTAGGGAACCAAACTGTTTTATTGACTTACTTTTTTTTTCTTTTTTAAAATTTTATTTTTTATGTTTATATTTTTTTTGTTTAAAATTTATTTTTAATATAAATTTATTTATTTTAATTGGAGGTTAATTACTTTACAATATTGTATTGGTTTTGCCATACATCAACATGAATCCACCACGGGTGCACATATGTTCCCCATCCTGAACCCCCCTCCCACCTCCCTCCCCACCCCATCCCTCTGGGTCATCCCAGTGCACCAGCCCCAAACACCCTGTCTCATGCATCAAACCTGGACTGGCAATTCATTCACATATGATCACCTACATGTTTCAATGCCACTCTCCCAAACCATTCCACCCTCGCCTTCTCCCACAGAGTCCAAAATACTGTTTCATACATCTGTGTCTCTTTTGCTGCCCCGCATACAGGGTTATCATTACCGTCTTTCTAAATTCCATATATATGTGTTAGTATACTGTATATTAGAGTATAGTTGCTTTACAGCATTGAGTTAGTTTCTACTGTACAGCAAATTGAATCAGCAATTTGAATACCGATAATGCACACCTGTCCTTTGCTTTGGAGGGAGATATTGTCTTTATCTTACTTGACATTCACCTTGGTTTTGCTCCAGAGGGAGCATTATCTCTATCTACCAAAGCTATCCACTATCTAAATATTATTTCAAACAGTCTAGAACAACAAGAACAAGGTTAATGCCTTACTCACAAGGCCTGCAAAAATCTGAGACTAAAGGAGAATTGTCTTCCCATGATAATGTTTGCCAGACATGCCTCTTACTGTTCTCCCATTTCCCTTGCTTATTTCTTCTTAAGCGTACAACTTACAGCTTTATATATCAAGGCTAGACTCTCTTTGGAGAGTAATGGAAGAGAAAAAAATGTGTGCTTGTGTGTGCACAGGTGTGTACATATGTTAGAGTAAAATGACAATAGTCTGCTGCTGCTGCTGCTAAGTCGCTTCAGTCGTGTCCGACTCTGTGCGACCCCATAGACGGCAGCCCACCAGGCTTCCCCGTCCCTGGCATTCTCCAGGCAAGAACACTGGAGTGGGTTGCCGTTTCCTTCTCCAATGCATGAAAGTGAAAGTGAGTCACTCAGTCGTGTCCGATTCTTGGCGACCCCATGAACTGCAACCTACCAGGCTCCTCCATCCATGGGATTTTCCAGGCAAGAGTACTGGAGTAGGGTGCCGTTGCCTTCTCTGGACAATAGTCTAGGAATACCCATAAACTACAACTTTGTATGAATCATAAGGAAAGAAGACACACGTCACAATTAACAAGTAGATACTAGTCTATACAACGTCTAGAGAGATTCTTGAAACTTTTTTTTTACTAACTAAAGTTTAGAAGAAAGTGTGTTTAGGAAAAAAACTGTAAAACACTCATTTTATCTGCTAAAAGATGCAAATTAATGGAGAGTGATTATAACATCTTCAGTTCAATTCAGTTCAGTTCAGTTGCTCAGTCGTGTCCGACTCTGTGACCCATGAATCGCAGCACGCCAGGCCTCCCTGTCCATCACCAACTCCCGGAGTTCACTCAGACTCGCGTCCATGGAGTCAATAATGCCATCCAGCCATCTCATCCTTGGTCGTCCCCTTCTCCTCCTGCCCCCAATCCCTCCCAGCATCAAAGTCTTTTCCAGTGAGTCAATTCTTCACATGCAGTGACCAAAGTATTGGAATTTCAGCTTTAGCATCATTCCTTCCAAAGAAATCCCAGAGTTGATCTCCTTCAGAATGGACTGTTTGGATCTCCTTATATGCCCATACGATCACCTCTATCTCTGAGATCAAAATTATATCAGAAAGCGAATTGAACAACAGACCTAGACTACAGTTTCCCAGTGCTGTGATCCAGCTCAGGCAGGACCATATCATACATAAGACCAAACTGAACCCAGATCACTTGGTTTAATCCAGAGTTTGCCAGCCAATGGACCATGCTGTGTCTTTGTCCTCATATACAAAATAGCAGTGATAACAGTACATGGCCACTGGAGTCTTGGGAAGAAGATGCACCAATAAATGTGATGTGTTCTAAACACACCTCCGTAGGATACATTTCCAGGCACACTGGCAGATCACCTTCTAAGCCCGCTTGTCTGACATAGCACACCACCCCCACTATCCCTATGAAATCTCACCCACTCCACTCCTAGCTTTCTAGTAAATCTTTCTATACTTGTTCTGATATTACAAAATCTCAGCAGATTTATGTCTTGTGATTCCACAGTTTTGGGAACTTTGTACCTGGGAAACATTGAGTATTTGAAAAAGGGTAAACTAGTATCCGTGATGTTTGGTGGAGTTTAAAGTAACATTACCATCCCTCACTAAAAGAGAAACAATGTGTTTGTTTTTACTTAGAAATTCAATTCCAGTTTCTCAATAATTTAAGAGCTGTACTTTTAAATTTTGTATTTTAAGCTTTTAAGGTGGAATGTTTCAGTCACATAGAAAAGTACAGTTGAACACAGAGTGAACCCTCAGCCAGTTTGAATTGCAAATAGAGCCAAATTATTCCCCAGGTTACCACCCCAGCCTCTCCCAATCCTCAGATCCCTAGCTCTATCCCAAGATACTCGCCATACTTCAAACTGTTTTGAAAGAAATCCCAGGCATCCTAATTATTTCCTCTCTATATATTTAAGCATGAGAATCACCTCTCATCTGATTAATTTCTTTTATGAACTGATGCAGACTATTCTGTCTCTAGCAAAAAATCTTCAGTATTTAACATTATACTTCAAAAATAATGGCATTTATCTTATTTTATACATTTCATGTATCTCTATTATATTGTCTGTTCCAATGTCATTTTTATTTTTAAACACCTTTATTGAGGTATAGTTGATGTACAAAACTACTCATTTAACATATGTAATTTAGTAAGTTTGGACGTATGCATACAACCATGAACTTATTTCCACAATAAAGGTAACAAACATATCCATTACTTTCAAAATTTTACTCACACCTCCCCTTATCCACATGGTAAAAACACTTAATATGAGATTTACTCTATTAAAAAATAAGGCACAATAAGGTATTGTTAAATATAGATACTGATCTCTTTTTCATCTTATATAACCAAAAATTTAGACCATGGAAAAACTTCCCATTTCCCCCCACAAATGTCATTTTCTTCTCAGGTTCTTTATTTCAGATACTCATATAACTGGAATTATGCAGTACTTGTCTTTCTGTGACTGGTTTATTTCACTTAGCATACTGCCTCCCAAGTTTGTTCACATTGTCACATTTGGCAAGATTTCTTTCACTTTTTTAAGGCTGATTAATATTTCATCGCATGTGTATGTCACAGTTTTCATTCATTTTCCATTAATGAACATTTAGATTGCTTTATATCTTATCTACTCTATCTATTATTGTACTACAATGAACTCGAGATAGCAGATTATCTCTTTGAGATCCTGACTTCAGCTCCTTTGGGTATATGCCCAGAAGTAGCATTGCGGCATCATATAGTAACTCTATTTTTCATTTTTTGAGGAAACTCCTTACTGTTTTCAGTAGTGGTTGCATCATTTTATATCCCAACAACAGCTGTACAAGGATTCCATTCTTCATTTCCATAAACAGATTTCCCAAACCAGAGAAGCACACAAGATGTAACAATGCTGATGTCAACATGTTATGCCTGACCACAGCTCAGCATTATATATTTATGATATATGAGTAAACACCATATTTTTTCCTACTGATGAAGGCATATTTTAGCAAAACTCAGGCCAAATAGATGATATATGAAAACTATCAAAATAAAAATTCCATAATGGGATTTAAGAGTATACTAGTAAAAGGTTAGTTAGCCCTGATTTGAAAACACCATTATCTAGAAAAAAGCCATTTAGGAAAGGCTTAGAAACACAAAGAATGTTCTAAATAATAAATGCTGAGAGCTGTAGTCTTCAATGTTCTTTACCACAAACAAAGAAGAATTAGATTCTGGCTATGTTACTGTCACAAAAATAAAGAATGCTGACATCCAAAAAGACTCTGCCCAAGAGAACAGAGTAAAATAACAGAAATTCAAGGAATTAGTCTATGAGCTAAGCATATTTATTCCAGAACAAATAGTCTGTGAGGATCCAGGTGCATAATTGGGAGAGGAGATACAAATAAATGGACTAAAAATATAGACATTTGTAAAACTCAACCAGAACATATGACTTAATTTTGAATAATTATAAAGTATCCTCCCTGGTCTTTACAAACCATTATAAAAGAAATGACAATTATCTCAAATAGAGGAATATGTACTTATTTTTTTTTGTGGGGGGAGAGAGTGTTCTATATAAAACAGTGGAATATTTTTGGACCCCTATTGTCATCAGACATATGCAATAAAGTATGGCCTCTAGAATTAGAACAGAGACATTAAGTGAATTCACTATCAAAAAGGCAAAATAAAAGAGAGAACTATATTAAAAGAGAAAGGAAGGGAAAAAAATCAACACTGAATTAATCTACATTTGTGCCAACTGAGAGATCATATATTCCAAAGCAATGCTTCACTTCTGGGTGGTACACAATCGAATAGCTCATCCAGAACACAGCAGAAAGAAGAAAGAAATGAGAACCTTGAGGGAAAAAGTGACAGTTCTGGTGGACTTAAAATATTATTCTAAACTGTAAAATGTTTATGTCCCTAAAGGGAAAATAAGAGAAAAGGGAAAGTAAGCATTGATCAACTATCCAATAAGAAACAATGAAGAAAAGTTCTCCAAAGTGAAGAAGAAATCCAAGAATGCAAGATAAAGGATTTGAATATGATTAAACCAGTCCATTCTGAAGGAGATCAACCCTGGGATTTCTTTGGAAGGAATGATGCTAAAGCTGAAACTCCAGTACTTTGGCCACCTCATTCGAAGAGTTGACTCATTGGAAAAGACTCTGATGCTGAGAGGGATTGGGAGCAGGAGGAGAAGGGACGACCGAGGATGAGATGGCTGGATGGCATCACGGACTCAATGGACGTGAGTCTGAGTGAACTCCGGGAGTTGATGATGGATAGGGAGGCCTGGTGTGCTGCGATTCATGGGGTCACAAAGAGTCGGACACTACTGAGCGACTGAACTGAACTGAACTGAACTGAAAGCAAAGTTAAAAAAATTAATCACATGGAGCATGTCTTTAGAAAATTTTTCCCATTAAGAGAAATATATCCAGGTAAACAAGCAGAAAAATCTAATTAAAACAAGTATATGAAAATAAAACTTTGCTCATAATTAATACTCCAAATACAAGCTTTTTAAGAAAAGCATTGTTTCTGGGATTTGCTTGATGGTTCTTTTATATTTTTTTTCTTAAATGTAGTTTAAATGTAAGTAATATCTGTCATATTAAAAATTCACACTATTCATTAAAGAATAAAATGAAATTTGAATTCTTTCCTTCACTCTCTTTTCCCTGGGCCCCTGACCAGAAGGTAACCAATTGAGCAGTTACTAGTATATTCCCACTAAAAATAGTACCTACTAATGTATAAAATAAAAAGATTAGGAAATATCTTGCTTTAATCCATGCATATATAACATTTACTATGCACTGAGCAATATTTTAAGAACTTATAATTATTACCTAAATACACATTATTCCAAATGTCCTACTGGACCTTTTTAATATAAATTTAAAACAGATTTCATTACAGGTAGTAAGAACACTAAGTTGCAAACTTTAGGAGGAAATAAAGTCATCATAAGTAATTAACACACAATAAGAAAAATGCAATAAAATATTGATTGTGGTAAAAACCAGAGATATCACTTTGCTAACAAAGGTTCATATAGTCAGAGCTATGGTTTTTCCAGTAGTCATGTATAGATATGAGAGTTGTACCACATGGCTGAGCACTGAAGAATAAATGCTTTTGAATCGTGGCACTAGAGAAGACTCTTGAGAGTCCCTTGGACTGCAAGGAGATCAAATCAATCAATTCTAAAAAAGAAAAAACATCAGCACCAAATATTCATTGAAAAGTAATGTTGAAGCTGAACCTCCAATACTTTGGCCACCTCATTCAAAGAGATGACTCTGTGGAAAAGACCCTGATGCTGGAAATGATTGAAGGAAAAAGGAAAAGTGGGTAGCAGAGACGAGATGGTTGGATGGCATCACTGACTCAATGGACATGAATTTGAGCAAACTCTGGGAGATAGTGAAGGACAAGGGGCCTGGCGTGCTACAGTCCATGGGGTTGCAGAGTTGGACATGACCTAGCGACTGAAAAACAACATGGTAACAAAAGAAAAGAAAATTTGAAAATTTGGGATTTTTAATGTTTATGTTCAGATGTATGATTAAAAGCCCCATTGTTAGATGTTATTATTAGCACACAAGCAGCATACTGTAAATAAGAAGTATATATACACAGAACACACTAGTCATAGCAAACACTCTTTTCAAACAACACAGCAGACACCTTTATATACGGATATCACTAGATGGTTAATACTGAAATCATATTGATTATATTCTTTGCAGCCAAAGATGGAGAAGCTCTATACAGTCAGCAAAAACAAGCCCGAGAGCTGACTATGGCTTAGATCATTAGCTCCTTATTTCAAATTTCAGGATTAAATTTAAGAAAGTAAGGAAAACTATTAGGCCATTCAGGTACAACCTAAATCAAATCCCTTATACAGTGGGGTATCAAATAGACATTCAAGGGGTTAGATATGGTAGAAAGAGTACCTGAAGAACTATCAACGGAGGTTCTTAGCATTGTATAGGAGGTAGATTCCAAAACTGTGCCTGCAAAAGAGACACAAGAAGGCACAGCAGTTGTCTGAGGAGGCTTTACAACCACCTCAGGAAAGACGAGAAGTGAAAAGCAAGGGAGAAAGGGAAAGATATGCTCAACTGAATGACGAGTTCCAGAGAAGAGCTAGGAAAGATAAGAAGGCCTTCTTAAGTAAGCAATCCAAAGAAATAGAGGGAAACAACAGAGAAAGAAAGACTAGAAATCTTTTCAAGAAAATTGGAGATATGAAGGATGGGCATGATAAAGGACAGAAATGAAATGGTAAGGACCTAACCAAAGATATTAAGAGTAAATGTCAAGAATACATAGAAGAACTCTACAAAAAAATCTTAATGACCAGGATAATCACAATGGTGTGGTTACTATAGAGCCAGACATCCTGGACTGTGAAGTCAAGTGGGCCTTAGGAAGCATTACTATGAACAAAGCTGTGGAGATGATGGAATTCCAACTGAGCTATTTCAAATCCTAAATGATGATTCTCTTAAAGTACTACAATCAATATGTCAGCAAATTTGGAAAAGTCAGCAAGGGCCACAGGACTGGCAAAGGTCAGTTTTCATTCCAATCTCAAGGAAGGGGTATGCCAAAGAATGTACACACTACTGTACAATTGCCCTCATATAACATGCTAGCAATATTATGTTCAAAATCTTCAAGCTAGGCTTTAACAGAAAAAATTTCAGATGTACAAACTAGATTTAGAAAAAGCAGTGGAGCCAGAGATCAAATTGTCAACATTTGATGGATCAGAGAGGAAGCAAAGGAATCCTAGGGAAAAACATCTACTTCTTCTGCATTGACTATACCAAAGCATTTGACTGTGTGGATCATAACAGACTGTGGAAAATTCTTAAAGAGATGGGAATACCATACCACCTGGCCTGCCTTCTGATAAAACAGTATGTGGGTCAAGAAGCAACAGTTAGAACTAGACATGGAACAATAGACTTGTTCATAATTGGGAAGGGAGTTTGACAAGACTGTATATTGTCACCCTGATTATTTAATGTATGCAGAGTGAAGGTGAAGTCACTCAGTCGTGTCCGACTCTTTGCGACCCCATGGACTGTAACCTACTAGGCTTCTCAGTCCGTGGGATTCTCCAGGCAAGAATACTGGAGTGGATTGCCATTTCCTTCTCCATGTATGCAGAGTACATAATATGAAATGCTGCACTGGCTGAATCCATGCTGGAATCAAGATTAGTGGGAGAAATGTCAACAACCTCAGACATGCAGATTATGCCACCCTTATGGCAGAAAGTGGGACTTCCCTGGTGGCTCAGATGGTAAAGTGTCTGCCTACAAGGCAGGAGACCTGGGTTCAATCCCTGGGTTGGGAAGATCTCCTGGAGAAGGAAATGGCAACCCACTCCAGTATTCTTGCTTGGAAAATCCCATGGACAGAGGAGCCTGGTAAGCTGCAGAAGAGTCAGACACGACTGAGAGATTCACTTTCACTTTCATGGCAGAAAGTGAATAGGAACTAAAGAGCCTCTTGATGAAATTGAAAGAGAGTAAAAAACTTGGCTTAAAACTCAACATTCACAAAACTTAAGAACATGGCTTCTGGTCCCATCACCTCATGACAAAGAGAAGGGGAAAAGGGTAGAAGTAGTGACAGGTTTTATTTTCCTGGGTTTCAAAAACACTATAGACAAGGACTGAAGCCCTGAAGTTAAAAGACTCTTGCTCCTTGGAAGAAGCTATGACAAACCTAGACAGCATATTAAAAAGCAGAGATATCACTTTTCTGACTAAAGTTCATATATTTGAGGCTATGATTTTTCCAGTAGTCTTTTATGGATGTGAGAGCTGAACCATAAAGAAGACTGTGTGCCAAAGAATTGATGCTTTTGAACTGTGGTGTTGAAGAAGACTCTTGAAAGCCCCTTGGACAGCAAGGAGTTCAAACCAGTCAATCCTAAAGGAAATCAATTCTGAATATTCATTGGGAGGACTGATGCTGAAGCTGAAGCTCCAGTACTTAGGTCACCTTATACCAAGAGTCAACTCACTGGAAAAGACCCTGATGCTGGAAAATAGTCTGGACAACTCATGGAAGAGTCTGGAAGTCTTCCTGGAAGATATTCATGGAAATGCCTTGAATGAGTATGAATGACAGCCGCTCAGTCATGTCCGACTCTTTGCCACGCCATGGATTGTAGCCTGCCAGGCTTTCTGTCCATGGGATTTTCCAGGCAAGTATATGGGAGCGGGTTGCCATTTCCTTCTCCAGGGTAAACTGTTTGGGCTCACAGTATAATCAGTCAAGGAAAACAACTTCTTAATGTCAAAGTATGTGCAGTTGTCCAGTGGGAATGTCCCTATAATCAAAGAACTGCAGGTGTGCTGTGGTACTCATGGTTCATCTTCCCATTCACACTGACCATCTAATAATCAGCCTCCTCTAGAGGGACCATAATGTTGCCTTCCAGAAACTGGTCACTCAGTTGACATTCTCTTCAACCAGAACAAGCTTGAACCAAGATATAGACATCGGGAAGAAATTCTTAAGATATGCGGAAGCATTCTTTACCAAATAGGGGTATTATGCAGAAAATTTAAGAATCAAAAAAAGGTGGGACCAGGTGACCTCTAATGTCCCTTCCAAAGCTCTGATTATATCACAAGCTATCTGTCTTCTAAAACAACACAATTTTTACTCTTGGGCATGGTTGAAAATATATCTCCATATACCACTGTCATAATTTTACAGGAAACAGCAACTGCACAAGCTGTGACCAACTCAACATGCCAAGAGATTTAAAGTGATATATGTCCAGACTCATTGAACTAGACTACTTTATTGCATTCTCTGATATCAGCAGGCTGGTTGTCAAGCACTGAGAGTATGTTAAAGCTAGTGTAAGCACAAAGCATTAAGGAAGCAGAAGTGTGTTAAATGCCTTTGTTTAATCTCCTCACTTTTTCTCCTACCTCATCTCTGACAAATGCCTACCTTCCCCAATGTACCCTACCACTGAAAAGCCTTATTTACTTTAACTTAATTTGGGTACTTGGTAACACCTGTTTTAACTTCGAGGATTTTCATTTCTATTCATGAACTACATGGATATCTCTTCTACCTTTTAATGTAATTTTATATAAGGTTTCCCTGGTGGCTCAGATGCTAAAGAATCTCCCTGCAATGCAGGAGGCCCAAGTTTGATCTCTAGGTCAGGAAGATACCCCAGAGAATGGAATGGCAACCCACTCCAGTATCCTTGCCTGGAGAATCCCATGGACAGAGAAGCCTGGCGGGCTATAGTCCATGGTGTCACAAAGTGTCAGGCATGACTGAGCAACTAACATTTTCACTTTCACTTACGTCTATGAAAATAAACACACATAAGATTTTAGATAAGTCACATGTTCTCCAAGGCTTAAAATATAATGTAGCTGTTTCCTCCCCTTTTGTCCTCAAGCTGATCTTCATTCCCCAGAGGTATTTGCTCCTTTATCTGTTTCTGTGGTACCTACTTTTACGTTTCAAATAACATGTTTATTGGACTGTGTCTTTTTTTTTTTTTTTCCATTTTAGATATTATCTATTGAATTCCTACTGTGGAAAGTGAGGACTTAACCCTCTTTCTCACCTCCTGCCTTATATATAAAATTTCTATACTTTACCCTTCAGTAGAGTTGTATCTGTGTTTATAATATCAGTATTAGTATTCATTATTGCTTTTCTTTTGCTTTTTTTGATTCTGCTCAAAGGTATTTTCTCTTCATTGCATGTAATTAGAATTCTATATTCATCCCCAAATTCTCAGATGTAGGCATACATCCTATTCTAAATATATTTTAAAAAGTCAAGTACTTCAGAGACTGACTTTCAAATAACCCCGCGTTTAGGCACCATCACTTTCTGTAAGAATTGGCCCTCCAAATTCTTTGGCTTTCTGGCACTCTGTCGTGAGAAACAGGTTGCTTCTCAGTGTTCTTTGTCTCCTAGCCCACCCACCCCTACTCAGAACACTGGCTAACTTTGTTTTCTTGTTTTCTAAATTTTGGTGAGTCATTTCCCCTTTCTTTTTCTTGTCTGTCATGATTTAAGCCTTCTAAAAATCCTTTCTAAATGAAGATCACAAGGTTGTTTTTTTTTTTTAAGTGCAAATTTTCTACCCAGGAGAGCAAATGCCTCTCTCTTGAGATAATCGTCCATTTTCTATGGCAAGTCTTTGACTAGGCATCTTGGCCCCCCATTTTCTTACAGCAAAACTTCACTTACAGTTGCTTGGTTTTTCATGAGCATAGGTTATTAGAGTAGAAAAGGAAACAATTTGTTCTAGCGCCCCCAATAACGAAAGGTTCTGTTTACAAAAAGAGATGGATGAAATTTAGTGCCCAAAAGATGGTAATGAGAGGTGCTATCATTGAACACTGGCTCTGTTGCTGGAACTGTTCTAAGCACTTCACGGATGTGAGTAAATTAACTCACCGGATTCTCATGGCAGCCCCTAGAGCACAGGGTTTTCATTCCTTTGTCTTCTCTGTTTAATAGAAATTATTGCTGCAGCCACTGTTAATAGCACGCTGAGACAGTTTTCACATTTTCATACCTGATTTCCAACATTCAGCTTTGCTTCCTGTGGGAAGTTTGAGACCAGATTCTCAAACTTTTATGGTCAGACTTGTCCCATCCCCCTTGGACCATTAAAAACAACAGCCTAAGCTGCTCACCTCATACAAGGGTTTGGTATTTAAAGTTTTTGCCAACTTTCCACAAGAGATAAATGATGTGTCAAAATATTTGACTAGTCAATAAATGTATTGTTTATTTAAGACAAATTAACACAAATTAAATTTACTGATACTTGATAACTTTGATGAGAAACAGTATATTATTATGCTACTATGTTCCAGAGACAGTAAAGTGAGGTGGTTCAAGTCCTGGTTCTGCTATTCACTAGCTGAATATTCTGGAACAATTTATGAACTCCGTTTCATTTCATTTATCTGTGTGTGTTAAGTTGCTTCAGTCGTGTCCAACTCTTTGCAACCCTGTGGACTATAGCCCATCAGGCTTCTCTGTCCATGGGATTCTCCAGGCAAGAATTCTGGAGTGGGCTACCATGACCTCCTCCAGGTGATCTTCCAGACCCAGAGATGGAATCCAAGTTTCTTACATCTCCTGCATTGGCAGGTGGGTTCTTTACCACTAGCGCCACCTGGGAAGCCCTCACTTATCTGTAACATGGGGTTAATAATTTCTAGAATAGGGTTGTAATAGCGAGGTGGCTCAGACAGTAGAGAATCTGCCTTCAATGCAATAGGTCCTGGCTTCGATCCCCAGGTCAAGAGGATTCCTGGGTTGCGAAGATCCCCCTGGAAAATGGAATGGCTATCTATGCCAGTATTCTTGCCTGGAGAATTTCATGGACAGAGAAGTCTGGTGAGCTACTGTTTATGGGGCCGCAAACTGTTGGACACAACTAATACTTTCACTTTTTTTCACAAGTTAATTTTACATAAGCAGCATTTGGAATAGTATTTGCTGTATAGTTGGCCCTTACCTAACCTATTGGCAAGAATAGAGTGACTCTGAAAGGAAGACATATTCCATCTCTTATGAACAAAGTAACTGAGTTGCAAAAGAAGTGCAGTCTGTCTCCCAACTCCATAGTTTCCAGGGTATTAGTCTTTATAAATCTCCCAAGGCGTTAGCTGAATGAACCAAATACCAAATCATATATGAAGAAAGACATCTTCTCATCCCATGGTAAGTCTAGAAAAGAATATGCAAATGATATCCTTCAAACCCATTTTGAAGGTTAAGGAAGCACTACCTTTTCTGATTTGAATAAATATTTCAAAAAACATGTAAGTTCTGGAGAGTAATAACAATTCATGTAACAGTTTGTTATTCCAAAAATATTTTTCCAATGATACTGAAGGATATATTCTAAATTGGAATATACCATTTTTAAAAAATTGATACCAAACCTTGCTTAAATATA
The DNA here is from genome assembly GCA_006408695.1 of Aepyceros melampus. Taxonomy (NCBI): domain Eukaryota; kingdom Metazoa; phylum Chordata; class Mammalia; order Artiodactyla; family Bovidae; genus Aepyceros; species Aepyceros melampus. The sequence goes on along the minus strand of SJXQ01011186.1, from coordinate 36,949 downwards.
AAACTTGTCATAACAGAGTCCTGTGTGATCTCACTCTCCTAGTCTCTCTTAGGCTCACATAGCTATTCATTTTTGTACTATGCATTCCAGATACATAGGAATTGTCTGTTTCATCAGCATATTCTGCTGGCTCCAATATCAGAGATTTGACATATGCTGTTCCCTCAAACTGGAATGTTTGTCCTCTTATTCTATATCTAGTAAAAATGGCAGATCCTTCAGGTCTGAAATTTTATCTAATTTTCTCAGAAAGGTTAAATCTCCAGGCTTAGGTAAGCCCACATAATATACCTTCATAATAATACCTATAACCCTGCTCCTAGTAATTTGCATGTTTTTAATTGTTTTACTGATTATATACAACTGTTTGTCTTTCAGTCAACCTGTAATCTCCATAACATCCGCAAACACAGTTGATTCCTTTCTTCTCTGTAAGTTCACTCCTACCCCTACTGCTGAATACCATGTCTTTCCACAAAGCAGCCCACTACTTGTCAAATAATAACCAATTACTTTTCAGTATTGTCTGTTTCCACTGTTTACCTGTTTTTCAAAAATGGAAGAGTCATTTAGAAAATAGTCATGGTGAAGTGAAAGTATTTAGCAAAATAAAATTTTCCTCTTCAATATATTTGCATATTATGTCTCCTGGAAATTTTGCCTGTTATGAATCTAGGTTTAAGTTTTTCCTTCCACTTATTGTCTTGAATTTACAATAAAAGGAAAAAAGATCTTTTACCATTATAAAAGTCAAGGTGTTCTTCTATCTCAAATTATTTTGATCTGTTTTCTAAGATTCTTGAAGTAAAGGAAGAGTAAGGAGAAAATATATTTTACAGAAATATGACTGAGAAGGGCTTTGTACCCTGCAGAAGTTATTTAAAGTTCTAAGTAGCTCTTCCATAACAAAAACCCACCAGGCAAATGACCCCTTTTCCTGTGTGCCAATCTAATTGTATAAGAACTTTTTTTTTCACTCACTTATGCTTAAGGGAAAAAGTCGTCCTCACTCGGCTTTCATGGTTAAGTCACAGTTCCACAGTCTTGTAAACAAACAGATGAGACAACTGGGATTCATTTTAGAGATCATTAGAAAAGAGCTGAGATGGACTTCTTGTAATTTTAAAAGTCAATACTTAATCAAGAAAACACATGCCAAAAGATAGACAAGTATTTTCTTCTGACAAACTAAATATCAGCTCCAGGAGCATTATTGTAAAACAGAGTTGATTCTATAACTCCCAGCACACTCAGACAGAAATTTACCTCTAAAGTCTAATTTGATTTCCTTATCAGGCAATTAGTATATTATTAAAAATTCACTGCAGAGTCAATCTCCTGTTGATTTGCATAATTAAGTTGCCTTCTCTCTGTTAAATTAAGGGAGTTTTTATTCATTTCTAGAGCAGACTTCTGAGGATTGAAAGGGTTCTTTTTCACACCATAATAAACCATATCCATGGCCATATATATTTTATACATATATATAGCTTACTTTTAATCTTTCATAAAGTTCAAGTTGTCAGATTTTGGCAAGAGATACTCAATTCTTTCTATTCCCTTCTCACTTCTGCTCACTCCATCTCTGAAAAAAATATCTGTAAATAAATAGTTGTTTCTAATACATGCTGAAAGCATACTAAATTCTTCCTTAGGAGTTACTTGCTGCCAGTCACTAAGTCAAAGGAGTAAACATTAGTGAAAGCCAAACCTCATGAAGTTTCCAGGATTGGTTTAGATAAGAAAGTTTTTTTTTTTTTTTTAAAGTATCTTCCAGATTTGTCTTTAAATATCTAGAGTTCACAAAGTTTGGAGGAAGGCTTCTCTTTAGGTTCTCTGTGAATGCTTTTAAAAGAAAAGAACAGTTTTGTTGTGGGGGTATAAGTTACCTGATTTGAGTCTTAGAAAATTCAGAAGTATAAATCACATTTTTTAAAGGTTAAATTTGGTGATGAAAGAACAGCATAGGGGAGGAAAAAGTTCTCCTTGACCCTCTTAGGCCTCCTGCCAAGGTCTGAAAACTAACTTGACAAAAAGATTAACAGGAGACAAGCCTACAGCTTGAGCACTTACAGGTACATGGCAACCTTTACAAGAGAAGGAAGACCAGAAGAAACAACCAGAACAAGAGGCTTGTATCAGTTTTAGACAAATAATAAATTTGTAAAGAATTGAGAAAAAGGAGTTTGGGCTAGAGGCATTAAATGGTGCAGAAGTAACTAGAAAGATAAGGGTAAGTCTAGCTAGGTTTGCTAATACAGCTCCTGGGCCCTAAATTCCCAGTCTCTGGTGATAATGATCCCTTCTGTTTTCCATCCAGGAAGGTGGTGACTCTAAAATATGCTCAACGTGAGAGTTGTAAACCAAGTTGTATTTGTAGCAAAATGAGGACTATAGGCCAGGAGACAGCATTTCAGATAGCTCTGAGAAACTGATCCGAAGAGGTAAGGGGAAGGTCAATATATATTCAGTTCAGTCGCTCGGTCGTGCCCGACTCTTTGCGACCCCATGAATAGCAGTGCACCAGGCCTCCCTGTCCATCGCCAACTCCCGGAGTTCACTCAGACTCACGTCCATTGAGTCCGTGATGCCATCCAGCCATCTCATCCTCGGTCGTCCCCTTCTCCTCCTGCCCCCAATCCTCCCAGCATCAGAGTCTATATACACACACACACACACACACACACACACACACATGATTTTGGTGAAGGAAGAGTACATGCAATCAAGCACATATGTTTTTACACAAGGTTACTGCTTGTCTCATGAAGCTTAGTGAAGGTCAGGAGGCGCATATATCACCATGAAGGATTTTAGTGTTCTTCTAGATATGAGGAGATAACAAAACTTGGGCTCATAAAATTGGCTCCTGAAAATATCTGTCTGAAGACTTATTCTGCCAGTTATTCCCAGAGCTCAAAGCGCCTCAATTCTATTCTCCACCCTAAACTCCTTTCGGGGAGTGCTGAAAATCAGTGACTGCAGAAGGGCATGATTTAATCCTTGTAGAGGTAAAGTGCTAGTTGACAAAGGCTACCATGGGGAACTTTCACGTCACCTGTTTTCAGGGGAGCAGGGGCTAAACGAGGGCAGTGGTGACAAGATCAGAGTAATCTTCCTACTCCTGCCTTTTCCTGAGACTCCTTCACCTTAAGATATTCGGAATGCCAAGGGGCCATGTTTGGAGGTAGCATGCCCTGTACCTCATTGATAGGTGGTTTCACAGTTTATTCTTCTTGCTTGTTATCCAGTGTTTACTGAGACTGAGGCAATAAAAGACAGCGAGGCCAACAAGTTTACCGCCTAGTGAGCCAACTAAATGAAGTACATTATATATTAATAAAGAGTTTCTGGATCCAGGATGTGTGTCTCTTGGGGACAATAAGTCAAAATGGTACATTCGCGTGGAATGATTGTTAGTTCTCTGTTACCAGGTAGAACGTTTAATTTTTATGTCTGAATTGCCTGAGCTGCCTTCAATTCACCTCCAGGAAAGAAGGATACAAGGTAAGCTATTAAGAACAGTCTTGAGTTTAACATCATTTCCTTTTAAACCTCTGTTGCTGCTAAGATGCAGAGCAAGAGTCCATGCATTTCTAGTACTGAGCACATAGTAGGCATTGAGTCAATGTTTGTGGAGGAAAGAAGAAGGCAAGTCAGTATTTTCTAATTTAAAATGTATTTACTTTTTTCTAGGACTTGCAAAGTTAGTATGTGAATACTCATTATTTGAAATGAAAAGTGTTGCTCAATGCTAGTCAATCAATGGAAGGAGAATAAGAGAAGTATTTTTTTTTATGATATGCTTCTTTCTTTACATACCTGCTTGATTCACTTCCAGAAATAGTTTTATAAAAGTAACATCTGCTTTTTCAAGGCCCAGATTTGTGTTCAGACTCCAGTAACCATAACTAACATGATATGTAATATTGACTGTAAATAATTATGGCTATGGGTTGTCTGATTTGTTTCAGAATCCCAGTGAATCAAATTTTTTTAGGGTTGTTAAGACATAGTTATACCTTCTATTTATTTCCATTCTTCATCTATGTGCTTCCATTTTTAACTTTAAAGGCAAAACTGCCTCCATATGATAGGGACTCTCAATGTAAATAATTATCTGAAGCTTATAGACTATTTAGACAGAAGTCCATGTTGGAGTAGGGCTATAACGGAGAGAGCAGATAACCAGCAGCCATGCTTAGTTATAATTTATAACCAAGAACACCAAACTTCATTGTTAAAATGCTTCATTATCACTCAAAATTGGTCAGTTTTGTCCTTTCACATTACAGGGGAGATTTTTCACATGATAAAATGAGGACAGAAAGAATTTTTGATGAAAAGTCAGAGCACACACACACCTTAAAGGTGCTCTTGGAAGAACACTCATTTGAACAAGCAGGGAGTAAATGATTGACACTCTGTATAAGGGCTTAGAAAGTCAAGGCTTTGACGTGTCATTTGTTAGAAACCCTATTATAATAACTGACAGCCATATCCAACAGATGCACCATAGAGATGTTGGGCCAATTTCTTCCCTAAGAAACATTAAATATTGTGAATTTTAATATGAAATATTCAGCAGTGGAAACCAGTGGTGCTATTCTTGTTGACAAGGAAAGGACTCCGCATCATGCACACAATTCTAAAAGGTATAAAGGTTACAAGTGATGAAAATTATACAAAGAGTTACAAGAGCTTTGCTAAGCCAGCTGATTTGAAAAGTGGACAGAATGAAAGATTTTAAAGCACAGAGGCTCCTTTTATCTCTAAGAACTTCTGTTTGAGAGACAAACCTTGAAATCAGCATTTGCAATTTTACATATGACTACTTACTAATGCAAAACATTTTATGACACAAGATTAGGGGTGTCTGAGGAACAGACATATATAATATTTCCAATTTACTGCTTCAAATGAGATTTGCTTATTTGAGTCAAGAAGGTAGCAGCCAAGAAAAAGTATTTAATTTCTTTCCTACTTGCAGAGGTAAAAAGAATGACCATGGAGTAGAGATGAGACCAGAGTAAATTTTTATAAAGGAGAATTGGGACACTTTGGTCCCCCTTTATCAACGCTCCCATTTCTGAACTTCCAAAGTACCCTATCTCTGCCCAACCTCCAGGATCTAATGCTTGATCATCTGCACTGGAGCTAATGCAATGACGGTAATAATAGGAATAAAGTGCACAACAAATGTGATGCACTTGAATCATCCCCAAACCACCTCCTGACCCCAATCAGTGGAAACGTTTTCTTCCATGAAACCCTGGTGCTGCTGCCCTTTATATACACAATTTGCATAGCTTTGAAAGGAAAGTGCTTGATTTCAATCCCAAAGAAAGGCAATGCCAAACAATGCTCAAACTTCCGCACAATTGCACTCATCTCACACACTAGCAAAGTAATGCTTAAAATTCTCCAAGCCAGTTTCAGCAATACGTGAACCGTGAACTTCCAGATGTTCAAGCTGGTTTTAGAAAAGGCAGAGGAACCAGAGATCAAATTGCCAACATCCGCTGGATCATGGAACAAGCAAGAGAGTTCCAGAAAAACATCTATTTCTGCTTGATTGACTATGCCAAAGCCTTTGACTGTGTGGCTCACAACAAACTGTGGAGAATTCTGAAAGAGAAGGGAATATCAGACCACCTGACCTGCCTCTTGAGAAATCTGTATGCAGCTCAGGAAGCAACAGTTAGAATGGACATGGAACAGACTGGTTCCAAGTAGGAAAAGGAGTCCATCAAGGCTGTATATTGTCACCCTGCTTATTTAACTTATATGCAGAGTACATCATGAGAAACGCTAAACTGAAAGAAACAAACTGGAATCAAGATTGCCGGGAGAAATATCAATAACCTCAGATATGCAGATGACACCACTCTTATGGCAGAAAGTGAAGAGGAACTAAAGAGCCTCTTGATGAAAGTGAAAGAGGAGAGTGAAAAAGCTGGCTTAAAGCTCAACATTCAGATAACTAAGATCATGGCATCTGGTCCCATCACTTCATGGTAAATAAATGAGGAAACAATGGAAACAGTGGCTGACTTATTTTGGGGGGACTCCAAAATCACTGCAGATGGTGATTGCAGCCATGAAATTAAAAGACACTTACTCCTTGGAAGGAAAGTTATGACCAACCTAGACAGCACATTAAAAAGCAGAGACATTACTTTGCCAACAAAGGTCAGTCTAGTCAAGGCTATGGTTTTTCCAGTGGTATGTATGGATGTGAGAGTTGGACTATAAAGAAATCTGAACGCCAAAGAATTGATGCTTTAGAACTGTGGTGTTGGAGAAGACTCTTGAGAGTCCCTTGGACTGCAAGGAGATCCAACCAGTCCATTCTAAAGGAGATCGGTCCTGGGTGTTCATTGGAAGGACTGATGTTGAAGCTGAAACTCCAATACTTTGGCCACCTGATGCGAAGAGCTGACTCATTGGAAAAGACCCTGACGCTGGGAAAGATTGAGGGCAGGAGGAGAAGTGGACAACAGAGGATAAGATGGTTAGATGGCATCACTGACTCAATGGACATGAGTCTGAGTGAACTCCGGGAGTTGGTGATGGACAGGGAGGCCTGGCTGCTGTGTTTCATGGGGTTGCAAAGAGTCAGACACTACTGAGCGACTGAACTGAACTGAACTGAAGTGAAGAAGCAGTCTATAAATGCAGCTAACCGTTAGTCTTTCTGCTAAATGAGGGAGAGCAGGAGTGCAGAGAGGACAGAAAAGGGTCAGAAAAGGGCTCTAACTGTCCACATATCATCCACACAGACGTTAAGGTGAACCCATTGGAACACAAACTCGTCCTTCTCTTCCTCTCTCCATCTCTTCTACCTAGGAGGTCAAGAATAGCACTTGGCACCCTATATATAGGTTCATAGAAAATATTTGTTGAATAATTGAAAGTACCACTCTTTCCATAAAACGGTGTCACTGTCTTCCTCGGCATACTTCAGTGACACTTCCGTCCTTCCTGTCCTGTGGAAACTGAATCACATGGTAGTTGATTGAGTTTGGGACACATGGGGATAACATACCCTACTAGGCTTTGCCCCCTACTTCCTCATTCTCTCTTTCTAAAAGACTTCTCCATCCCACTTTTGGTATTTGTACGGGAACATAAACTTCGTTTTAAATTAATTTTAGATTGCTAATGGGAATGCATAGAAAGCATTTGGGAGGTCAGCCATTTCCATTTCATAAAATTACAGTAATGCTGCTGCTGCTGCTGCTGCTACTGCTGCGGCTAAGTCGCTTCAGTCGTGTCCGACTCTGTGCGACCCCATAGACGGCAGCCCACCAGGCTCCCCCATCCCTGAGATTCTCCAGGCAAGAACACTGGAGTGGGTTGCCATTTCCTTTTCCAATGCATGAAAGTGAAAAGTGAAAGCGAAGTCGCTCAGTCGGTTCCGACTCCTAGCGACCCCATGGACTGCAGCCTACCAGGCTCCTTCGTCCATGGGATTTTCCAGGCAAGAGTACTGGAGTGAGGTGCCACTGCCTTCTCCACAGTAATGCTAAAAGGGAGAAAAAATTCTTGCCCATCTGATACAGCAACTTATACTGATACCATGGATACTGGGAGGAAAGGATTTCCTAATAATGATAGCTATCCTCTGATCTAATTGCAAAGCATTTTTAAATGTCTTGTGGTTTTCTCCTAATGGCTTATTGAAGCCATTATGCTCAGCATAAGCAGCCTTGGATATTGGCACCTGGAATACAAGCCTAGGAGGCATGCTGCTATTGATTAACTAATGAATTAATTAATCCAGAGCTTGTGTTCCTTACCAAAGATCTATGTGTTTCAGGCTTGGATGGTGTGTCTTTTTGAGGATGGGAGTGGGGTAGAATAGAAGAGGACAGATTATTGAAGTTTGAAAACATAAGATCAATGTTAAAAGTCACACTTTTCCCTGCGAAGCCTAAGGTATGAGGTCAGGAGCATAACCTCTTGGCTGTGACACTGTTAGAGGTGATTTTGAGAACTTTATTAGTAATTCTCATGCTCCTCCCATCTGCATGTAACTTCCTGATTAGGGAATTACCTTACAATACCCCTAATTAATGCTAATTTATGCCTGTTTAGTGACCATAAAAATGTGTCACCCAATTTTAATTGCAAGAGGAGGGTAGATAGATGAAAGTACTAAAGGATTAGTGTGTCATTTACTAAAGAGACCTTTAGGAACGATAAAGACCATCTGCCCTGTCAATCGTCATTCTCTGGAGACAACACTACACCTTCTGAGCCAATGATAAATAAAATTGTCTGCAGTAGAAATGAGGGTAAATGTTGCCCTTCTTCATTATTTGTGTCACATCAGGATAGGTGGAACTTGCAGGAGAGACAGCTTGTTGCAAATGCTGACTGTTCATTTTAAAATTAACTTTTACGGGTAGCAAAGCATTTTTATAGAACAAAGGTGACATCTATTACCCACTTAGGTCTCAAGAGTATATTTTCATAGGTTGTTAATTAAATAGTTCAGAAGGCAGTTTTTGAAATGTATCAGGTGAATTCTTTATTTATGTATGCCCCAGATTCCCAATATGCATGTGCTTAAATGAGAATTTCATGTCAGTAGGTTTTGCAGACTGCAGCAATGCTATTTCTAGATATAGCCTAAACTTTCTTTTATATGTAACACTCTTGATTTCACTAGCAGTTGACTTCAATATATTAAAAAAAAATACACCTACTGCTCTAAGCTTCAAGAAGAGTTAGCAGTCAACAAAATGCATCTTTGATTCCGTGTGCCAGTAAGGAGCCTGCCACATGCTACTGGTTCATTGAATATTTGCTTGAATGAGATGAATGAATAGATGGATGAATGATCTCAGTCATCTGCCAACGTGATTGCAACTCTTCCTAATAGTTCCTGACAGTGTGTCATTTCTATCTCCCAGGCTTCTCTAAATGGAGGAGGAAAAATCAATGAATATGTTCAAAGTAATGATAACGACATCCAAGTCTCTGGCACAGATTCCTATTAGGTTACACCAGGTTAATAGCATAATTGCTAATACCGCTGGTGCTCCCGCCCTCAAACTCTTTAACTGGAAGAAGTCCAGGTGATTTTGGAAGCTCTTCAGGCTTTGTCTGTTCACAGGGAACCAGGAATCTCTCTACTCATGGGCTCGCAGCCCTAGTCTCGCAGGCAGAACTGTTCCTGACGTGTTCATTTTGGTGCCCCTTGACACAACCGTTACCTGGAAGAGCCCTGGGTGAGGAAAGGACTGGACGCTTTTTTCCATGTCTGCCCCCATCCAGGTGGACCATGGCCCCCACGGGAAAGCCTGTGAGTCCGTATGATCTTGGGGTGTTGCCAGAGAGGCAGAGTGTGTGTCTGCTGATTCGGGAAGCACTGCTCTAAAGCTAATGCTTCCGTGTACTGAGATCTGGTTAGTCTCGCAGCAGCTGGTCAGGGAAGAGAATTTCACAGATGCTCAACCAGGCATAGAGTCCCCAAGGAAGAAGCCAGAGGCCAGGGCAAAAAGGGAACTATCTTCACTGATGAGGAGATCTGCAAAAAGTGATTCAGAATGACATAGCATTAAAAACATCAGCTAAAAAGATTATGCTGACTATGAGCACACTTGTGTCAAAAATAATATATGTGTGTGCACATGTATATATTTTATTTTTATATATGGCATTAATAAGAATATGCAGCCAAATTATAAAAGAGTTATTTCTGGGTCCTAGGAATACATAATAAGGAAAATAGCCCCCTTTCTCCCTCTGATAATCTTAATATTCAGAAAAACAAATATTTTCAATATGACAGGAGGGAACAAAAAGATACTGAATTTCACTTTGTAGTTGCTTTGTATCATTTTAGAAACACCAGGATTTTATCAAATCAGTCATTTAATACTCATTTACATTCATGCTATTTCTAAAACTCTGCCCTAGCTTGGGAAACTTTAAAACCTTGAATCAGTGTCTGCAGTAACCTAGTGCTTGGAATAGCAAATCCCACTGACAACACCACTACAACAGCAATGCTTGTGAAAGATGAAGGGCAAATTCTGCAATTTTCCCTGCGTCTCCAAAAACAAACGTCTCTTCCTTAAGTTCTTTGACAGCTGTTCATTTGTAAAATGCGCTCTCTTTTCTAAGCATTCAATTCTTGAAACAAACCGGCACCATCAACCCTGTATAAGAAGCAGATTAGAACTATTTCCTCCTTATTTTAAGGAGCATCTTTTTCCTTAAGAGTTGAAGTTATCAAATGGCACAATTTACCATCCGGAATTTTAAGGCCATTTAGCCCATTGAATCGTTTCCCATGTGACTCTAGGGCTTCATCAGAAAGATGACAGAAGGGAAAACGAAAAAGGTGAAACAAAACATGAGTGAGGTAGTCTCAAAAATAGCAAAAGAAAAGAAAACAAAGTGAAGATTTTCTTCCCCTTTTAACCAGGCTCCCCTGGGAACAGTCTTTAATGCTCTGGAAGGTCTTAGGAAAGAAGAAAGGTTATCTTATTGGCATCAGGAATATTATCCAGGGGTTTTGATTACAGGAAAAGTGAAAAAGAAGCCCCAGTTCTCTGTCTGACTCAGGGTCACCTCTGTCTGTGATGTCCCTTCTGACAGGACAGAAAGATAAGCATATGGCCTTCAAACTAGTTAAGGATGCAAATAGTAGCCAGGACTGAAAGATAAATAAATAAGTGGCATCCCTAATTGAGTAACAGGAATATTTAGAGGATGTTTCACTAATGAATCTTTCCCATGAAAAAACAGGTTTCGCCTGTAAAAATTCACTTGTGTTCTCTATGCTTACCCTCATTCTTTCTTTCCAGCACAAGGTCAGTTTTATATAGACAATATATGGTTTCTCATAAAAATGAAATGGCCCTTCTTCATACATGTAGGCTATAATTACAATACATCAAGATATGTGGCGGAGAACTTTAGGGCATTGAAACACTGACTGCCGGTAACAACTCTAAGCAACCCATGGAGAGACTGACAACTCGAATTTCTAGGCTGCTGGCATATAGAGATTATGCTGAGATACAAGAGAAATATGTGCAGTCCAGAGTGAGAGAGGATCTGAGCTGTGAAGCTAAGATATCCAGGGAGCTTTCAGTTATTTAGACAGAAGCCACATCCAAAGAAATTGTTTACGATGCTTAAAGGGTTATTTAGGTGCTTGCTGCCTCGCGATAACATTGGTTATCACCTAGAGTTATTAAGGCTATATTGATGGAATAATATCACAAAGTGATGATGAGCACTAAAGATACTTTATTTATTATTTTGAAGACTCTGAAATGTGTGTTTTGGCTTGCTTGGAATGAAAGGAAACACCACTAAGTACAGGATGCTGGGGAAATTCAGTCCGAGATATGAACACTTAAGAAAAAGAAACTGAAAGGGTATGTTTCAAGTACAAGGATGAAGTAGGTTATTGGTGTGTAAACACGACTTTTCAGCTAGTCATACAGATCATTCTTTATGGAGTAAAGATGACTAGAGGAAAATTAGGAAATAGTTCAATAGAAAAACTTAATTGATTAGATTGCCAAAGGCAGAAAAAGACAACTGGACAATTAGATACATGCTATTGCAAACAAAATAAGTTTAAATCATGCATCACTGGTAGGCATTAGTACGTAAAACGGTTAATGGCTGAAAGCCTATTGTGAAGGGACTTTTACATGGTTTGCTATTCTGTACTCTCTGTTTCATACACATATACCCACACACACACACACACACACACACACACACAAATCAAAATTAATTACCATCTTGTACATCAAGTTATTGTTGTTGGGAATAGGGAATGTTATCTCTGGAAATTTAAAAAAAAGAGAGAAAGGGAAAGCAATAAATCCTAGGGATGTATAAAAGCCTCTATCATAGAGACTTCTCTAAATAAAAGTTTGGAAGGTCTGAGAAAGTTCATTTTGTGTTACCATACTCATTTCTACTCTTGATCATGCACATAGTAGAAGTGTGGGCTAGTCCAAAATGTTTCCACTTCTTTTTCATTATATCTTAGCATATACTCTGTGTTTACAATTGAAAAAAAAAGAAAGACAAAACACCTGATGTTCAATACTAGACTTCAACAGCATGTAACACTAAACTGAGAAGGAGCATGAAAAGTATTTATTTTTTATTGCCAAATCTTTCTGAACCTTTATATAAGAAAACAAAATAATTGCTCCAGTTACAATCAAGCAAGAGCTTAAGAACACTTGCCTCATTTCTTTCTCTAGCTTTTCCTGGCAAAGGCATAAAATGGTCAAATTTTAAAGTTGCTCTCCCACTAAGAAGTCGGCAAGTAAGAGTGAAAAGGAAAGATGGCAGAGTGAACAATGCTTTAGGCAGAATAGACAATATTATTGTCAATCCAAAAATGTCTTTCTGAATACCTACTAATTACTAACAACAAAAGAGATACAGTGAAGAAACACTGTCTGGGTTCTCAAGAAAATGAAAATACTAGAAAAGTGACAAGAAAAGTCTATAAATCATACGGAAAAGAAAGTAAAGTAAGCTTAACAAATAGTTTCAGATAGCAAATCAGGAAGGTGCCTTGCAAGATAAAGTTTCACAGGGTAGAGTGAGAGAGAGAACTATGGCCGCAAAGATAGTACAGTTTGCAGGAAGCACCAGAAATGATTGGGTACGAGTTAGAAATCCAGTTAACTAAAGCATTGGAACACCACACACACACACACACAAACAAAGAGAAAAAAGATAGAAAAAAACTCTGAAAACTCTTACAGAAGACTTGGTCATAGTAAGACTTGCACATAGTAAAAATAATTTTTGCTTTTCTCATAATTCTCTGGCTGATTCTTTGCCGTTTTCTTAGTGAGGCTGTATTTATTTTTGTGTGTGTGTGTTCCTCAGGGTTACATCCTTGACCTAATATTTAAGACATTCACATGGACTAATTAATAAGGACTAAACTCTTACACAGGAGACATAAGAGACTCAACTTTGAATCTTGGGTTGGGAAGATCCCCTGGAGGAGGGCATGGCAACCCACTCCAGTATTCTTGATTGGAAAACCCCATGGACAGAGGAGCCTGATGGGCTACAGTCCATGGGGTCACAAAGAGCTAGACATGACTGAAGTGACTTAGCAGCATCAGGAAACTCTTTTACATACCACACCAAAGATCACTGACACCCTGATGACATTTAAATATGTTTCTGCATCTTGAAAGTCCAACTGCCTCTCCTAAACTCCAGATCCATGTTTCCAACTATGTCATAGGTCATTCATCTCAAATATCCTTGCTGCTGCTGCTGCTAAGCCGCTTCAGTCATGTCCAACTCTGTGCGATCCCATAGATGGCAGCCCACCAGGCTCCCCCGTCCCTGGGATTCTTCAGGCAAGAACACTGGAGTGGGTTGCCATTTCCTTCTCCAATGCATGAAAGTGAAAAGTGAAAGGGAAGCTGCTCAGTCATGTCTGATTCTTCGCGACCCCATGGACTGCAGCCTACCAGGCTTCTCCATCCATGGGATTTTCCAGGCAAGAGTACTGGAGTGGGGTGCCATTGCCTTCTCCAGCTTCTTCCCTACATTATAAAATTATTCAGTCATTTTCCTGTTGTGAAAGCAGTTTCCATAATAAGCACTGAAGAAAGTGAAGTCACTCAGTCATGTCCAACTCTTTGTGACCCGTGGACGTAACCCACCAAGGCCTCCATCCATGGGATTCTCCAGGCAAGAATACTGGAGTGGGCTGCCATTTCCTGAAGAAAACAAGCTGCTAAAGGAGTAAGCAGCCTGGGACCAGTTTGTGAACCTTGCCATTCCTTCCTATTCTTACAGGGGATTAAATAAGTAGCCATCTGCCAAAGGGACTTCCCAGGTGGTTCAGTGGTAAAGAACCTCCTGCCAATGCAGGAGACACAGGTTCAGTCCCTGGGTTGGGAAGATACCCTGGAGGAGGAAGTGGCAGCCCACTCCAATATTCTTGCCTGGGAAATTCCATGGACTGAGGAGCCTGGCAATTTACAGTTCACAGAAGAGTCAGGCCTGACTGAGCTGCTGAGCATCTGCCCAGGGGCAGCTCTTTCGTCTGCTGGGCTGTGCTCTAAGAGGGAGACAGGGGCAAAGAGCTGAGCAGGTAGCAAAAAATATTGACTGGATTATTTAGTTAATTTCCCAGGAAATGAAATTTGACACGTGAGAAGACTGTTCGAGTACGAAGGAAGTGACAATGTGAGCAGAAGTAGAAGAGGCAATAAGACAGGCAGTGAAAGGCAGGTGACTGAGTTGGGTTAAGGTGATGCGTTGGAGTCGAGATAAAGCAATACTTAACGGTTCACCCTTACATTTCTAGTTATCTTCATAATATTTAACATTTAATTACCATGCACAAGCACGGTAACAAATACCATATTTAAAAGTAATATAATGTAGCTTTTATTTAATAATATATAAAAAGGTGGGATTCCAGGTGACACCAGTGGTAAAGAATCTGCCTGCCAATGCAGGAGATGGAAGAAATGTGGGTTTGATCCCTGGGTCGGGAAGATCCCCTGGAGTAGGAAATGGCAACCCACTCCAGTATTCTTGTCTAGAAAATTCCATGGACAGAGGAGCCTGTCCGGGCCACAAAGAGTTAGACATGACTGAGTACACACAATGATTCATTTGTAAATATATAACACACACAAAAAGGTGTGTCTTGTCTCTCATCTCATTTTCTATGTATTTCCAAGTAGAGAATCTGGGGTTATTAATAATAAATAAAATTGAAATACTGTGAAATAAATTGAAATACTGTTACAAATTCCACACCACAGGATTATTTTCTCTGGTGGAAGAAAAGTTATGACCAACCTAGATAGCATATTCAAAAGCAGAGACATTCCTTTGCCGACTAAGGTCCGTCTAGTCAAGGCTATGGTNGGGCTCCAAAATCACTGCAGATGGTGACTGCAGCCATGAAATTAAAAGGCGCTTACTCCTTGGAAGAAAAGTTATGACCAACCTAGATAGTATATTCAAAAGCAGAGACATTACTTTGCCGACTAAGGTCCGTCTAGTCAAGGCTATGGTTTTTCCTGTGGTCATGTATGGATGTGAGAGTTGGACTGTGAAGAAGGCTGAGCGCCGAAGAATTGATGCTTTTGAACTGTGGTGTTGGAGAAGACTCTTGAGAGTCCCTTGGACTGCAAGGAGATCCAACCAGTCCATTCTGAAGGAGATCAACCCTGGGATTTCTTTGGAAGGAATGATGCTAAAACTGAAGCTCCAGTACTTTGGCCACCTCATGCAAAGAGTTGACTCATTGGAAAAGACCCTGATGCTGGGAGGGATTGGGAGCCGGAGGAGAAGGGGACGACCGAGGATGAGATGGCTGGATGGCATCACGGACTCAATGGGCGTGAGTCTGAGTGAACTCCAGGAGTTGGTGATGGACAGGGAGGCCTGGCGTACTGCGATTCATGGGGTCGCAAAGAGTCGGACACGACTGAGCGACTGAACTGAACTGAACTGACTGATTCCTATATTGCAATGCCTTACTCATTTAGTTTACTTTCTTATCTAGATAACTTCATCTATTTACAACATTTTCAGCTTAGTTGGTCAGCAATTTCAATTGTATTAATTTCCCAAAATGAATGGCTGAATTTATTTTACAATTTGCTGAAATGATTTCATATTTACTTTTTATTGATTTGTTACTCCCTTAGAAATTTTTCAGTAATCATACTTGTCAGTCATTTTACTAAGTATTTGCCCCTTCTACATACACTAGGAGAAGGAAATGGCAACCCATTCCAGTATTCTTGCCTGGAAAGTTCCATGGAGAGAGAAGTTTGATGGGTCCACAGGGTCTCAAAGAGTTGGATACTACAGAGCACTGTCCACACCCACACACACACACACAGACGCATCCCACGGCTTCCTATTTCTATTGCTAGTTTGATTAGATAGTTGTTTATAAAATATTATTTTGGGATACCTATATAGAATATGATATGATTACATAATTTTAATTTCTCTCTAATATATAGTACTATAGTAGATTTCTCTTAGGCCACTGGTTCTTTGACATTAAGTACATTTCTGAAGTTAGCCTTCTTGTTTGCAATTCCTGTCTAAAATTTGCAGTATAAATTTTCCCTTGAGTTTCAATTTCCTCACCTATGAAACGAATCAATGAGACTAGCCAACTTTAGGATCTCTCCATATCTAATGTTAGTTATTTGACTCATATAAGAGAGTTGTCTACATCTGGTATACCAAGACTACAGAACTACCCTATTCTTCTGGCTTGTTATATCACATTTGCAATGTCACTAATGTTAAATATTGAAGCAACTTGTGTAAATCACATAATACTGTGACCTACAGCATATGCAGAAGAATCTTTTGTTAAGAGTATTTCAGTTTTTTTCTTCTTATTGATGTATGTAATATTGAAGGAAATGCATGTGAGAAACAGCAGTTAGAAAAGTACAGAGGCATGGACATTGCTTTGACCTAATAATGCTGCCCCTTATGAAAATGTAATAAATATGTAGCGATCTTATTTTTATTGGATTTTCATCTATTCTTGATTGAAGAGTATTTTCATCTATTCTTGATTGAAAAGCAAATCGTGTCATTTTCGGCAACTATTGCCCTCTTGAATGATTTATTTTGCAGAAAGAATTGTATGCTCTCCATGGATATGTGTTATGTTTTTCTTTATGCACCATTATTAAGTAGCAGATTTATGCTGGATGAAATGTCTTTATTTATTGGAGAATGATGCTGCAACTGCATGAGGTTATTGGGGAGGTAATATCCAGAATCCAACCGAAGAAAAACTAACTCAAGTCTTCATTTTCCACTAACATAGTAAAAGGCTTCTAGATTCATTTAGAAGCTTATTGCACTGCCAATCTTCACCAGTTTTATTCCCCTTTCATTATCCAAAATAATGTATTTTTCATTATGATTTATTAATTAGATCTTATTAATAGATTAGTAGATTAATAAATCTAATTAGTAGATTTATTAATTTGATCTTATCATTAGGCAGTGAAATGACATGTTTCAATTTCTTCTTTATAATAACCACTCTGCTGGATTATAGGATGAGACTAGAATGAGGAAGAATGAGAGGGAGAGAAAGAGCCAGAATGAGAGAGAGAAGGAGACATCTGTGTTAGAGGTGAAATGTGATGGTAACCTGATTCTGGGAAATTAAATGGGGGTAAAAAGACTTAAATGAATTTTAAAAATGTTTAGGTGATACATCAGGAGAGTAGAGGGAGAACAGACTGAAGGTAATTCTAGGTTTCTCTCTAAGTAACTGGGTGGATTGTTGTTGTTTAGTCTCTCAGTCGTGTTCAACTCTGTGACCCCATGGACTGCAGCACACCAGGCTTCCAGATCCATCACCATCTCCCAGAGCTTGACCAAACTCACGTGCATTGAGTCAGTGAGGCCATCCAACAACCTCGTTCTTTTTCATCCCCTTCTCCTCTTGACTTTGATCTTTCCCAGCATCAGGATTCTTTCTAATGAGTTGGCTATTCACATGAGGCAACCAAAGTGTTGGAGCTTCAGCTTCAGCATCAGTCCTTCCAATGAATATTCAGGACTGATTTCCTTTAGGATTCCATGCTTTGATCTCCTTGCCATCCAGGAACTCTAAAGAATCTTCTCCCAACACCACAGTTCAAAAGCATCAGTTCTTTGTCACTCAGCTTTCTTTACGGTCCAACTCTCATCTATACAGGACTGGAAAAATCATACCTTTAACTGTATGGACCCGTGTTGGCAAAGTAATATCTCTGCTTTTTAATTTGCTGTCTAGGTTGGTCATAGCTTTTCTTCCAAGGAACAAGCATCTGAATTCATGGCTGCAGTCACCATCAAAAGCAATTTCAGGGCCCAAGAAAATAAAGTCTGCCACTGTTTCCATTGTTTCTCATGTATTTGTCATGAAGTGATGGGACCAGGTGCCATATCTTTGTTTTTTGAATATTGAGTTTTAAGCCAGTTTTCTTCACTCTCCTCTTTACCTTCATCAAGAAGCTCTTTAGTTCCTCTTCACTTTCTGCCATAAGGGTGGTGTCATCCACATATCTGAGGTTATTGATATTTCTCCTGGAAATCACGATTTTAGCTTGTGCTTCATCCAGCCTGGCATTTCACATGATGTACTATACATACAAGTTAAATAAGCAGGGTGACAATACACAGCCTTGATGTACTTCTTTCCCAATTTGGAACCAGGCCATTGTTCCATGTATAGTTCTAACTGTTGCTTCTTGACCTACATATAAATTTTTCAGGAGGCAGATAAGCTGGTCTGGTAGTCCCACCTTTTTAAGAATTTTCCACAAAAGTTTGTTGTGATCTGCACTGTCAAAGGCTTTTGTGTAGTCAATGAAGCAGATGTAGATTTTTTTTTCCTGTAATTCTCCTGCTTTTTCTATGATCTAAAGGATGTTTGCAATATCTATTGCCAACAAACATATCTCTGGGTCCTCTGTCTTTTCTAAATCCATCTTGAACATCTGGAAGTTCTTGGTTCATGTATTGCTGAAGCCTAGTTTGAGAATTTTGAGCGTTACTTCCCTAGCATGTGAGATGAGTGCAATTGTGTGGTAGTTTGAACATCCTTTAGCACAGCCTTTCTTTGTGATTGGAATGAAACTTAGTAACATTTTAACTGTCCTGTGGCCACTGCTGAGTTTCCAAATTGGCTGCCATATTAAGTGCAGCACTTTACCAGCATCATCTTTTAGGATTTGAAATAAGTTAGCTGTAATTCCATCACCTCCTCTAGCTTTGTAGAGATGCTTCCTAAGGCCCACTTGACTTCACACTCCAGGGTGTCTGGCTCTAGGTGAGTGATCACACCAACGTGGTTAACTGGGTCATTAAGATCTCTCATGTACAGTTCTTCTATGTATTCTTACCACCTCTTCTTAATATTTTCTGCTTCTGTTAGGTACAACCATTTCTGTCTTTTATTGAGCCCATCTTTGCATGAAATGTTCCTTTGGTATCTCGAATTTTCTTGACGATGTCTCTAGTCTTTCCCATTTTATATTTTCCCCTCTATTTCTTTGCATTGATCACTTAGGAAATCTTTCTTATGTCTCCTTGCTATTCTTAGGAACTCTGTATTCAGATGGGTATATCTTTCCTTTTCTCCTTTGCCTGTAACTTCTTTTCTTTTCTTAGCTATTTGTAAGGCATTCCCAGACAAACTTTTTGCATTTCTTTTTCTTGGGGATGGTTTTGATCCCTGCCTCCTGTACAATGTTACAAACCTCCATCAGGCACTCTATCAGATTGAATTCATTGAATCTATTTGTCACTTCCACTGTATAGTCATAAGGGATTTGATTTAGGTCATACCTGAGTGATCTAGTGATTTTCCCTTCTTCAATTTAAGTCTGAATTTGGCAATAAGGAGTTCATGATCTGAGTCACAGTAAGCTCCTGGTCTTGTTTTTGCTGACTGTGTAGAGCATCTCCATCTCTGGCTACAAAGAATATGAGTCTGATTTCAGTATTGATCATCTGCTGATGCCCATGTGTAGCGTCATCTCTTGTGTTGTTGGAAGAGGGCGTTTACTACGACCAGTGTGTTCTCTTGGCAAAACTCTTTTAGCCTTTGCCCTACTCCAAGGCCAAACTTGCCTGTTACTTAGGTATCTCTTGGTCTTCCCTGTGGCTCAGAGGTTAAAGCGTCCGCCTCCAATGCAGGGGACCCAGGTTCGATCCCTGAGTCAGGAAGATCCCCTGGAGAAGGAAGTGGTAACCCACTCCAATATTCTTGCCTGGAGAATCCCAGGGACGGAGAAGCCTGGTAGGCTACAGTCCACGGGGTCGCAAAGAGTCAGATATGACTGAGCGACTTCACTTACTTACTTACTTACTAGGTATCTCTTGACTTCCTACTTTTGCATTCCAGTCTCCTATAATGGAAAGGGGACATTTCATCTTTTCTTTTCTTTTTTTGGTGTTAGCTCTAGAAGGTCTTGTAGGTCTTCATAGAACCATTCAACTTCAGCTTCTTCAGCATTAGTTGTTGGGGCATAGACTTGGATTACTGTGATGTATAGTGGTTTTCCTTGGAAATAAACAAAGATCACTCTGTCGTTTTTGAGATTTTACCCAAGTACTGGATTTTGGTAAAGAATCATTTCTGCATGTTGCTAAAGCTGGTAAAGAATCTGCCTGCAATGCAGGAGACCTGGGTTTGATCCTTATATTGGAAAGATCCCCTGGAGAAGGGAAGGGCTACCCACCCCAGTATTCTGACCTAGAGAATTCCATGGACTATATAGTCCATGGGGGTCACAAAGAGTTGGACATGACTGAGAGAAACTTTCTGTCATTGCATTTTGGACTCTTTTGTTGACTATGAGGGCTACTCCATTTCTTCTAACTGGGTGGATGAGTAAATGATTACAGTTTTGGTATAATGCAAAACATTTGAATGAGAATGCAATGGGTTTTTTATACTTCCTGAGTTTGAAGTTCCAAATAGATAAATGTAGGCATCAAATTTGGATCTGGGGGTAGCCACCCCAGGACTGCCCCTCATGATTTCTGCCTCCTGGATCCATACCCTTTTCCACCCTCCTCCCACATTCTATCAACATCGGTCTGTGTGACCAACAGAACATGAAAGAAAATCATTACATGTCTCTTCTGCGCTTAGATTATAAAAAGTATCATGGTTTCCCTGTTGTTCTGTCTCGGGTGACTCATATTGTAAGAAATCAGGAGCCATGTTTTAAGGAACCTCAGGCACTGCTGAAAACAGGTCCACAAGACAAGGACCCAAGGACTTCTGAAAACAGCCATGTGAGCCATCTTGGGATCAGATCATCAGTCCCTGTCAAGTCCTCAGATAACTGAAATCCCATCCATAGATATCTTCTAGTATGTTGAAACACTTGGAACCATAACATCCAGTTAAGCTGCTTCCAGATTCCTGACCCTCAGATACTGTGTGAGCATAAAATTTCTTGGTGCTTTATACTGTCAAATTTGGGGTACTTTTTCATGCAACAATAGATAACTGACCTCAAAAAAAGAACTTAACCATAAATAAAGATAAAAACCACTGGCATCAATTTCATGGTTTTGGATGAGTTTGCTTCAATATTATGTATAAGAAGGAGACAATTAAAGGAGAGAATCAGTACAACAATATTTAAAGTTCAGGAATCAGGGAGAAAATAGTCCAAAAGACTTTAAGTAGTGGCTATAAAGGCATAAGGGGAAAAAAGGCAATGCCATATATGCCATAACAAGAGAATATTTTGAGAAAGAAGATAGAAGAGTGGGTTATAAAACTGACATATTCTGCTCAAAGGTCAAGTCAAAGAAAGACAAATATAGGGACAGTCAGGAAGTCAACTGTATTGAAAGCAGTTTCAGGGAAGAGTTAAAACTGGAAACAAAAGATAAGTTGAAACTAGACCTTGGATAGTTCTGAGGGCAAATGTCTATTATGATCACTACCACAATTCAATGCTCAACTTCAGTATAGCAGCAAACTTTAACTTTGGAAGAGAGCTAAAAGTGGTTTCATGTGCCGTGTATCAGTCACTTATACCAGAAGCATTATCTAGGTCCTCGGATTTCCAGTGGGAAAGATCTGCCAACTATGAGCTCAGGCAGAAGAACCAACATATGCAGAAGGGTAACATTACCATGAGTGAACATCAAGAGAAGAAAACTGGTTAAGATTGTCATGAAATCCAGATACTGACACTTTAGAAAGGAATATAAAATGAATATATTTTAAAAAATGAAAATTAAAATATGAGCTAACAAAGGGATCAAATACTAAAAGAAGTCCAGAAATGAATAGGCAGAATTAAAAGAGAGCAAACAGAACTCAAAACATAAAATTATTCACATTAAAATATTCAACGGATAAGATAAATCAGTTCAGTTCAGTTGCTCAGTCATGTCCGACCCTTTGCGACCCCATGAATCGCAGCACGCCAGGCCTCCCTGTCCATCACCAACTCCGGAGTTCACCCAGACTCACATCCATCAAGTCAGTGATGCCATCCAGCCATCTAATCCTTGGTCGTCCCCTTCTCCTCCTGCCCCCATCCTTCCCAGCCTCAGAGTCCCTTCCAATGAGTCAATTCTTCACATGAGGTGGCCAAAGTACTG